>JAGFMF010011493.1:5331266-5415137 GCA_019455555.1 Galemys pyrenaicus
GGTCTTCCCTCCTCTCACCTTGCCCCTGTCTTTGTTCAACCCGAAGTGGGCAGATGTTTCTCTGGTCATCCAATTGCCCCACGCCGAGGCTCCGACTTCTGTGTTCTACTTCTCCGTACTGGTAATGGTTTTTGTATGGCAGCGGTGCAGTGGTGTTGCTGGCGGGGGCTCCGCAGCCACTGTGCTGGCAAAGGCCAAGGCTTGAGTCCACTGACTGGGTCACTGCAGAGGAGACTGGTTGAGGTTGGTTGTCATCACACAGCTCCCTGCAGAGATCTCAGAGACTGCAGAGGTGCCAGCACTGGGATCAGGTTGCAGGCGGGGTGCAGCACTTATGCCAAAGTTGCTGCTAGCTGAAGTTGTTGGTTTTGTGGGGAGAGGAGGGAGCTTAGCTCCAGGGCTTGCGCACTTGGGCTCAGTGGAGGGTCTGCACTTCCCAGTGCTCTAGAGTCCCAAAGGGTATGTTTGGGGCTCTCCACTGGGCGCTGAGGCTGTGGGTTTTCCCTAGTTAGGTTGTTAGTCTGCTGCACCAAGCATGCCTTTCTGGTCCAACTTGTGGCTTAAATACATCCCATCCCCTGTTCAGTTTAGAGATCGGCTTAGCTGGTTAACTGTTCTTTGTCACCGCGGCCTCTATTTGTGAGGCTTCCCTCAGACTAACTGGACTACCCGCTCCTTCCCTAGTATCCCTAAAGTTAGAGACTTAACTCACCAGGTCCGGAGTGCTTCCTAGGTTGTCTATATCGCTGCAATTCTCCCCACTAGGCTGTTTATAAGCTTTCTCTTCGGTGTTGGACTTCTGGGTTTTCTCATGGTAAAATTTTTAATTGCTGATTTTTTCAATAGTTGTAGGACTAGTCTGGTTTTCAAGTTTTTCTTGAGTTAACCTCATTGTTAATATTTTCAAAGGAATTTATACCTTGTGTCTATTTTTTGATTTAGAGACACACATTTGATCATTTTTTAATGTTTTTTGAATTTTTTCTCATTTTTGTTTTGTCATTATTGTTTATTTGCGCTTTCCTTCCTTCTTTGTTGAATATTCTCGCCAGAAATTTGTTGATTTCATTAGTCTTTTCTAATCTTTCATGTTGCATTTTTAAAATCTTTCTTGTGTCTTTTGGGTATATTCCTAGGAGTGGAATTGCTGGATCATATGGGAATTCCATTTTTAGTATTTGGGGGACCACAACTTATGTCAAATATATATAAAGAAAAAAAATCTTTCTTCTCCTGATCTTTATTAATTTCCTTCTATTTTCTTTGAATTTGTTCTGTTCTTACTCTCAAATGGGGTATAAGCACATCCATTTTCTATCTTTCTTTTTTTAAATATAAGCTTTTATTTATTTTAAGATTTTATTTATTAATGCATACAAGAGCTGGGATACAGGCTAGGGTCGCGGGAGGTGAGAGGATTCACCAGAGACAGAGTGGGGAGCAGAACAGGCAGATCAACCGAAATACACTGCTGAGTGGAGTAGCAGGCAAGGCAGGAGAAATCTGCTGTACCATGTGGGTTGCCTCCCTGGCCGGGGATTTGAACTTGCGCTGCTGTGCCATGGATGCTTCACAGTGCTTCGCTCAACCCACTGCGCTACCAGGGGGACCCTAAGTTTTTATTTAAATCTATTAATTTTGCTTCTGAATAGCAGTTGAGTAATGTTATTGTTACCTATTAAGTTTTCCGTACTTTTTAATTCCCATACCACTTTTTTTTGGCCTACAAGGTATTTAGAGAATGTGAGTGCATGAGTGTGCATTTTATTATCAGGCCGTAGGAAATTTTTTTCTAACTTAATTATAATTAGAGAAAATTCATTAAAATTTGTGGACACTATTTAGAGCCTTACATGTGATCAGTTTTCTTAAATATTTTACATATTCCTAACAACAGTGTTAAGTAGTGAGTATGCTGTATGTTCTTTAGAGCAAGTGTTCCAAAAATTCTTGTTCAAATTTTCTGTATACTTACTATCTTTTGATCTCCTTAATCTATCAGTTACTGAGAAAGGTGTGTTAGAAGAGTTCATATATTCTGAAGCTAAGTTATTTAGCAAATATAAGTTTAGGCATTGATACAATTATCTTTAGTAATAGTTTTGCTTTACAGTGTACTTGTCTAATTTCAATATAATTGTGTGAGTTTCCTTCTAAGTAGCATTTTCGTGGACTATATTTTCAACCTCTTTATTTTAACTGTCTCATAAATAGCATATTTCTGAGTTATATTATTTCAGTTGACTCTTATAGCCTTTACCTTAAAACTCTACTAATTTACTATTTAGTTCATTTTTAATTTATTAACATACTAGAATTAATTTTTGTCACCTTGCTTTTTGAATTATGTTTGTTCTATCTTTTCTTCCCCATCCCGCCTTTTCTTGCCATATTTTAGTTAAGTCTTTTTCTCATTCTGCTTTTCCCTTTACTCTCTTTTCTAGTCACTAAATGTTAGTATGTATATTTAAATTTGAAAGTGCAGAATTAATTTGATTATTTAACCTTCTCATAGATACCTTCCTTCCTCCTCTAAATAGCTTATGACAAGGAGATTCCCTCATAACAAAGTTTCCAGGAAATTTGTAGTATCAGCATGTTAGTATTTTTTTCAATTTCCTCATTGTTGCATTCAGCAGGTATTTACTGAGGACCGTCAAAGCTTACCCCTAGAGATTAAAAAGATAAATAAATATTGGTTTCTGTCCTTAAAGCCATCCCCTTTTGTTTTCCTCTACAGGAGTAACTAGGACTGCTTATCTTATTTTATCTCTAAAATCTGTTGTTTTTTTTTAAGATTTATTTATTTATGCATACAAATACTGGGGTACAGGCCAGAGTCCAGGGAGGTGAGAGGATTCACCAGAGACAGAGCAGGACGCAGAACAAGCTGACAGAATGAAATACACTGCTAAAGGGAGCAGAGGGCGAAGCAGGAGAGGTCTGCTGCGCCATGTGGGTCCCCTCCCTGGCTGGAGGGAGGGATCGAACTCTTGCAGTAGTGGCTGCTGTTTGCTTCATAGTGCGTTGCTTAACCTGGTTGTCACATAGTGTCACATGGTCACATTGTCGCCTCCCCTATAGCATGGGCTTCTATCACCCTCCTCTGTTAGTTACTCTTGGTTACTGGGTGGGCACACGGAGCCACCACCTGCCAGTATCAGAGAAGCTTGCCACTGTAACCAGTTGTGGGTCTCTCATCTGATAGCAGACCCCTGACATCTATCTGTGTCCTCCACTTTGTCCTTACTTTTCCATGTAGGATACACATGTAAAATGAAGCAAGCATCATTTCCCTTTATTATGTGGATCTCTAATCTTGATCACTTTTCTGACCGCTTGTCAATTCTGTTCTCTTCTGTGAATCGTGATAATTTTGAAAAATGGAATTATATCTTCTACTCCCTCTGCTCAGTTACCTCTTCTTTCATGCTTCCCTGGGCTCCCCGTTCATCTTCCTCTTTCTCTTGTCACTGTCTCACAGCCCAAACTCAGCCAGCCCCACAGCTCTCCATCAGAGCTCCTGTTCTTTCTCCACTTTCCATCAATAAGCCCTTAGGGCTTTGTCAAAAGGCCATGATTTAAAAAAAAAAAAATCAGTTGTGAGACTGGAGGGAATTAGCATGCACAGTAGTAATAGTTGGTATATATGGGACTTTCAGAAGTTGTATTTGCAATTCAAGGCTGCCTGTATTTAAAAATAGTACAATTTGTACTGTTAAATCTGGTGAGCAAACAGGAGGAGAAGATGAAGCTAGATAACCATTGTACACTGATGGAAGGTGCTTTGCTGAAAGTCCCGTTTACTTTGCCCGTTTTCCTCTGCCCTTTAGAAATCCCTCTGCACACAACTTCTGACCATCAGCTTCAATCCTGTGATGTTTCCCTCTTCTGCAGGGAGCTGGCAGTCGATTGCACCAAGTGTGATGGAAGCCACTGTCACTGTTCAGAGCGTTGTCACACTGGTAGGGGGAGCTGCCTGACACTGTCGTAGTGCTCCACACTTTGTTGGTGGGGAGTAAATCATAGAGGCTTTGGAGGCTTAAAATGCTTTGTGAGTTTTTTAAAGATTTATTTATTTATGCATACAAGAGCTGGGGTACAGGACAGAGTTGCGGGAGGTAAGAGGATTCACCAGAGACAGAGTGGGTAACAGAACAGGCAGATCAATGGAAATTCACTGCTGAGGGGAGCAGCGGCCAAGGCAGGAGAGGTCTGCTGTGCCATGTGGGCCCCCTCCCTGGCCGGGGATCGATTGTCCTGCTGTGCAGCGGATGCTTCACAGTGCAGTGCTCAGCCCTGCTGTGCCAGACCTCCCTTACAAAGGGAGATCCCTTTGTAAAGGATCTTGATGTCCAATTTCCTGGTCCAACCTTTTGCTTATAGCATAGTACAGATCTCATTAATATTATTGACCCCTTAACCACTTTAAGGAGCATTAGGTGGATTGCAGAACATGGAATTTGATTTATTTTGTAGTAAATAAAATTTTTAAATTTAACATGTCTGAGTTCTGGCCATTATTATTGCACTGGTCAGATAACTGTATTTAAAATAATGCCAATATTTAGCATCAGTATTCCCATAAAACGAATGATTCTTCAAAATTGCTTTTCCCATGTGACACTTTCCAATATTTTCCCCCCAAAATTGTTTGTGTAGTGGCTGTTATGAGCCTTGTAAGCCAGCAATTATGTCAAAACAATTTAATCAGTGCTTGAGCTGTGCTGGCATCGCTCTTGGAAGACCATTTTTCATAATGCCATTCCTCTAAGCAGTTGTTAAATAATTGGACCTATAAATACTTTTCCCACCAGAACCCACAGAAGTGTTGCTAGACCGTCAGAGCCCCAGGGACAGAGGCTAAGCACCACTGTTAGCAAGCACCAGAACACCCTGTTCCTTTAGATGAATCGGAGCCAGCAAGTCTTTATGAGACTCACTTACATAACTAATCAAGAAAGAAGTCACTGAGATTTTGGTTGACAGCACGTACCTTTCTAGCATCGTAATTTAAAGGATTACTATGGGGTCTCCCTTCATTTATGTGATTATCTTCAGTCCACAGTCATGGAAAATATGTTCCTTCTGCAAGCTGCAACTAGTAGGTGCCCTAAGAAAGTGTCTAAGAAAGAAAATGACTGGGTAATAAAAACCAAAGCATCCTCTTTCAGATACGTCCAAATATAAATACATTTCTACTCTTTCAGCATCGGGGTCCCTCCATTCTAGGTCACTGCCAGAGATACCGAGCCAGCATCTCTGATCTGCTGGGCTATTACACCACCACTGGACTTCACTTTCTTCAATTACTTGGAAATACACATTCCCCTGTGGTTATAACATCCCAGTGTCTGAAATTGGAAGACTCTGTCCACCCTCACCCCTCCCTCCATGAGCTTTGTCACACTTCTCTGCAGCCCTTGGTTCTGTGATTAAAAAAAAAAAAATCTTTCAGGCCAGACTGAAACCATCTCCTTCACTTCCTTGTTACCACACCACTGTCTTTATCGCAGACATCAAGTGCTTCTGCGTGGAGCTCATTCCTGTCTCTCTACCTTTCCAGGCACTCTCCTTCATTTTCCAAGGACCAGATTGAATCTTTGTCCATGAAGCTTTCCCAGCTGGCCCATCCACATTGTGTGTGTACCATGCTAAATATTATGCATATATATTATATATGTATACATACGTGCACACAATACACTCCCTGCTCTGTGCCATGTTCTTTCTGTCTCATAAGAATTAGAACTCACTGTATCTTCTCAAATGATGAGGCTTCTGTACTTTGGTGTGCTCTCTGCAATGTGCAGCACTACAGTTAACACCTAGTAGGCATGGCAGTTGCCTTTTTGGAACCAGGAATTCTTCCCAGGACTGTGTGGTGATACTGAGACCAGTGATACTGAAATTTAACAACAAATCATTATTTTTCATGGTTTTGACAATTATTAGAATCAGATGGTGGGCATCTTTATAGTGGTGGTAATAGTAACAACAATTTTATCATCATAACAACTAACACTGGCAGCCATGGGCTAGGAAATAGGCTAAACACTTTTGTATGTTAGTCATTTGAAGTTCACTACAGCTGTCCCCAAGTGATTAAATTATATTTGCATGTAATTATCTATATATTCTAATAGTGTATGTATCTATAATGTGTGACTATATATATCTACATGCAATATATACCTATAGGCAGACATATATTACCCATATATGTCTATATTATATAGACCTTGAGGTTTAGAGAGTCTGATTCTTACACATGTCACAAAGCTAATGAGGTGTGCTAGAGTTTCAAACTAGGACAGCTAACTCCAGGGCCCATGCCACCTATGGATACAAGAAAAAAGAACCTCCCTCACTATTTGCACCACACTTTGGGCCTATAAAACCTGAAGGAGTGGAAATGAGATGGTTGGAAATAGGGAGTCAATGTAAGTCAGATGCCCAGAAAGCTTGACACTTCCTTCTAATAGTGAGTCACAATTTCTCAAGCATAAAGGAATGATTAAAAGGTCAGAAATTAAGTTTATCAGTGACATATATGACATATGATGTCAATGGAAGGACTTTTCATTTTGTAAACTTACATTGTTTCATGCATTTTGTATAATAGTGTTTGCTTTATTTTAAAGTCCTGAGAATCTAACTTAGCTGGGTTCACTCCAGATAGCACTGAAGACACCTGGAAAGAAGGCAAGAGAGCAAAGTATATTTGTCCTTTGAGGCTGGCCATCAGAATAAACTTAAAACTATGTAATACTTTTTTTTTTCTTTGCAATATGTCTGATCAAGGAAAGAAACAATGGAGAGGAGTCATTTGGATTACTTGTCAGTGTTTGGAGGTCCACATGTCAAAAAGTCAATCTCCCAATTATACAAACTTTTAGAATCCAACTAATTAAAATTCTGGAGGGTAAAGGCAAAACTTAACAGTGATCAAGATTTTTAAAAGCTCATTTGCTCGTGTGTGTGTGTGTGTGTGTGTGTGTGTGCTTGTGCTCAGAGTTCTCTTGGCAGAATGAATTGGAAAGTATTCTACTGATTATCATGGGTAGGTCACTAGAAGAGCTACACTTACAAAAAGATGCTGTGTTCCTAGCACAGTAGATACCTTTAAAAACTTCAGGTGCCAATACTTTAAATGGAAATACCATTATATTCTGTATTCCTGTAACTTCCTGAGCGGAGGGGGAGAAGGAGGAAAGGAGGGAAAACTGGAAACACATGAAGCATGTCTACACAGTAGGATTTCATTTCTCAGTATGTTACTTCATTTCACTCCTGTACTCTGGATGGCACATACTGTTTCTTTAGCTCTATCTGCTTCTCACTACATACCTCATATATAATGTAAGAAGCTACCTAAATCAATCCCTAATGAATCTAATGAAAAAGAAAAGCCTGAAGTCTTTGTATGGATCATATTTATACAATAGCCAAAGTCTCCTAAAAATTTATATTTGTGGAACAGTGCCAAAAGCAAAAACATCTGCCGTCTCCTAGACTGAACTTTTGTAATATTTTACGGCAGTTAATTTAACTCAATGTACAGTTCTAATGAAAGAAGTTGTTGGATAAAAAGGTAGAGCTGAAATGTATATAAATCTTTGGTGTCCTTGGAGATCTGATAAACTGCCATCCTTTCCTAAGCTTATGCAAAACAAAGTGGAGAGCCATATTGCAGAAACCTAAATTATACATAAAGTCATTAAACTTCAACCTTCACTCTGATTGAGGGATTGCTGCACTAGTCAGTGAGAGCACAGGCAAAATGAAAAAATAAATAAATGAAAGACCTGATCACATTATACATTTCAGAGGAAATGTAGTTGCTTATAAGTTCATTTGCAGTTCTTGAGTATATGCAAAATTTCATGTAGCCACTGAAAAATAAGAAAGGGACCATGCCACACAGCTTCCTGGTGACCTTCACATGGAATGGGTACAGGAGGTAGTTTCACCACTGATGTGTCTAAATCTGTATATCCTGATCAATCTCAGCCTTCCCCGTTTATCATAATCTTCACTGCTTTTCCTGACCTGGGTTTCTACCCTGAGATATATTTATGTACATAATACATAGCATTTCTTTATTTATCAGTGTGGTCTTGTAATGGCCTCTCTTGACACCAAATATAAATAGACAAAATCTTCACAAAGGCTGTGAAATTCATTTTTTCAAAGTTCATATAGCCTGGAAAATATTCTCATGTATAAAAGATGACTTAAATGTGAGCATTTTGAATGGGTGGGGAAGCAATTATGACCTCTCTCGAGGTCACTTTCTACTGCTAGGAATGTGAAATGGAAAAGTCGGCATATGTGCAAGACTTCATAGCAAAAGCATCTGACCCGACATAGCAGGCAAAGCTGAAGAAAGACTGGAGACCCCTTTTGACCCTTAATTAACTGCCAAGAGTCCGCAGATTGCTGCCGGCTAGTTAGCATCCCGATATTGTTCTTAATTAATTCTAGCTGTTGGAGTTGCCCCCTCCATCACTACAAAGTAAGTCCCACCTAAGGAGTGGGTTAACGACCAGTGTAAGCCCATGGGCCACATTTGCTTTCATTTGATGCTGTGTCTTGAAGGTGATGGCAGTGGGGTTTGTCTGCCCCTGTGAGTGAATCTGTTTTAATCAACACTTCACAGAACTGCAGTGTGGAGACAGAGTGTCTCCCTGATTACATGAACCATGACTTGACTAAGAAGTCAGGGATAATAATGCCTCCAAAATAATAAAAATATGAATGTCTTGCACTTTCCTATATTTTAGATGCCTTTCCCCTGCTCCAGAAAAAAAAATTCTCTGACTTACCTACTGTAGGGTTAGAGAAATCAGGTCTTTCCACCCTCCCACCACTGATGATGGACACCTGTGGTGCTGCGAGCATTCCAGGGTGGGCATGTGCAAGTGGGCGCACCTGTGTTGGACACGGGCTTAAATGGGCAGTGTCATGAGGACACCAGAACCGACAGGACCAACAGTACTGACAAGCAGCAGCAGTAGAAAGCAGCCAAGAAGGTGAGATGCGCCGGGGGCTGGGAGGCCTGTCAGCTTCCCGGCCCCCTGGCACCCCTGCGGCCATGTACCTGGCCACCTCTGACAATAAAAAGCATAAAAGCCACCGAGGGCTCCAAGAGACTCCTTCCCTGACCCGTCTGCCCAGAACCATCCCGAACCTGCCCAGTGTGCCACCCTTCCTGCCGCTGCACCTACTAATCTCAATATTAAGGACTTGGCTTTCCAAGTAGTCTCACCACGTAAGGCACCACGGGCATAATGGACACTTGGCAAGGAGATATCCCTGCACTCTAGGTTACACACCTGAGTCATTGCAGTTTAATATGTTTATTCTCGTTTCTACAATGACTCGTTTCTAAATATTCTAAGTGTATTTGTCAGCTAGGGCGTCTATAACAGAAAAATCAGACTGCGTGGGTTAAATAGCTTATTAATTGGTTAATGAATGGTTTTAAAACAATATTTTCTCATAGCTATCTCAAGTCCATAGTCAAGGTGCCCAAAGGACCTTGCATCTCCTCTGAGGCTTCTGTCCTTTGCCTGCAGATGGCCACCCTCTTGGTATTTCTTCACATGGTAAAATCGCTGAAGTTACACTGGATTAGGGTCCATTGATCAGACCTCATTTTAATTTAATTACCTCCTAATGACCCTATCTCCAAATATAGTCACATTCTGAGTTACTGAGGCTTAAGGTTTCAACATACAAATTTGGAGGAGGGACACAATTCAACACAGAATAGTAAGAAAATCATATTTCTTATTCAGGAAGCCTGAGAGTTCTTCCAATTTGACCCAACCAAGGGACTTTCCCTGAGAGGCTGAGCCAAGGGATCTTCTGACAACTCCTGCCCATTCATGTTTCTTCTATAAATCCTAACTTGTGCTGTCTAGCATTTTAGCTATGTAGCTACATAAGCCTAAATTAAATTAAAAGTCATCCTTACAAGTGCTCAATAGTCACAGTGGCCAGTGGTCATTGTGTTGGGTGCAGAGTATTTCCTCCATTTCAACCGCCATTACCTTCACATCTGAAGGGGCCTTGCCCAGTGGCTTCAGTAGTCATTAAAGTAACCCCTGTATTGAAAGTCCTGTGGCTACCTGCTTTTACTCAACATTCTACTGTGCAACTTATTTATTTTTAATGTAGAAGAACTGGGATGTAGGCCACAGGTGCAGGGGAGTGAGAGGAGTCACCAGAGACAGACTGGGAAGCAGAACAGGCAGATTTACTGAAAAACACTGCTATGGAGAGCAGGGGGCAAGACAGGAGAGGAAGAGGTCCGGGGTCCATATGTTGATTAGTCCCTGGCAGAGGGTCAAACCCAGGCCATAGTGTTGATAGCACTGAGACTTAATCCTAGGCCCCCACAGAGGCCTCCTGTTCTGCAATTTAAAAGTGAGAACATGGGCCATGTCTTCCACACATACTCTACTAATCATACTGATAAAAAATGCATAAAAGTATGTATCAAATCTGTAAAGGAAACTGAAATGACAAATAGCTACAAAGAATTTGAGCGTAAACTATAAATGGAAACTAAAGAAAATGCATGGAAGAGTTGGGTTTGAGCTGATTTACAGAATCTGGATCAACTTTCAAGGCAAGACAGAGAAAGGCAGGGTCCCCTTGCCAGAGCAACACCATGTCCCATAGAATTGGAATACAGACAGGTATAGAAAACAACTGTCATTGTGTACTTTATCTTGGACATCTATTAATAATGTTGATGTTCTCACTCTCTCCTTTCAGTTTCTTAACTTCTCGTTCATTTCTCACTTTCCAACTTACTTGTTGGTCTCTGGAGTATACTGGCAGATCCAAAAAGATGTCCCTTATTCTGTTGTCTTCCTCTGGAACTGCTTTGTTCCTGCTCTGTCCTCCTTACTCCTCAGTCCCAGCTTGTTGCAGGGGTTGCCTTGGTGACCACCAAATCAATTGACAGCTCCTTCCTGTACGTAGGGCATCCGCACGATCTGATTCCTTGGCCCCAGACTGTGTGCTGTATTGACTATGCTATTCCAATGTCACTAGAGTCACCGAGCAGCAGGTTGGAGCCCCTTCGGGTGTTTAGGGTACTCGTGTGAGCCATGAACCTGAGAGTCAAGCATTCCTTTTGCCTCAGCCCTTTCAGTAACTCTGCCCTGTATCTAGAGGGTACAGGCTGCGTTCAGTGATCCTCAGAAATAGGTCCCAGCTCCCGATTCATTCATTTAGTGAAGGAAAAGTACCAAGAATCATCATCTTGGAAAGCCTGTGTGCTGGGGTTCACAGGTGTGTTTACGAAGGCATCTCATGATATTTTTAATACTGATACTAATAATGCAAACACTGAGTCAGTGTTGTTGGTTATTCAGTATTAATTACTATTCATTAAGTAATTAGTTATCAGACATACATATTTGCAGCATTTCAAATAAAAGTTATTCTTTAGGGAATGAGTTTTGGTGCATTTTTAGATATCACACTTAAAGCACAATCCATAAGAGAAAATAAATCAAGAAATTGGACTTCATCAAAATTTAAAGCTTTAGCTCTGTAAAAAATTGCATTAAAAAGTGAAAAAGACAAGCCATAGGCTGGAAAAAGAAATATTTGCGACCTATAAATCAGACATAAGATATGTGTCTAGGAAATACGAAGAAGTCTCAAAACTTAGTAAAACACAAACGATCCAATTAGAAAATAAATAAGGATATAAAAAAACACTTCACCAAAGAGGATATATGGGTGGCAAATACACACATGAAAAGATATTCAACATGATTAGCCATTAACAAAATGTAAATTGAGGACACAAGGCGCTATCACTACATGTATTAGAACAGCTGAAATTAAATGCAGGGACTGTGCCAGATGAGCGGGAGAATGTAGAGAAAGTGGGTCTCTCAAATTCCTGGTAAGAATGTAAAATGATAAAGTCACCCTGGAAAACTTTGGCAGTTTCTCAAAATATTAACATGTGTTTATCATAGAACCCAGAGGAATATACACTTATCTTCTTCCCCCACCGTAAAGTGGCAGGGGACTATGCATAGTATTGTATAGATTCCTGTTTCCTGGCTTGATATTGCACTACAGTGTGCAAAGGAGACTCCCTTTCCTCATCACTGGGGAGAACTAAGTACTATAGGGGACTTCTCTGTACTATATTTGCAAAGTCTTGTGGATTCATAAATATTTCAAAATATGTTTCAAAATAAAGTAAAAATAATAAGGTAATTTAAAAATAATTTCAAACGTAATGCCTGGTTATTGATTACCAACTTAGTGATTCCTTCATTCACTGGTGATAATTAATGTGTTGTGTGTTGTGGAGTCTCTTTTCATGAGCATAAATTAAAGCAATAACAAGAACATGAAATAGTCTTGTCTATAAAGAGTCATCTATGAGATTTTATAGACTAGCATAGATATTATGGGTAGTATTATCTGAAGACATTATTATGGGCAGTAGTATCTATGGGATAGTAAAGGTAAAGGTAGTCTCAAGAAGATATTTATAACATAATGGGTTTGTTGTACTTATTATCTTGAAATATTAATGGCATCTATTATTGGCATCTGCGGCTCTTACTAATACTATTGAATTGGCAGTTTATTGTGATTTCATTAAAAGAACTATTATATAGTCAAAATCTTTGAGCCAACATTTTTCTGTTATTACACTTCTTGGCAAAAGTTAGACTCTCCTTTCAGGAATTTTCTTTGCTGAAACAACAGTCTCTGGATACTGTGTGAGAGTTCATTGTTTTATGATGGAGGTGGTAATGTAGGTCCTCTAGGGGCATTAGATCTTTGTTGTTTGCATTTCAGAACTGACCCTTGAGTTTATTTAATTTATTTTTAACTCTCTTGCCTTCTCTAAAATGTTTTAAGGCAGTACTGCTAATGGCATGAGGCATCTTAGTTTTAGTTTCATCCCAGTCCTTGTAGTTCTAAATAAAAAACTGAACCTTGCGCCTCCAAGGTTTTAATCTAATATTTGGTACCTTGAATTGGGGCCAACTCTTCATTTTTTAAAGCATCAGCAGATTCTAAATACAACTTCTGACTACTTCCTCTTAGCATTTGACCTTGATTCACTCAAACTAATTGTTATCCTTTCAGCAGATTATGGTTCTAGAAAACAACAAAATCTATAATATAGGATGTTAGAGGAATTTTTAAATTCAGAAAACAATGGCATCCAAGTAAAATGTCTCTTTTCAATATTACTCTTTGAATCAGGACAGTAATTTGAAACTAGAGATGAGCATATACATTTAAAAAAAAAAAACCCTTTCTAAGGACCAGGCTGCAAAAATATTAGCTTCAAATAAAACTACAATATAGGAATCTTCTGACTTACAATTGTCAGCTATTTACCACCATTCATGTGCTCCTCCGGATACCAGGTGGATTGTGGGTTTTGAAGCTAAACAGAGGTTGAGCTCCACCCACCCCTATGGTTGGGGAGGAAAGACAATGAAGAGCTAAGAAATATCCTGAAAATTTCCACAGAAGGTCTCAAGTGCATTGTGTTGAGAACAGTTGAATGATACTTTATATACAACCTCTTTTCATTAACATTTATCGGTTTTAATACTGAAAGCAATTCTGTTAAGTCAGTAAATTACTACAGTATTCCTGTTGTATAAGTTAAATACCTAATTGAGGGACCACAGATTAGAAATCAGGCAGCACTGGGCCTGAAACCCTGTCCTCTGGTCTGTAGCTCCCTGCTCTCTCCTGTTCTACCCTCTGTGCTGTGAGCCAAGATAGAAGGTGAACTCAATTTGGACTTCTCCCCAACTGTGAGATGCAAACAACTGATGTTGTACTAGGTGGTTTTTCAGGCGGTCCACTCTTGAGGAATAAATAGTGATTGGTTGCAATGTGTGAAAGCAATTGCCTTTCCAGTTAGTTCTCTCAATCCTTTTGATTCATCACTCAGTGATGGCTGGTTTGGGACTAGAGTGTCTTTTCAGTCTCTCACTAACAAAGCCAAGACCAGAGGCTTAGAAAAGTCCAAGAGCACTACTGCCATACAGGAATTACTGTCATTACTGCATTTTCATTGTCTCTCTTTTCTTCACTTGCTTCAGGATTCTTGTTGTGTCTTCCCTGTCACCTACTTACAACTAAGATAACAGTCTCAATCTAGCGGGCGCATTTAGATGCCTAAGATGCATCCCACCCAAGTCTTTGGTATGATGTTTTTTAACCAGGAATATTTAATATGTTTTTAGCGGTGAATTTCTTTCAGGATTCCCCACAAAGGCTGTGAGTAGCTCAGTCTCTCTGGAGCACTGACCAGTCACAAGTAGAAACTTCTACCATGTCAAGGTTTCTGCTCTGTGCCTACTGTGGACACTTACTGTTTGGGCTTCATTTAGACCTTTCTCTGTATTCCCACAGGCTAAGGTTAAAAACCAAGGCTTTCCTCTAAAGAAAGGCCCTGTGAACTCTAAAATGATAGTGTCCACAATCTTCAGTAAGGACTGATGTTTGGCTAAACATTAGTGAATAGCAGTCACCTGTGACTCTAACTTCATAATGAGTTATAATTTCAATAACAAATGTTTGCTTTTAAGGTATAAATTGGACTTTCTGACAGAGGTCATTGAGCTGCAATTAGTTTTTTCACTGAACTGCTTGAAAAGGTATTTCTTAACCTTGATTTCCAAATGTTTTAAATAATTCTTAATTTTTATCAGTAATCACCATGACATAGGTACTGCAGGAAAAGCATGGGAATTGTGATGATAGGTTTTATAAATTAATAGATGTCAAAAAAGAGCCACAGCTCTCATTAAAATTCCTTTTTCTGCTATACCTATTCATTTCCAAGCCTGTCATGTCTAAAACGGTACCTTAGATTTTCCTTGACATTTGATGGAGCTTATGTACTGTGATTTCTGAGGTGAGGACATTGTAAAATCTCTTCCATGGAAAGGATGTGTTCTCATCAAGAGAGGAGCAACCACAAAATGGCTCTCACCCCATTTCTAAAAACTGTATAAAATCAGTGAAGGAAACATAGAACCACTAGAGGAAAAAATTGGGAAAGGAATATTTTCTTGGAGAGAGGAACAAAAAATGGCAGCAAAGTGAGGAAGTACTTATCATCATCAAAGTCTGACTTTAATATTAGAATGCCAACAGCCGCTGCCAGCTCTGGTTGAGAACCTGCTGTGTCCTCGGTGTGTTGCAACGCTGAGTCTCTCAATCTCTGTGACTGCCATGTTGTTAATAGAAAGATTTGCCAGGTTTTCAAACAGGAAAGTAGCAGATGCCCCCGTGTGTTTTTAAAAACTCACTCTGGGAAAAGTGTGTAAATGGGAAGATGGGGAAAGGTCCAGATAGGGAGCTACTGAATAATGCAGGCAAGAGATAAATAGGAACTCGATTTTTCTGACTTGTTGGAGAAAGAAAGGAGCAACTAGATTTCTGCAAAAGTGTGCATTTGCTCCCAAGACATTTCAGGGATGCCTTTATCAAGGAGCGACTGCTGCTCTTCTCTGAATATCTGGGCCCCTTTAACACAGACTCGCTGACAAATCACTCATGTAAGGCAGGTGCAGGGGTGGAGGAAATTACAGCTTTTGAGTGGTATTAACATCGCAAACCCTGGCAATATCTGCATCTGAGAGGAAATGAAATTTTCTATCTCTCTGAAATGTGGGTGGCAATCCTGGAGGTAGGACTTAAACCCAGAGTGATTTAAAGAAACTGCAAAGCAATTGAATCAGATACTTTCACTTACCTTTAAAACAGAGCAGTCCTCTTTGGTATTACCTATGACAAGCTGCTCATTGAATCACTATTGTGACATCCCCTCAAATTACTGTGGCCTCCTTGGAGTCACCAGGTTAGTACAATGAGAGCAGCGCCAGGCTCAAGTTCCAGAATCTTTGCAAAACTGACCTCAGATGTGCAACATGATCAAGAGATAAGCAGTGGTCAATGCCTTGCAGCCCAGCCCCCCACACCCCAAACCTAATTCAGAATAATTAGCAGAGCTCTTGGCAGAACCATCTAGAGGGGTCTGCAGATTCAGCTTTTGCACTTCAAGCAGAAGATTGGGATGGGCCCTGAAATCCCCCTTCAGAGAGAAGTGCCAGGGACTTCCAGAACTCTAAGCTACCTCTGCGGCATCAGGGATGAGGACGTCATCCATTGTGTAGGAAGACAGAAGCTTCCAGGCCTGAGAAGAGATAAGAGAGGGCACCTGCTCTGGAGAATGGGGGACCTTAGTCACTAAGCTCTTTCCCAGAGAACAAAGAGCAGCAGGCCAAGAGAGGGTTAAATATCCCTGAACTGCTACTCTCTGCCTCTTAAAATTAATCCCTCAGCTGAAACTCACCCCAATTATATAAAAATAGCCCCATTTTCAACCCACCTTATTGTACACCAATCTGTAGTTTCATTCCATCGTCTGCGGAGTGTTCCTCGATAGCTAGTGATCTACAGTTACCTTTCTTTAAATCACTGTTACTAGGTTCAAGAGTATTTTTTTCTCTCTGGCCACTTGATCAATGTTCTTCAAATTTTTTTTCCACTTCAATACACTTGATAGATATGTTCCATCATTAGCAGGAGCCTTCTACCACCGTGGTTCTGAAGGTGGAAAGAAAAAGAGCAAATCTAAAAAAAGGCAGGTAGATAGAGGGTCCCTCCAGGTGCGCAGGGCTTCCCCCGCACAGGAACATCACTGTGCACGTGGTAACAGGGCTATGAGAATGGAACAGCCGTACTCTGTAAGAAGTGGGAAGCAGGGTCCTCCCTGGTAACACAGTGGGTTGAGTGCTGCCCTGTGACGTATCAGGTACAGCTGAGCGATTCAATCCCCGGCCAGGGAGGGGACCCACATGGCGCAGCAGACCTCTCCTGCCTCGCCAGCTGCTCCCCTCAGCAGTGTATTTCCATCGATCTGCCTGTTCCGCTCCCTGCTCTGTCTCTGATGGATCCTCTCACTTCCCGCGACTCTGGCCTGTACCCCAGCTCTTGTATGTATGTATGTATGTATGTATGTATGTATAAATAAATAAATAAATAAATAAATAAATAAATATTTTTTAAAAAGAAGAAGAAGAAGGCTTCTTGACCTTATGACCCAGGCTTATGACCCTGGCCAGGACACTTCACAATGCCGCTTGCACAACTCACCGCGCTGAGCACAGACGCAGCTTCTCTGCCAGATTTGCGGCCAGTGCTCTGGGAGCACGGAGTTTAGCACACGCAGCCCCGTGTGAGTGCCAGCAGTTCTGCTCACTGGCTGCATGCTGTCAGGCAGCCACTAACCCCTTTTGATTCTGAACTTCAGCACCTATGCAATAGGAATAAACACACTTAACTGGTAGAGCTTCGAAAATCCCATAAGATAGTATTCATGTAGGACAATCCTGTGAAAAGTCACCAATTCAGGGTATATTCAGCAGAATACAAAACAAGTTCCAGGGCTCCATCAAACATCATGGACTCTGCTTGCAGACACCAAAACATGACATGACTTTTTTCAGCTGCAATTCTATTATCAAAAGAGAAAATGATGTCAGGTAAAGGAAGGCAATATGGCAACTATGCCAAGACCATTACCCACTTGCGTCCTGCCAAATGGAAAAATTTTGCAAAATTTGGAATTGGATTAATTTGGAGTAGAATGTGGCCATTTGCATTTACTGAGATGGATTAGCAACTTCTTTAAAAATACCGATGAGAACTTTCTCACCCGCTGCTCCCCTCAGCAGTGTATTCAGTCAGCCCTGCTTATTCTGTCTCTGTCTCTGGTGAATCCTCTCACCCCCTACCCCCACTACTCTTCACCACCTCCCGCACCTCTGGCCTACACCCCAACTCTTTATGCATAGATAGATAGATAGATAGATAGATAGATAGATAGATAGATAGATAGATAGATAGATAGATAGATAGATAGATATTTACATTTAGATTTAACTATGTTTAACAACAGCACAATTCTACTATGTAGCTTCTTGTATTGTTAGTCCTCACCTGTCCTGCAACTGTCCCGGACTAGGTAGGTTCATCATTGGTTCAAGCAGCCTCCTTGTTGTCTTAGCTAATCTCATGACCTTGTCTACTGTACTCTACTGTCCTTCGTCGTACTCTGCCGTCCTCCACCGCTGCACCACCCTCTGCCACCTGGCTTTATATACCCAGTCTCTTTGCGCAGGCGTGCCCACCTACGCATGCTCACACCCTACTCCGGGTGCCGCCATCAGGCATGCATGCAGGACCGCAGGTGTCTAGCATTGACACTAATGGTGGGAGCGCAGAAAAACCTGATGATTTCCATTTACCCTACATCACCCCTCCTTCACTGCAGCATCACTTACTCCCTTTGGCCACCTCAGCCCAGAACCCTGGGGAGTGACAGTGATGGGTGACCACGCGCCTAGACTTTTGGGGCCAGCTGCCCTTGGGCACCACTCTGGCCTGTGAGCAATTTTAGATGTCTCCGGTTCCTTCTGTACGATAGCCAGAGTTTATGTGGCCTTAATAAAATGCAGCCCTTAAAAGAACCTGGAGAGAAGTATAGGAGATAAAAAAAGAAAGTTCAGAGACTGCATGCCCCAGTGAGCTCATCTTCCTTCTTTCAGGGTGATGATTTTAGTCACTTTGCGTGCAGTTTTATTCATATGAGAAGGGGAAGAAAAATTCGATTTCAGAAGCTTCTGAAAAAACTTGACCCTACACTACCTGAAAACACACTGTGCATTATGTACAGCCTTGACCTGCACCCCCTTCTCTCTGGCAGCTTTTCTGTAGAATAGGATTTTTTTCTCTTTTTTTTAATATCTGGGAGCTGTGGCATTTTTAACAGACTGCATCATTTTGGTATAACGTTCTCTTGAGGTGGGCAACTGAGATGTATAATTATATCCTGTAGAAAATGATGGTGGTAGGAGGGGTGGGAGAGGAGGTTATTGAATCACAAAAACATGTTTCCTATTCAGAAAAAAATGACTGTGTTCAGGATGTTCAATTTCCTTCTGCTCTGTGCCCATGGAGAGCGCAGAGTCTTGAAGTGGAGAAGTCATTGGTATTCACTGGAGCTTGCCTGGCTTCATTTTTATTGTTTCAGAGACTTATTATTCTTTCAGAGTGGTTCCCAGGTTTGCTGCCTTTTCTCAGTATATATGAGCTAAGGTAGTCAGAGGAAACACTTTAATTACATTTTAAGTAGAGTCAAAGCATAAGTATATTTATGAAAATTCTAACAGAAGGTGCAGTGAGACCATTAACTTAAATCCCACAAATACATAAAGTGGGTTTTTTTCATAATAAAAAGTTCATAGTTGGTGTGTTAAATCGTATCTGCATATTAAAAAGCTGCCCTAAACACTAAATATTGCCTAACTGTGCATATTGTATTTAAAATTCCTCCCATAAAAAGCATAGCGGGAGCAGAGACCATCATGTCCCCACACTTGTCCTTGTGTGGCTGTTCAGGGAGGGGAACTCAGCAGGTGCTACAGGGTGATTCTAGCCCTACTTCCCTTGGCCGTTGCTCCTGCTCACCCTCATGGAACTTCTTTTCCAAAGTCACACCTATACTTTATTGAATTTGATTTTAGTGACCCTGCTCATAAATTTGTCATGAGGTGCGAAATTAAGGAGGAGCTGCACCTCCCCTGGTAATGCAGTGGGGTAAGAAATGCACTATGAAGCAAACAGCAGCCACTGTAGCACGAGTTCGATGCCTGCCACCAGTCAGGGAGGGGACCCACATGGCACAGCAGACCTCTCCTGCCTTGCCTGCTGCTCCCCTCAGCAGTGTATTTCGGTCCTTCTGCCTGTTCTGCTCCCCACTCTGTCTCTGGTGGATCCTCTTACCACCCCCCATACCTCTGGCCTGTACCCCAGTTCTTGTGTGAATAAATAAATCTTAAAAGGAGGAGCTGATAGTTGTACTTAAACTTGAACATAAGGTTTGTGGTTGGCATAGAGAAATGAACAGGGCAGATAAGTGTAACATCACCTACGTGATCAAGAACCTTTGATTCCTTCAAGAAACATAGTACTTCATCTCAGCACTAAAGGGATTCGAAACCTGTTTGACTTTAATGTCAACAATTTGGTATGAACAGCTTTTCTCTAGATATGAGATCTAGTATGTGGTAATAATCTACTTCTTTTGTGTGTGTGTGTATGTCTTTATTATTATTTATATGTTTCGTTGTGTAGTCCCTGTAAAATTCCCACTGCCAATTGAACCACCACCATAGTCCCTTGTGCTCTTCTCTCCCCAGTTTTGACCTCTCTCCCTTCCCCTCCCATGGAGAATGTCTCTGATTTATGGTTGCCTGCTAATTTTGTTTTTTGGTTTTTTAAATTTTTTTCCTGATCCCGAATTTGGTTCCCCTATACTCCTCCTATATGTGAAATATTTGATATTTTTCTTTTCCTTCTGGCTTATTTCACTATAATCCCTTCTAGTTCCATCCATGTTGCTGTGAATGGCATGACTTTATCTTTTTTGATTGCCAAGTAGTATTCCATTGTGTAAATATACCACATCTTCTTGATCCATCTATTTTGGGGCATGCGGGCTGCTGTTTCTGTATCTTACCTATTGTAAATAGTGCTGCAGTAAACATAGGTATGCAGGTATCTTTTGTAATTAATGTTTTTGTGTCCTTTGGGTAGATCCCTAGGAGTAGAATTGCTGGGTCATATGGTAGCTCCATTTTTAGTAGTTTGAGGAACCTCCACACAGATTTCCATAGTGGTTGGACCAGTTTGAACAACCACCAGCAGTGTAGGAGACTTCCTTGCTGCTCCTTAAGAATTTGGGTTCAGGGGATAATCCTTCCCAAAGTATTCAGTAATTCAGCTTACATCATTTTATTTCTTGTCTGTTTTAATATTTTTGATTGAGTTAATATTGGCTTACATTGTTATATCTGTAACAAGTGTTGGATCCCCTTCAGGCATTGTTACCCTAGCGCACCCACCACCAAAGAACCCGTGGTCCACCACCACTGACCCTGTGCCCCTGCCCATCTTTGTTCTCATCCCTCCCTTTCTCCCCAGTCCCCTCTGACTGTCCTCTTCCACAGTCGGCTTTTTATCTGGCTTCATCCGACCCTGTATCAGAAACATCAGACACCAACCAGTATTTTTGTATTTCTCCTTCTGCCTAATTTTGCTTGGTATGGCCCTTCCAGTGCCATCCATGTTGCTATGAATAGCAACAGTTTATTTTTGATAGCTGAGTAGTATTCCATTGTGTGTATGTGAAGGTGTATCACATTTTCTTAATCCATTCTTCTGTCTTGGGCATTTAGGCTGTTTCCGTATTCTACCTATAACTTAACGTAATTATAAAAGAGCATATATATCTTTCCACCTTATTGACAATAAATATAGCTAAAGAAACTTTTATTCTTACCCAATGAAAACTGCATAGAAGACGGTACAAAAATACACAAAAAAACATTTGCTTAACTTATGAAAAGAAATTTAAAGCCAAAAAGTATGTAAAATAGAATCTAATAGACTGGTTATATAACAAAATTACTTGATTTTCCTCTGTTGTGTTTCACTGCTGAATAGCTGTGGTTGACGTATGGGTGAAGCCCATCTCATGGTCTGCAGAGCAAAAAGGTGTGTCAAAGGTAGTCAGAGAAGCCTTAGGCGTTAGAAAGAATGAGGAAAGAAGGATGTCCGTCCGCTGCCTTTGATGTTGCTCATATTCTGAAGTGCTATTGACCTGCATTTCTGCCCTGGTTAAAATTCTTACTTAGAATTCCCAAAACAGAAAAACAGCCAAGACTCACGAAGTAAAAGAACCATGTTATATCACAGCTTCTCTGAGTGCCCAGTGGCTCCAAAGTTATATAAAGTTTTATATTCACATTAGCCATTTAAACAACTTATTGCCTTTTGTCCAACTCAGGCATAAGAAGAAGTTCAAAATCTAAAGTAAATACTTTCTCAGCTATTTCAGCCTGAATGCTGACAAAAAGCCATAACATGTAAAACTGGCCCATCTTAGAAAATAAAAAATAGTAATCTCCATAACGAAAAGAAACAAACACCAAGTCAGCCGACTCAGAGAGCACTTGCTTTCTCCCTCTGGGCTCCATGTAGATATATTACTTATTTTCCAAACCAAGAGTAAGGACACATGGTCTTAATAATGCAACTGTATTCATGGAGAGATTGGCCGAGGAAGGAAAGCCAAACTGTTCCAGAAAATACAAGACCCAGTTACCATATAGGTAGGGAATCAGGACATAATGGATGGCACTAGACATCTGATCTTTTTCTTGGCGCAACTATTTTGTTTTGTTAAAGAAAAAACACTTCTGCCACTAAACAGTGATTCATATAATCCCTGCATAGGAAGTTGGGGAGGCTCACAGCATAAATTCCCCCTTGTGCTGTTCCTCTTCTGTTCTTGTGCTGTTGCTTTCCCACAGTGAATACGTGATCCCATGAGATAAGAAAAGGTGTACTACTTTGTAAAATTAATCAACTGTTAAGTGATGTTTACCTGACATATTTTATATGCTGTTGTTATAAACCATTACTGAGAGATAAGCAAATAAGATCTAGGTGCGGAAAGCAAATTGTCAGCCTTGTGGATTTAAAGGTGTGTTAGCTTTTTTTTTTTTTAAAGATTTATTTATTCATGCATACAAGCACTGGGGTACAGGCCAGAGGTGTGGTGGGGTGAGAGGATTCACCACAG
The DNA here is from genome assembly GCA_019455555.1 of Galemys pyrenaicus. Classification (NCBI taxonomy): domain Eukaryota; kingdom Metazoa; phylum Chordata; class Mammalia; order Eulipotyphla; family Talpidae; genus Galemys; species Galemys pyrenaicus. The sequence goes on from JAGFMF010011493.1 coordinate 5,354,008, forward strand.
ACAGAGCAGGGAGCAGCAGGCGAGGCGGGAGAGGTCTGCTGTGCCATGTGGGTCCCCTCCCTGACCGGCTGCAGGGATCAAACTCGTGCTGCAGTGGCTGCAGTCTACCTCACAGTGCGTTGCCCGACCCACTGCGCCACCAAAGAGGCCCAAAGGTGTGTTAGCTTTAACACCATTTTCCTCTTCAAAGTCCTGGTCAGGGCAAGAAAGCAGTAAATTCAGAATCAGGAAACATCGAGGTCCAATGCAGGTTGGTGCTGTGAGCTGACTGTGGTCTTTCTAAGGCTTGGCCCCGCAGCTGTGGAGTAGGAAGGCAAGCCGCTCACACCTGACTGCTCCCCTGGGGGTTAGCTGGGGGGGTAGAGTCATTTGCAAACACTTCTGGATGCCCACTTGACTAAGTGCTTAATCACGGGAGGGAGCGATGGGCCCTCCCCCATGAAACAGGCTGGGGCTCACCTGTGCTCAGATGTAAAGAGGCTGGTTGTCATTTTATTGTTGACGTGTGTCTGTTTTTTGATCACCAGTCAAATGAAAACAAATTAAAATATCTGTTTTTAAAAATGAAGGCTTTTGCAAGTCCTGAGATTATCACAAACGCTAAAGCAACACAGCTGGGCTGCGTGCTGCTCCCTCAGGAGAGGGAGCTTGTCAAGAGCAGGGAGCCACTGGCCTGGCTCAGTCTGGCTTTGCGCAGGTCACCTGGCAGCACTTTCTCCCACTAGCTGACTGTCTCTTCCCCTCAGTCATTGACTCCCTCCCTCCTCTCCCCACCTCTCTCTTTCATCCTGTCATAATGTTAAGTAGTGGCCATGGATCTACTGGAAGGTGTCAAGGTCTCCCTTGAAATCAGTTACTTTCACTCAGGGAAATACTTAATTCTCCATATCTGAATTTGTTATATTACAGGCAGTAAATCTGGGCTTACTTTCGTGCTTGATCCCAAGTCCTCTCCCACAACTCAAGACAGGCAGAACTTTCTCCTGCCTTTTGAAACACCCACTTTTTGGGTTCGTTTGTTTTGTTGTAGTATAACTGACATAACATTGCATTAGTCTCAGGTGTGCAACGTAATGGTTCCATATTTGTATATATTGCAAAACGTTCACTGCAATAAGCCTCATCAGCATATCACCATACATAGTTAAAAGTTGTTCTTATGATGAGAATTTTTAAGATTCACTTAGCAACTTCTCAAATACGTAATATAGTATTAACTGTAGTCACCATGGTACATGTTACTATTTGTCACTGAAAATCAGTATTTTTTAACCCTTTCAATGCTTACTCTTATTATTCTGGAAAGTTAATGTATACTAAGCTCCAGAGAGTGGCAGACTCTGTCCTGAATCCTTAAGTTCTGTAGTCCCATCCTCTGCTGCTCACCACCCAGACCTCTGTAAAATGGTCAGTAAAAACATCTGTTACAAGTAAATTTTAAAAAGTCAGCTATCTTCTTCATCTGAAAACAATTGGGTAAGTACAAAAGGCAGAGGAAAATGAAATTGGTAATTCCATCACAAAAAACTCAAAGTAGAATTAAATTGTTATAAGGGAAGCTATTACTCAGCTGTAAAATAATTATCATTCATAGAATAACAAAGATACTATTCATAAAAAAGTATGGCTTTAAAATCCCTGGAACTTTTTAAATGCATCTTCTATAACAGAATAGAAGTTGCATGTTTGGCTAACTTCCCTGTTCTAGATGGTATTAACTAGTGATTTTTACTGCTACTATTTCTATCGACTTAATTTATTAGTAATCTGAAAATTTTTAACTTGTGTTTGCCCCGCATCATACAGTATTTTACATGTAGGATTTCAATGTATAGTGGGAACTGTTAATATAGTAGTTAAGTATATGATATATCCGACCCCAGTCTGTCTCCATATTTTCCTTAAAACGATTTGTATAACGTAAAACTGTTATAATAATAAGGTGTCAAGGATGATCATGACTAAGGTCCCTTAAATTAAAATGGGCAATTTAAAGCTCTAGTTCTTACGTTTGTAGTGTTATCTTTCCTTCTTGCGTACTGTAAAATGGTGTTTCCTGTTGTTCTGTTCCATGGATGCACTGGAACAAGTGAGACAATGCAGGGTCAGGCCCTTTTCTTGAGGAGGGCTGGGCTGTGTGATAACAGTCCACAGCCGATCACAAAAAGGCATGAGCTTTACAAAGCCTGGCAAAATGAAATCTGCAAAGTGTGCATATGCAGGCTTTCCTCGTAGTGGATACCCTCGCACATGAAGCTGCAGAAATAAAGCTTTACTGTGCGCTCAAAGCCGAACAGAGTGTCACTCACTCAATGAATGATCACCTCCCGCCATGAGGAATAATAGGCTCTTCCAAAAAGCAGTGACCACACAGTTCCCCTCAGAGTCCACGGTCTGAGGCATTAGGTGACCGAGTGGCCATGTACCACTGGCCATGCTGGTGGATGGAGGTGTCGGGGTTGGTTACTGAGGTCTGTGAGCTTCGTGTGCACTGCAGCAGTGCTAAGGACAAGTTTAATAGGGCACAGCTGGACCCATAAAAAGGCATAACAAGTGGGCTCTCATGAACCACAGATTACTCACAACACAGGTTTGAACTCACACAGGTCCACTTACACCCAGGTTTTCTCATCAACAGGCAACATACTCCTATGGTACTGGTAAATGCAGCATACTACTATAAATGTATTTTTTCTTCTCTATACTTTTCTTAATGTCCTTTTCTTTTCTCTAGCTCCTGTGTTTATCTCTAAATACAGATATAATAAACACAGAATATGCATTGATCTTCTCTTTATGCTATCAGTAAGGGTTCCAGTCAGTAACAGATTATTAGTAGTTCAGTTGAGAGCAAGTCAAGAGCTGTATGTGGATTTTTTTTTCTTTTTTGAAAATCTTTCTTTTTTTAAATTAATATAATTTTTTTAAATTTACATATACTTGCCATCAATTGTAATCCCCATGTATTCCCCATCACCATCTCACCAGTGTACCATCACCTCAGTCCCTCGTGCTCCCATCTTCCCTGTATGTGAATTTTTAAGCCCCTAGCCCCTGCATTGCTCAAGAGTCCGCCATACTGATAACTGATGGAAATGGCCAAGATGCCCATCACCGTAGGGAGAACAGAGGTTAGGGGAGTAGGAAGAGCTTTAGTTCTGAAAAGAGACCTTGAAGTCTCATACTAGTGAATGTTTCAGGATGTCAGCTCCTGACACCTCATTCTCTGGCCCTGAAACATTTCGGAATAATGCTTTCATTCATCGGCTCCACCTTTAGCTCTTCTTCCTTCTCGTCTCTGTTTTCCCAGTGAGTCCAAGAAGTATAAGAGTAGTAATGGCAATATCAGGAATCAGCTTACCAAATACTTCTGCTACCATCCTTCTTCCCATTATCTCCTTATATAGTTGACTATATCAAGGTAAAATGGGGAAATGGGGCTAAGGAGGAAATAAAAACCACAGAAAAATTTTTCCCTTGTCAACTGATAACAGAGGACACTTTCATTATAACTTGAAGAGAAAAATTATGTCTGACTAGTAACTTGAAGATTAAAGACTCTGGGCATAATAATGCCAAATCCTTAAGTAAATGGACATCTAAACTCCATTAAAAATGAAGAGAAAACTCTGATAGAATTTATTATAGGATTTTAGCCTTGAAGTCATAAAGTCTTAGGTTACCTACTGCCACAGATTTTAACTAAAAATAACCTTTCAGTTAGCAATTGGAAAGCAAAATGACATCTTTATATCTCTTTGGAGAATGTTTAAATTGGCAATATAATTAAGAAATTTAGAGAAATGTTCAACATTCTGTCTTAAATATTCAAATCGGATAGGAAGAGCACTCAACCCTTTTTTAACAGATTGTACCAATAAATTGTGACTTTTCTCTCAGCCCCCACCCGTATTTGTTAAGATAGTAAGTAGAGGAAAACAAAAAGCCAAATGAAGTAGTTAAGCTATAAAGGATTTTAATAATCCACTATCTCATTCCTGTGAACATTCTCTTTCCTTCTTGACCCCTATTGTACATCTTTTAAGAACATTCTCCGTCACAGAGAGCCCTGTGTTTACTGCACCAAATTGTAATTCTCACTGTCACTTTTCTCTTTCTTCCAGAGCTTCTTTGAAGGGCAGTCTGCACCATGGGACTCTGCTAAGAAAGATGAGAACAGAATGAAGAACAGATACGGGAATATCATTGCGTGTAAGTGTTGACAGAGTAATTGTGCTGTGGTGTAACTTTCTTTTCACATCTGCCGAGATTGACCACCAGTCTCATGCAGGGGGAATTTACAGGGCAAGTATTACTTTCATCCTGTAGGAAGGCTGGTATTATGCTCTCATTAAGGAAAGGAAAAACTACCTAAATCCCCCCACTACCTCAGTGTGTGTTACCGTGGGCCTAGTTTTACTTTTAAATTTAAGGTTTGTGTAACACGGGTAATGTTAAAATGCTGAGACAGAAAATGCATTTCAGAGGAAGTAAACACTGTGGATCTAATGTTTCCCAGCCGCGACATGAGAACGAATAGAAACGGTGGTGCCCAGCAAGCCTAATGCGAGGAGCTCAGAGCTCTCGGCAAACATTAACTCATTAATCCTCCAGACACTTGGGTGAGGTAGGTCAGTAATGGCCCCATTTTAAGGACAGGAAACTGAAACTGAGAAGTTAAATGATAGTTCCCATATCACAACACTCATTAGCAAAAGAGCCAGGATTGTATCTCAGAAATTCCCAGTTCCTGTGAAGCTGAATGTTACCAATCCATAATGCCTCGGACAGTTTTTAAATCGAGCCCGACCTCATTAATGTTCCGTAACGATGTGAGACGTGTGGTAAATCGCTGAGCCTTTTTCTCCAGGGCTGAAGCCATCCATTCCCTGCATTACAGCGCTCTAAGTCACACAGGACCGCACCAAGGTACTGAGGAGATAGATACTAAGGGAATAAATACTATTTCTAAGGATATATAAGTGAAAGGGGGAAAATGTGAGATTAGGCCTGGAAAACATCTAGTTCATCATGTCTTATTACTTAGAAGAACAAACTGAAAGGGTCGAGAATTCTAAGGGAGCAATGCATTTGCTTTAATGACTGCAGTGGTACAGTTAAAGCTTATTTGCCCGGTTTGCCTTTCTAAGCAGAGCAGTATAGATTCCATGGCAGCCTGTGACTATAAAATGCTGTGTCTGTCCCCACAGCACATAGCCGGTCATCATGTGCTCTCGAAATGTGACTAGTACAGTGGAGGCGTTGTCTTCAGTTGTATTTCATTTTAATCATTTTGAATTTAAATAGTACATTTTGAATTATATAGTCCTTGCTGGCGTAGCGGGTTGAGTGCTGCACTGTAAAGCATCTGCGGCACAGCTGCGCGAGTTCGATCCCGGGCCAGGGAGAGGACCCACCTGGTGCAGCAGACCTCTCCTGCCTCACCCACTGTTCCCCCTCAGCAGTGTATTTCAGTCTACCTGCCTGTTCTGCTCCGTACTCTGTCTCTGGTGAATCCTCTCACCTCAGGTACCTCAGGCATGTACCCCAGCTCTTGTAGGCATAAACAAATAAACAAACAAACGAATGAATGAATGAATAGATGGATAAATAAATAAATAGATGGATAAATAAATAAATAAGCAGATAGATAAATAAGTAGATAGATATTACATGAGACTAGAGACTCCTCTTTGGGTGGTTCAGAGCTACCATTTCTATGAGAAAAATAAGGGGGCAGGCTTTACATATGATAGCCTCATCCTAACTGAGCTTGAATAAGCTGTTTTCCCTCTGGTGACTCTTTTAAGATACTTGTTTATAGGTGGCAGGTTTTATTTTATGTTAAAACATGCTGCATTGACTTAGTGCTTTCTTTGGTCATGCCAGGAGTCCACTCTAGGTAGAACATGCTTCCCTGAGAACCAGGGTACAATCGCCCCTCGGTGAGTTCACTCAGCATCTGGACCACCAGAGAGGCTGGGCCCACGCAGAGGACTCCAGTGTGATGGGGATGACAGCCCTGTCCCCGGGACGGAGTCACCAGGCAGAGGACTGCCCCAGGCCAGCAGGTGACACAGCACGGAGCCGTGTGCAGAGTGTGATGGGGGCTCAGGAAGGGGGATGAGCGTTGCTTGTCAGAGAGTCGTCATGGGCAGAGGTTTCTGACCTGTGGGTCTCAGGGAGGCGTGTTCTATCGAGAAAGGACTTGTGACACACCTAAGTGAGGCACTAAGTAAATGCAGCATTCTGTCCCTTTTTTAAGTTAATTTATTTGCAACAGCGCTAACACTGGGGTATCCCATCAGGATTATCCCCGTAGTGCATCCACTACTGGTTCTCCCATGGGCCTCCTTCCCAACCCGTTCTTTCCCCTTCCTACCCCCTTGGTGTTTCAGTTCTATAGTCAACTCTCAGGGCTTAATTTTTCAAAGCATATTTTAAAATGAAGCAAAACACTCAGAGCAAGTGCCTTCCATGTTCTTTCATATTCGCAGTGAGAAAAATTCAGATTTCTCATAAAGGCTCATAGGATCCTTTCCAGGACTTCCTTTGCTCTGCCACAGACTCCAAAGAGATTCACAGGGGGTAAAATGGGACTTCCTCTGCAGCACCTGGCCCTCATCTGCACCTGGCAGAAGGGAGTATCCATAAGCCTCTGCCCTGCAGCAGCTGTGATACCCCAGATGCAGGCCTCCTGAAAACTCCATGGGGCCGTTTGAGAAGTGCTTAGGCACACCTAAAGGCATGTGAAAGTCTGTAACTTTGAGTCTGCTCCTTTCCGATGCCTGTCCTTGGTAGACAATCGAGAATTTAATACCTGTCCTTGGTAGACAATCGAGAAATTTTTGAATGATTAAGGAAAAAAATAATAAAAACTAGCGTTTGCTGAACACATGCTCTATGCTGACAGCACTCTATGCGCTATGCACTGGTTAATGCACTCACTCCCTGTAAGGACACCATGAGAGCAGCATTTTGTTGCTGAGTGCAAATTGAAGCATAAAGAATATAGAAGACTTAGAGCCAGTGAGGTACAGAGGATTGCCCCCCACGAGCAGCTTTTATAGCAGCTTCCCACTGGATGGCTGGGGGGTTGGGCCCCCCAACTCGCCACCACACCTGCAGTTACCAGTAGCATCTTACAGACCAGGATCTGTGACAAGAGAAGACATTAGTCTCATCTCCCGGCCTTCATCTCCTCCAACCACTTCAAATGAATATGTAAATGAAGTGGTAACTGTGCACTTGTTTTCAGAGCGCTTCTAGGTAAGTCTTCCAGCCCCAGAGAGACGTCCTTGTCCCTACAGAGACAAGGAAGGGGCTGCCTCTGTCCTCTGGGGGCTTTATTCTGTTGTCTACGGAGGATAATGGGGCAAGATCTAATTCATGCGGTGGTTGTTAACTCTTTATCACTAGTTGTCACCTAGCTCACAATGGGCTCCCCGGGGGAAGCAAGATATGAGAGGGCATTTAATCAAGGGGGGGGGGGAGCAGCAGTAGCCTGCGTCCTGCTTGGTCTTGGAGCTGTGACTGCAGGAGGGTCCCGACTAGCGTGTCTATAGGGAAGAGGAACAAAAGGTCAGCCTAGCCGGCCTTACTTCCCAGCATTATTGTAATCAAATATGTACTGTCTTTTCTGTATGAAAACATTTCAAGAACACAAGTTCTATGCAAATATAAAATATTTTCATAATACTAAGCCCTGTCCTCACTTTCAAGCTAGCTTATGAAGGGTTAAAGTAACTTGCTTGGGATCACAAGTAGGAAGATGGGCATGATACAAAAAATTTATGATGTGGAAAATTAGTTTTAGGTTTAATTATTCAGGAAATATGTTTTCATAGACTCAGGTAGAAACACCACCCGTCTCGGTAGGCCTTGTGTGTTGCCTACTCTCCGGGCAGCGTGGACAGGCTCGCTGAGGTTCTCCTCATGGAGTCGCTCCCGAAAAGCTCTCGGCAGCCTCCGCAAGTCCTGGCTGGGCCATGGCCCTTTTGAAGATCGGGAGTACAACTGTTTTCCCCGGAAATGCTGGCTCCCACTCCTCTAGCTAATGTCTCCTCACAACTGGACCAAGAGCGTGTGATTAGATGAATCCAACAGTGCCTCCCTTCAGTTCAGCAGATACTTCCTGGTCACCTGTATTTGCCAGACTCTGCGCTAGGTAGAACACTGGTTAAACATAATTGGATCCTGCCCTTTGACAAACAGAGAGTTTGACGAACCCTTTCTGTAAAAGACCAGATAATAAGTATTTTTGGCTCTGAAGACCCACCAAATCTCAGTTCATCTCCCCAGCTGTGCTATTTAATATAAAAACAGCCAGAGACAACACATAAATGAACAGTCTGATTGTATTCCAATAAAACTGACTTAGGCAACGGACTGGATTTGGCATCCAGGATCTAGTTGCTGAGTCCCAGTTCAGTGGAGAACAGATTCCACCACAAGAACATTTCGTTTCTACTACTCAGGTACATTTCTGTAGCCACCAAGATCATCGCGCAAGACCTTGCACTTAGGATCTGTCATTTCATAACCCCATAAGCTGTCCTTGCTACTGTCAACTCATCCCTACTCCTAAGTCCCCCTCCAAATCGGGTTACCTTCCAATTTACACATATGAGTAAACATCCTGTATTGTCATCCGTCTGTCCATCCATCCATTATCTTCCATGTCAGAAGCACAGGAATCATGTCTGATTCTTTTCTTCCTTACCCCACATCCTACCAATTCAGTTTGGTTAATTTCCCCTCTGGAATCCATCTACTTCTCTCCTTTCTAGAGTACATTTTTTTTCTTACCTGGGCTACTAGAAAAATCTCTTAACTAGTGTCCCCTTCTAGTTCAATTTTTAATTATATAAGATTAAATTTTCCAAATGTACATTTGATTAATAGCCCCCTTCTCCCCAGTAACCATTTAATGTCGTCCTTATTCTTATTTAATAAAGACTAAAATCCTAGAAGCCCTACAGGTCTGGTTTCCCCTTGCCACCCAAGCTCTGGCCTCCTGGCCTTCCTGCAGCTCTTCAGACTCAAAGGGTTCTGTCAAGTGGGTGTCCACATGAGAGACCCTCTGTCTGCCACACCCCCTTTCTCTAGTCCTTTATTTGGTGGCCTCTCATTCCATGATCTTGGGATATCCTTCCCACACCTCTGGAATAGGTCATTTCCCACACGGTAGCTTTCCTCAGTGCCATGTACCTCCTCATTATGGTCCTTAGCTTTTATTTTATTAATTTGCATAGATATTAATTCATCCTTCCATCAATAATAAGAGACCCTCACTGGACACATCACTATATTGAGGGTAGGGCCTGTGTCTGTTCCTCTCACAATGTCACCCTGTGTCTCCCCATTTCCCACCTCTCCTCTCGTTCATACTCACTCTGCTCCAGTAGCACTGTCCTCCTTGCTGTGTCCCTGCACCTGGCCAGCTGGTCTGTCATCCCTCGGGGCCTCTGCCTGAACCTGCTGCCCTTCCTCACCTGCATCAGGTGCTGACTTGTATCATATCTGCTCAGAGAAATCTTACCACAATTTAAAAAACTGAAACCTCTGCAACACCCTTCTGCTTTCCCTGCTGTAACTTCTGTTACATGCCTCTCATCCTAACATGCATATTATAACATTTACTTAGTGATTATTTTTCTATTGCTCCCACTAGAATATTAAGCACGGTGTGGGCAAAGAATCCTGTCTGTTTTATTCCCTGCTCTCTGACATGCCGGGTAGTGACTGCGATGTAATAGGACTCAATAAATATTTGTTGAAAGAATTACTTCAATTGGCATGGCGCCTGACACGTAGCTGATCTGTGCATCTTTGCTGACAGGACCACAGAAGTGGGGGCAAGGGCCTGCAGATTCTGGCTCCTTATCTTCAACTGCCACCCCCAAAAAAGAAGACCCCATAGCTCCAAGGGGCAGCAGTTGCTCAGGGGATTTGGTGTGTATCTTAAACTCAGAGTTAATTACAGTTAGGAACAGTGAGAGAACTGGGAGGTTATGTTTATGTGTGTGGTCTGGTAATGATGGACAGGGTATTAGTTTATATTTGGAAAGGGCTAGTTAAGTAGTTTATAATGTAAATAAGGAAAAAGTTTAACCTATTTATGAGCAAAAGCCAGTAAACAGCTTTTAAGCACCATTAAAATCATTTTATATGCAAACACTGGTGCAAAACAGTGATGTGGTTATTACATGCTTTTCTTATATTCATTGAAAATTACTGGGCCTCCCTCGTGGCGCAGCGGGTTGAGCACCACACTGTGAAGCATCTGTGGCACAGCAATGCGAGTTCTATCCCCGGCCAGGGAGGGAACCCACAGGTTGCAGCAGACCTCTCCTGCCTCACCTGGCCTGCTGCTCCCCTCAGCAGTGTATTTAGGTCGATGGTCCTGTTCTGCTCCCCACTCTGTCTCTGGTGAATCCTGTCACCCCTATGTCTCTGGCTTGTACCTAGCTCTTGCATGCATAAATACATAAATCTTAAAAAAAAGAAAAGCACTAGCCAGAATTTTAAGACACATTCACTGAACCCCGATTCCTCTTCCTAGTTAGTCATATTATTCGCAAGGCCATGACACTCTGAAGTACACGTCCCATTCAGTTACACTGAATGTGCATAAATGTAGTAATATTCTTCTTCATTCTGATAAAAAAACAACTGATATGGTATCAGTTGTATATACGTAAAATATATAAAAAACAACTGCTATGGTATCAGTTGTATATATGTATATATGTAAAAGAGTGATTTAGATAATCATTTTTACTATTGTTATTCCTGAAGTCCTACCACAATTCTAACACTATTTAAGTTTTCTTTTTACTACTGTAAATAAAGAAACGCAGGTGGCCTAAAATGAAGCCGTTCCCAAATGATTATTCATCAGGCTCAACTGAGGAGCCCAGGCCAAACTGGGGTCACTCCCTACTGAAAAAGTACTCAGCCTGGGTGGCCTAATACAGAAACTGGGCAGGGGTAAGCATGACGGCAGTGCTAATACTTAATCCACCAGTTGTGGTATTTCTACGCCCCATATGTGGAATCAAACATCCTTATTAAGCTGGGATGGATTAGCAGTTGTTTGTCAGGATTTGGACACCCTACTTTATTTTTTAAAAAAATTAATTAGTTATTCATACAAGAACTGGGGTATAGGCCAGAGGTGTGAGGGGTGAGAAGACCCACCAGAGTGGGCAGCAGAACAGGCAGACTGACTGAAACACACTGCCGAGGAGAGCAGCTGGTGAGGCAGGAGAGGTCTGCCTTACCATGTGGGTCTGCAACCTGGCTGGGGATCAAACTCGTGCTACAGTGACTGCAGATGCTTCATGATGTGGTGCTCAACCCCTTGCACCACCAGGGAGGCCCCAATAATCCAGTCCTGAGGGCCCATGATGAAGGCTTCTTTCTCCCCAGATTTTGTCATTAGGAATGTAGTTCTCTCTACTAGTTGAGCATCTCCAACAGTATCACTTTTGAGAAATATGCTACTATTAAGACCCAGCTTAGGTACAAAAGCAGCTGAAGGGAAGGGAAAGTGATAAGAGTTTAGTTAGACAAGAATGGATTGGTAGGGAGGGGTTCCAGCATTAACACTGAGGTGGACAAGAGTAGAGGAGAAACAGATGATACTGTGTTTCGGAAAGCAAAGAAAAAATCTAGGAAAATCAGGCAAAATATAAGAATCTAAAGAATAAAGAGTAAGAATCTCTACCAGAAAATATGGGTTTAAAAAGACTCAGAAACAAAGCAATATTAAATTAGCAATTGATAAAGCCAACAGCAAGAGCAAAGCTTAACTCGGAGCCACCATTTACCTCAAAGGTTTCTCACTGGAATCTTCCTCAGAACCTACATGGCTGACCCCAGGCGGACACCAACAGTGACACCAGCCTGGAGTAGAGTCACCAAGGGTAGGACGAGGAGCACTTCCCAACAGCCCCTTGGCTCTTCTGCGTCTTGCTCCTCGGACCCAGTGCAGCCAGTCCTTGGCAAGGATGCAACCACAAGGAGCGACACCATTATTTGCAGAAATCAATTGTAATTACAGTTAATTTCAAGTCTCCTCTCACAGGGCAAATGTGGCTAAGATCATTTTGATTACAATTTACCTTAAGTATGTCATCAATATTTAGCAGAAACAGAGAATTGGTTAGAAATGAAAGAAGATCAATGACATACTCCACTTATGCCACTGTAATAATAGCTAATCGCATACAAGCTGAGTGTTTAACATGAAAATGTTAAAATGTTTGAAGCTACTTACAGGAGTTTAATAATGTTACTTGACAAAGTGGGCCTAAGTAATGCATTTTAGGGACTTAGAACATAGATATCAGCTTTAAACCTCTAATTATCCCACCTCTAGCTTATGAATGCAGGCACACATGCATACATACCCACAAGTACATACATGTACAATGCATGCATGCATACATATATGTTCATTCATAGATGGGTTAATACATAGAATCATGTGCATACCCATATAGCAATGCAATAATGTTGTATCGTACATGGTATTGGATTGTATTATACATGGTATTTCACTTAGCATAATGTCCTGAAAATTACTCTTTTATATAGTCATTTTGCAGAAAAGGGTATAAAATAGCCATATACTGTTCTGTAAACTATGATAAGCCAACACTTATGACACTGCTGCTAACCAAGTCTACCGCCTGACCATTTACCACCCAGAAAACCTTAGTGAACCTCATGTGTGTGTATACTACATCTTAATCCACTCAACTGTCCCTGTGTACTTAAGTTATAGGAAACTTGTTTGTAAAGCAAGTCACCGTGAGAAAAGTTTCTGACCACACAGGCATCCATTCCTGGATTGCCGCCGTCTGTTAGGGTATCAGCTATAAAGACAGCAAAAAGCAAGCAGGTGTCTGACACAGCATATCATAACTGGTATTTATCCATCACTTACTGTATACCAGGATCTTTGCTAATGTCTTCTGTATGCTATTTTAATGCTCACAATCATCCCATGAAGTAAGCACTGTGAATTCCCATTTTAACAGGTAGAGTAACTAAAAATCAGATAAGAAAATAAAAAGCTTGCCCAGAATCACAAGATCACAAGTGGGAGACTCTAACCCACAAACCCAGCCCTGAAGCTCATCAACCTACCACTACTCATATTCCCTCTTGAACAGAGGAGAAAGTCAAGGATTTTCTTTCTGCATAGCCCATTTTGTCACCACATTCCCAATGAACCTGTTGAGCCTCAGAAAATTGCAAGGCCCTGACCTGAAATACTGTGACTATCTGTTGTGAATTAAAGTGGAAATTCCCAACGATGAAGGAAGGTTAGAAACTTGGCACCTTTTATCTACACTGTTGAAAACAAACAAAACATTTATCCTATAGGAGATTCAACTTGGGGGTCAATATGAAACGTTCACGCTCGTATCAAACCGGTGAGTAAACGGGTCCAAATCAGCACATTGTCACCTGCCACTTCCTGGCTCTTGCCTCACACTGGGTGTCGTTTCTCACCACGCACTAGATGTCGTTTCTCGCCGCTCACCCAGTGCCGAGTCAAGGTGACAGTGTGGAGGCTGCCCTCCCCCTGTGCCAGCATGTTGGGAGTGGACTTTTGAAGGGGGTCTCATCCCAGCTCTCAGAGAGGTTGGCGGTCCCCTTGCAGAGCAGCTGGCTTTCCTCTGTTGGAAATCTTAGGTTCAGAGGGAGAGGGGGCCAATTGGATGGTGGTGAATGCTAACTACACCTTGTGTGGTTGTGATGTGGTCAAGTTGTTGAGGTGTCACGCTATACATCTGAAACTTAAGGTTTTACCACAGAAAATAAAGTGATTAAATGAAATTAAAAATAATATTACATAAATACATTTTGGGTTCAGCTGTATACTTTAATTGGAAGAAAGGATTCATCTTCAAAGTGTGTTAATTTAGGAAAATAATTCTTAAAGTATTTATTCTTTCAGAAAACAGAAGGTTCACTTTTTATTCATTTAAGAAATATCTTAGGGGAAAACCTACTATGTTCCAGGCACTAATCTAAGGGTCAGGGAAAAACAGTGAACAGAGCAGGGTCAGCCTGCTTTAAGAGCTTTTCAGACTTTCCATTTTAAAATACAGATTTTCAAGAAAATAATTGAGATGCCCCAGTGGTATTTGTGGAGAGAAAAATTTCATTTAAAAATTTCTCCAACATAATTAATGTCACAATCACAACCCCTGTTGTGTGTTGGAGACACACAATCACTGTTGTATGTCGGAGGTTGTGCTCAGCAATCTGTGTTGTCATTCAGTCCTCATAACAGCCCAGTTGAGGCAGGCGCTGTTGTGCCCTTGTCCCGGTGGGTGGCTGAGGCTTGGTGGGTTCAAATCAAATGGCTGGTGGGCGACAGCCATTCTCTTCCTGGTGACACCCGCAGGACTTAGTAAGCTCAAGGGTGATGGCTGAGGTTAGAACCACGTCCACACCTCTCAGAAGGCTGGACTGAGGTTTGCAACCATCATTTGTCATGGGGGATGCCATCGGCACCCCTCCAAATCTCAGAGCTTATCCATGATTTAGTGGAGTTCCTCAAACTTCCAGTCCAAGAAATAATGTTCCTGTGGTTCACAGGACTCCACAGAGGGGTCTCAGATCTCTGCCAGTGCTTCAGGTCTATAAATGATCAATGGATAAGTGGATAATACTGACTGTAAAGTGCAAATAATTATAACTCCTTCCCAGTCTGGAAGGCACCTAGTAGGCCACAATAAAGGGGTGTGGATGCTCTGGAATGGGTGGGATATAGGGATGCACATCTAGGAGGTGAGACCCTATTCCTACAAATCACATACAGTGCTGTAAACCACTGTTACCGCGAATAAATAAGTTTAGGGAGAAGAAAGAGAAGAGGCAAGACTCCCTGGGGACCCTTTAAAGACTAGATAAGTAAATAAATCCTTCCCAGTCTTACCAGAAAACTAGGAAGTGTGGAAAGTATTTAATGCAGCACAGATGACGGTCTCCATGTAATGTGCCCACATAATTTTTTTGTTAATTCTTTTCTTTTCTTTTTCTTTTGCAGATGATCATTCCCGGGTAAGGCTGCAGACCTTAGAAGGAGACACCAACTCAGACTATATCAATGGAAATTATATTGATGTATGTATTTTGAAACTGTCGGTAAACCCAACTGTTCTGACACATGCTGTGTTGTGCGTCTGCTATAATATGGGTGGATGCTCATTGGTCCAACTCCAGAGCCAAACACATTTGCATTGCCTCTGTGCACCGTAGAACTTTACAGTGAAGATAGGATACTCCTTTTCTCAAGACAGCCTATTAGCTGATGAACTCCTCTGTAGTATTCTGTACCTTCTTTGTTGCCCCAAGCTTATATGGACTTAGATAAAGTACTTCCTTTTTTTTTTATCAACAACTTGGATTATTTGACACACACACTCCAAAAAAAATCTGTTTGCATATTAATAGGACAAAACTCTCTAATTCCTAATTCGATGATTTGCAATCTCTTGTCATAACTGTACTTTTAAGTTGCCTTCAAAGCAGTCTGCATCTGTTAACCAGGAACTTTCTACTGCACGCAAGACACAGCATTAAATATGCAGGCTGTTTAATTATTGAAGACTGCTTCTTTGTTCATTCTGCATCATGTTAACTTAATGTCTTACATTAGAATAAATTCTTTAGGAGACAGCATGTTTTCAGCTGCAAGAATGAATGAAATCAAAAATAGACTGAAAATCAAGGGAACGTTGTCATTACTTCTAAGGCCCAAGTTTACATTGAACAGATTTCACTTCCCTGTGACTCCCAAGGTATCCTCTGGGCTTGGCCATCCATGTTTCTTGGCCCATCAGTACTTCCATGGACAGGTTTCATGTACATGTATGGATTCTTTCTTGGCTGAGTGTTACTCTCATGCTACTAAAGTACTAGCATTATGATCTCTAAGTATCATCTAAAAATAACTATAAGGGTGTTATTTTTAGAGCAAATTGGGAAGAGTTGACAGTTTGGGTTATAGGTTGGGAGGTGGGGCCTGGAGAATAATTAGTTGAAGAATAAACCATATCTCATTCTTCTAATGAAGAGACCTCTGCCATTTAGATAATGACCATAAACATAGGCAACCCAAGTTAGACTTTTTTACTATGATCAATAAGCAACATTTCTTTCTAAAGTGCTTTGCACACGCTCCTTTGTTCAGAAAATGCTTCATGAGTAACTTATGGGATACTCAGAGATGTCCAAGGCTTGTTACCTTCTTCCAGGGGCCTCACAGTTTAGAAACTGTGGTAAGAAACATCTTTTCTTTAACTCTCCTTCCCTTGGGAAGTTCCAGTCAAGCCCTTTCATGTGCCTCTCCAAGGTTCTCCTTCTTTTACTGGGTCATTGAGCATAGAGACGGCGTCCAACTCATTTTCAAATCCCCTGCACCTGGCATAGGCCTGCACTATTGTAAGCACTTTTTAAGTGGTTAATGAATCTCAGAGTGAAGGAGTCAATGTAATCATATTAGGCATCAGTCAATGTGAGCAGAAATAGGAAGTTGGAGATTTGCATTAAGCTTTAAAGAAAAGCTAAAGATACAGAGATTTACCTAAAGAATACAAAATAGGGGCCTTCCTGGTGGCATAAGGGGTTAAGTCGCAGCACTATGAAACAATCCACAGCCACTGCGGCACAAGTTTGATCTGGCCAGGGAGGGGATGCACATGGCGCAGCAGATCTCTCCTGTCTCACCCACTGCTCCCCTCAGCAGTAGATTTTAGTAGATTCACCTGTTCTGTTCCCCACTCTGTCTCCGGTGAATCTTCTCGCCCCCTGCAACTCTGGCCTACACCCCAGCTCTCATATGCATAAATCAATGAATCTTTAAAAAAATAAAGAATACATAGAGATACTTTCATAGAGATACTTACATAGATACTTTCATAGGTACTCTCACATATAAAAATAGTGAAAATATCAGATTAATTAGTTTTAATTTTACAAAGAAAGTCAATAGGCAAGTCCCCTTCCCCTTTAATCTCTTAGTTAATACAATTTTTGAACACCTTATTGTCAGTTACTGTCTTAGCTACTAGAATTATAACTGTAAAGAATTCAGACCTTACAGAACCCCCAAACTTTATTCTAATGGAACTAATGCTGTAACTAGGAGAAAAAGATAGTACATTAGTTAATTCCATATAATGTATCAGATGGACTTATGTACTAAAGAGTACAGGGGGAAGAGGAGTACCAGGTTTGCAGATGGATTGCAATCTTGAAAGTATGGCTAGAGTCAGTTCCACTGTGACATTTGAGCAAAGAAGATGGGTGACTGAGCAATGTAGACAGTTGGGGATGTGCAGTGCAGGCTTACAGATAGCATGTGCAAAGTTCTTGTTGTGGAGCATGTCCGGAGAATTTGAAGAAAACTAAGTAGGTGAGTGTTGAGTGTTGGTGAGGCTTTATGAAAATAGGAAGTCATAGGTGACTTAAGGTGGGTGATGTCATGGGGCCAGGTGACATAATCAGGCAGAAGGACTTTGACTTTTACCATGAAATGGGAGGTCACTAGAGGGTCTTCAGCAAAAGAGGGGCATGCTCTGGAAGCAGAGAGCGGGACAAGTTGTGGGTGGTTAACAGCAGAAGCCAGGAGATGGCTATGGAAGTGATCAGAGAGACTCGTGGTATCTTGGCCTAAGTGGCAAAACTGGAGGGTGAAAAATGTTAGACTCCAGTGTCGGCACTTAAGATAGAACCAGTGGATTTGCTGACACATTGGCTGTGGGGTGGACGAGGAAAAGAGGGGTCAAGGATGCCTTCAAGAGATGGAGTAGTCATTATCTGATGAGAATACTATGGGTGGGACAGGTTCGGGTAGGAGATAGAGAGGATATAAGGAGTTCAGTTTTAGAGGGATCAAACTTTGGATGTGTATTGGACACCCAAGTGAAGGTATTGAGTAGGCAGTTGATACCATACCAAGATTTCAAGGGAAAAAGCAGGCTAAAGGTAAGAACATAGAGCCCTTCATATACAGATGGTTTGAAGGCCATGGGATTGGACGAGACTGGATGGAGTGAGTGTAGATGGAGGAACGAATACACGAGCTGGGCACTCCAACATCAGCATCAAGATGAAGGTTAACAAGTGTAGCTGCAGGAAAGAGGCACAGGGCAGGTTCGGGATGGTTCCAGCAGACGGGGGTAAAGGAAGAGGTCTTGCAGCCCTCGGTGGCTTTTATGCTTTTATTACAGAGGTGACATCAGGTACATGGCAGGCAGGGGGGCCGGGGGGCCAGGAGCCTGGCAGGCCTCTCACTGTCTTTGCTGCTTTGCTGCTTCCACTGCTGGCGTTGTGTTCCTCCCACTGCAGCTGCTGCTCTTTGTTGGTCTTGCTGCTCGTGTTGGTCAGTACTGGCGTCCTCATGATACTGCCCATATAAGCCCGTGTCCAAAGTCAGGTGTGCCTACTTGCGCATGCCCACCAAGGCATGTGTGCAGCACCACAGGTGTCCATCATTATACCAGTGGCAGGAGCATGGAAAGATCTGATTTCTCTGACCCTACAAGAAGCAACACAGAAATAAGAAGAATTAGCCAGGAAGGTAGAGAAGAAAAAACTCAGGAGTTTTATCCTGATATTCAAGAGCACTAATTGTGTCCAGGCTGCTGACAGAGCAAGCAGATCAGTCTGAGAAATGGCTACTGTGCTGGCTTGGGGCACATGTGGGCTATTTATCAGATGAGCCTTCCTATCTCTAGCACCTTGCCAGGACTGACAGTGAATAAGTCAGACCAGGGCCTTGCCCTTGTGGAGCTTCTCAGCCAGCAAAAATTGAATGATTATCCAATTCTATTTAATATCTGTCATGATGCCATAATTTGAGACTGAAGGCATGTCAGTTGTATAAAAGAATGCACTGCTTTTGTTCATTATTGTTGACTTGTGTTTAAGAACAACAACAAAAATCTAACTTGTATGTATTTGTTGCTCTAGAGATCTCTATTTCCTCTCCAAGTTTCTTTATTCTGTTTTCCAGCTGACTTTGGACACAGTGCTTTGGGTCACCTCAGGGGACAGAAATAGAAATTACTAAGATCCATGGGGTTACTGTATCTTACCCCGTGTAATTTTCTCTAAGTTCCCTTTATCTTTCCCAGATAGCAGTGTGCTTTGCTCCCTTCCCTCTTTGGTCTCAATTTTCATCTCTCCTCCTTCTTGTATGGACATGTTAAAAAAAAGAGGTCTTGCAGAATTTCCACCACTTTAAATTCCTGACCGTGGCTGCAGTGTCATGTATTGGTATTAGCAGTTTTTAAAAACAATGTTTAGGGCTTCCCTGGTGGCGCAGTGGGTTAAGCAACGCACTGTGAAGCAAACTGCAGCCACTGCAGCATGAGTTCGATCCCTGCCGCCGGCCAGGAAGGGGACCCACATAGCGTAGCAGACCTCTCCTGCCTCGCCCACTGCTGCCCTCGGCAGTGTGTTTCAGTCAGTCTGCCTGTTCAGCTCCCCACTCTGTCTAGTGAATCCTCTCACCTCCCTGGATTCTGGCCTGTTCCCTAGCTCTTGTATGTATAAATAAATAAATCTTTAAAAAAATTAAAACAATGTTAAGTATTACTAGTGATATAACTGCCTATCTGATAGAATGGAATATGTGTCTTAAGCCTAAGCACATTGCTGACAGTATCACAAACAAATGAAATGTTACTCTACATTCCCACATTTACACTCTAATAGGAATCATAGTCATGTGGTTTTAGAGAACCCCTAAGTGGTTTGTGTGAATACTCCTCCATCATCTCATCCCCACCATGTGAGTAATTGACACTCCCCACCACCCCGTGCAAGTATCACCTCTGCTTGCCTTTGCTTATGAAGAGGAACTTGGTGGTCCTGGATCTTTTTGTTTAACTTGCAAGCAATGCAGCTGTTGGTATTTATATTTGCATTCATTCTGGCAGACCTCTCATATGATTTCTGTGATGCTTATTGATTTTAAGTTTGTCAAATGTTCTTTCTCATTTCCTTTTAGGGTTATCATCGACCGAATCATTATATTGCTACACAAGGTAAGTTTATTTCAGCTTTGATGTCTTTCTTTGGTTCTTTGCCCAGTCTCTATCATTTGTACCTACTTCTCATTCCTCAGAATGATACCCACACTACCCCAGCAATATTTATTGTAGTTCTAGCCATTAACACATGTTCCCTGGTCTTCCCTTCAGATGTTCTCTTCATGTAATTTAGTTCAAACTTTATGTTAAGATCATTAAGATAATTGTGTTCTTCATTATGAATTAAATCTGTCTCTCTTAAGAATTAATCTGACATTTATAAATATATACATTTATTAAATAACTAGGTACTATATACTCCATACAAAGAGACCTGTGCTGGCTGCTACCAGGCATCTAGCAGGTGTCCCCTCTCACATCAGCGGTGGCTTAGTGGGAAAGATGGGAGGTAACCAGTACATTGACAGTGATGATTAAAAACCTGTATAAGAGGTACAGAAAAAAATGTTAGGAAAACTTAGAGAGCAGAGAGGTTGCTTTCAAACAGGATGACCCAAAAGCAATGTTGTAGAAGAAGTGAGATCAGAAAGGGAACTTCTAAATGGCAGAGACCTCCTGACAGAGAAAAAGAAAAGAAAGCTGGCGAATTTGCTGGGGTGGTGGATGGGATGTTCTCATGCCGTCTCTGCAATGAGAGGAGTCACCTGTGGACGTGAGATCATGAGGGAGGAGGTTTGGGGCATGAGGTATCAGCTCGGGGACAAGCTAGAGAGACAGAAGAAATGCTGTGGGAGCGCTAAGAGTAGGAACGCTCTAGCATTTCAGAGTGCACTTTTTTTTCCACTTTATTGTTTCTAGTAATGAATTCTATCTCAGAAACAGGATCTGGGAAATCTAAAGGATGTGACCTGTGAGTAATTAGAGATTAGCAGGGGGTGCCCAACTGAAGGTGAAGGAGCAAGGGGCTCAAGGATGCCAAGAAAATCATGCTTGGAAAGGCAAGGGTGGAAGGCAGGGTCACAGGTGTCCAGGACCCCATGGAGAGAGAAGGGACTGATGGATTGAGGTCAGGTTCAATTATGAGTCATTGGCTGGGAGAAAAAACAGTTGTAGCCAGAGAGCAGAATTCCCAACACATGGAGCGGTATCATCCAGTAGCACTTTCTGCAATGGTAGAAATATTTTGTGTGCTATCCAAAATGGAAGCCGCTGGTTATCTGTGGCTACTGAGACTCAAAATGTATTGAGACTCAAAATGTATTCCTCAAAATGAGGAACTGCATTTTCACTTTCATTTTATTTTTTTCCAACTTTATCGCTCTTTCAATTGTTGACACACGATGTAATTCTGGGATTATGCCTTCATATGTGCACATGCTTCACTCACCTTCCACCAAAGTGCCGATCCGATACCAATCACCTTCCTTCCCCATCCTCTCCTGCTCCTTTCCTTTTTCCTCTAGTAACCAGGATATTTTTCACAGTCTATGGTTTAGTTCTGCTATGTTTTGATAGTGTTTTCTTTATTTATATTCCACACATAGGTGAAATCATCTGGTAACTGTCTTTCATTTTCTAACTTATTTCACTTAGCATAATCACTTCAAGATCTATCTATTTTGTCCTAGTTCATCTGTTTTGATAGCTGAGTAGTATTCCATTGATTGTCTATTCCACAATTCCTTTATCCAGTCATCTGTCCACATGCATTTAGGTCAGTCCCAGGACTTGGCGATTGTGAATAAATGCTCTTTGAACATAGAATTGCATCAACCTTTTCATATGTGTATTTGTTATCAATTTAAATTTGAATAATGCATCTTCAAACCAGATCTGTGGCTTTTTCAGGGTTATCTTCCTGTCTCCCCTCCACTTACTTCTTTCCGCTGGCAGTTCTTTCCAGTGACCTAGCGCTCACTTGGTCGCATCTGCCTGAGCAGCCATTAATACACTTGTGACGTCCAGGAGTTGTGGTTTGCCAACCCGGGGAGCCCGGGACAGGGAGCCGTGTCCTTACTGCATGTTTGTACTCCAAGCCAGGGCAGAGTCGGGATTTCAAAAGCAGAGTTCACAGTGAGGGGCCGATGAGTGCGCAGGTGGGTAGATTGCCCAGAACTGACTATATATCACAATTAAAAGATACCCCACAGAGACCGCGTGAGCCATGAGCTGGAGGAAGCCACACGCATTCAGAACTGCTCCTCTGAAATGATTTGGGAGAACACCTGCCAGCCACGTGGTGCAAAGCGAGGGGGCCCTGGAGAAGTGTTCTTTTTATTATTGTTTTGTTTCATTTTAAAAACTGACTTCAAAAGTCCTGCTTTAGAGAACTCAGGAAAAACAGGAGGAGGCCATTATGAAAGAAAATGCCCTTAGTCTGTGATGGACACAGCTTACCCAGCGCCCAGTCCCTCTTGCTCACTTCTGAGCTCATCTGTGGGTTGAAGAAGCACAGAAGGAGCAGGGACCCTGTCATTCCTTCAGGGGAGCAAGCCGAGCATTGTGAAATCTGCGGGGCTCTCACAGCTGCTGGTGGAGCTTCAGCACCTGGCTGGGATTTCCTAGGAGCCAGAGAATGGGGAGGTGGGGGCACAGGTCTCCAGCTAGCCTTGGGGGAAGGGTCCCTGGTCAGAGGATTGGAAGTACTGCCGAGACTGGGCAGGAACAAAAGGGGCCCGAATGATGTGACAAGGGTCTTCACCCCTCTGGCACCTGGGGTCCTCTTAATCGCCTGCAGGAAGGGCTCATCTCTCAGGAAGAATACACACATACACACAATTTTACATAGACATGCAGGCATTCGTTGACTTGCCAAGTCCAAGCTGAAAAATCTATAGATCCCAGATAAAAACCTCTGAGTTAGGGGAGCTGAGAACAAAAGACCGATAGGTAGAGGACTCTGCTAAAAAGCTTTGAATAAGAGACATTTAATGGAAGGCAGAAAGACAGGGAGGGAGAAAGGGAAGATGTTTTTGAACCACATGGTGGTAAAAACTGTGCTTTAACAAGCTTAATTGGTGTGGAATTATCCTGAGGAGAAACCTGGAAGCCAAGATAACAGTTAGGAAATAAGCTCAAAATATCCTGAATAGAAACAAATAATTCAGGCAATAATGGCTGTGAGGAAGTGATAGTTTTCATCTTATTCAATAATTTAAGTTGTTTATGACTAAAATTATGTATTCTAATATTAAATAGATTGTCAAAAACTTGATTTTTAAATGTTCCTCTTCACTTAATAAAATGTCATAAATACATTTTCTTTATATAGTAGTAGTGTGGGTTGATGTATTACTGTTCTTTTTGAAAAGTCAGCATTTTTTACTTGGCTATTTATTCAATAAATGTTAAGTGCCTACTAGGTACTAGGCTTTGTGCTATGACTAACATAATGCACTTTCTAGCCTCTGACCACTTTAAATATTACTTATTTATTTTGTTAAACTTATGTATTTCCTTGCATCACTGTTAATTTTTGGACAGAATTTTATTTCTCCCCTCACACGTAGCCCCCATAGTTCTCCGTTCACCACAGTCCCCTGTGCTCTTCTTCCTGTTTTGATCCATTTCCCATCCCTCCCCTGCTGTATGCCTCGGATCTATGGATCTATGGTCATTACTTGCCTTGTTTCTTTCCTGACCCTTTGCTCAGTATCTCTGTATTCCACCTGTACATGAAAACGCCCGATCCTTATCTTTCTCCTTCTGATGTACTTCGTTTAGCATAATTCCTTCTCATTCCATCCATCTTGCCACAAATAACATGAGTTTATCTTTTTTTGGTCACTGAGTCACATTCCACTGAGACCCACAGGGACAGGCAGAAGTTGAAAACAGAACTAATGTGTGGCAGCAGCTTATCCGCAGCATCAGGACAGAGGTACTGTGTGCTTCCCCCTCAAGAATTTAAGCCCGTGAGAAGAGGCTCGGACCTCTGTGCACTGTACACGACTCACTCTTGCATGGGCTTCACAGAGCTCACACCTCAGTATCTCCAAACTGTTACAAAAATGAATCTAGAATTTAACCCCTTCCTTATAAGTTACAGTGCTACTCAAAAAAGCAAATTTCCTGTGACACAGTCGCCTGTGACACACATATTTGAAAATATGACACACATATGTGAAAATACCTCTTAATTAAAATTGTCTTAGATGTCTTGATATATGAAACTCCCAAGTGGGCATCTGGGCACCTGTTTGGAGATCCCCTGGTTCAGTGCTCCACAGGGCTACCGTGTGAGTCAGTGCTGGTGGCAGCTAACACAGACTGTCCATGACAAGATCAAAACCCCAGGTAGCCACTCCTAAAAAATTAGCACAATACAATAAAAACGAAGTGCTTTTCAAGGTACCTACACTCAAGAGGAGTTAAATGTGTAGATTTTAACACTCTAAAATTGAAGTCTCAACACATTTTATGCTCAGAACCCAAACTCTCAGTGTCACATTTCAAGATACTAAGTCATGCTAACACAGACCACAGAGATTGGTAGAGGAAACCAGAAGCCGGAGACTTATTACAATGAAAACCATCCGTGTCCCTAGGACAGAACTGTCTTCCACCTGCCAAATCCTGCCCTGTAGGCCTGCTAAGGAGAAAAATGCCCCAGCAGAGGTTACATCATTACCTGGCATCAGAAGTACCTACCAATTGCCAGGCAGAGAGCTAGCACAAAGCAGATGAGAATACAAGAGTGAGCGGGTGAGTGGATAGATTCGTGTTTCTGGTAACCATAAGTCAGTTAGGCAGTAGAATATTCCAACCAGGCAGAAGAGTTATCTCATGTTGGACTGACGAAGCAGCTACTTACCAGGGTACATTTTGGAATCAATATCTCAACACTTACGCCTATTTATCTCCTAAGTAAGGAGTAGGCAACTCCTATTTTATGAACACTTTTTCTTTAGGCACATCAATCAATCAAGGCCTTGCTGGAGCTTTTTCATCTTGCTAAAACAACTTTGCTTATCTCTGCACTAACCCAGTCTGTGCATATTCCGCTCCCATAAACACCTTGGGTCATCAGCTTTATTTGTCCATAATTATAATTTGTTGAAAACTTAAAAAAGAGAAACATAAAAAATTCTGTAGTCTTTGATCTAGGAATAAACTGTTACTGAAAATAATCAAAAATGCAGGGGAGTGAAGGTTTATAACAGAAAGATCTCCAGAACTTCAGCTTCCCCACACAGGTCCACCTTTGCGATGTGACTTCCTGTAGCTTACTGACTGTAGGCTGATTTCCTGTAGTTTGGTCGTTACTGACTTCCTTCTGTTTGTTGTTTATCTGCTTTCCTTCTGCATTTCATCCACACACTTTATGGTGTGAACCTCTTTAAATGTGGGTTAGAAAGATAAAATATGGCTTGTGTTTTCCCAGCTCAAAATTCCTTTTCAGGCCTCTGAAGCAAGAAATAATAGTGCTTAGAATAGGACACTTAACTTTCTTTCCCAGACAGTCATTCCTGTACCAGACTTGTCAGAATATCAGTGCAAGTTCTACATACTCTACAAAGAAGCTTTTGTCTCCTGCATTCTGGCTTCCAGATGGAGATGAATACTTGAAATTATTTTCCAGTAGAACTGAAAGAAAAGAAATTCAATCAAAAGCTAAACCTTCAGTAAACAAGTTTTGTTTTTACTCCTCCAAGCAGCAGTGTGGCTTACATTTCAAGTGGGATTCTACATCAGCTGACACTATGCTTCCCAGTTAAGTTGTTCCCACATTATCAGTGGGTTGCAGGTTATGCTTAGACTCAATTTCTATATCCTGTTTCAGATTGATTTAGAAGTATTGCCTGGTAAAGTGAACTATTCTCTGGCTTCCAAATTTAAATAGGGAGGCTTTGAGGAAGTATGATTTACACACAGGCCAACAGTGACCCTTTGTGAGACCCAGATGTTCCAGATACCCAGGGCAAGCTCTCCAGACAGTCTCACCTGTGTTCTAATCTCCATCTGGACTCTTCCAAGGGAAAACGAACAATTGAAAATAATAGCTTATCTGCAAACCCACTTTGAAACAGTAGTGTTCAACAAATGACCAGTTAGCCAAAACATCAGCACCTTGACCTCTCTCCTCCCACTGCTTTCTCTAATCTTGCACATTAGCCAGAATGTTGAAAGACCGGTTGCTCATAAAGAGATGGAACCCCAAATAGATCACATTAGGTAACATGCACCCGTGTTGTCACGGGCCATAACAGAAATACATCGCTCAAGTAATGCAACTAGTATAGAATAATTTGAAGACAAATGATGCCCATTATCAAGCAAGTTACCCAGTTTTAGATTTCTTAGAATAGGTAGTTTTTAAATCTTTAAGAGTACTTCAGAGGTGTTCTTTATTTAAAGTAGAAAATTAGAGCTGGTAGACATTTTAAAACCTTTAAGTCCAACTATTTTGTCTTATAAGTGACACACTTGAAACTTAAAGCACAAACTGATGTAAGTGACCTTCACTCACATAAATTCAAATGACTTTTGTGAGTGCAAAAGGACTCACAAGCTATATGGATAAAGATTTATCAGTGTGTCTGCATTGCTCAATTTAGGAGACACTTAATGTGTTTCTGGTCTCCTACGGGGTGTTGTTCAACAATGATGAGAAAAATACAAGGTCACACCGTTCTTCCAGATTCAACCTTTGGAAAGGTTAGAACTGGAGCTAGATACCCGCATACTTCCCTGGTACTAGGTTCCCTAGGCCTCCATAGCCTGGATACTTGCCAAGTCCAGCCATTCCTTTTTGCCCTGATCAGTTCAAAATTGAAAAACTATTCCTATGCGCTTTTTAAGTGCCTGACTCAATATAGGTTGGGAATACACTCGAGATCTCAGGAATTAAACAGAGTGGGTGTTAGACAACCAGCCAACTGTTACTAATATGTGGTTTTGCTACAATACCAGATTTGTGGACTACTTTAGGCTGTTTCTCTTCCCTCTCCCTACCCCATTGAACAGGTAAAAAAATGAGACCCGATGCAAACCTGAAACCATTCCTCTGACTTCCTCAGTGAAGGAGGTGACCAGGTTTTTATCACACTTGGAACACCGTTTTGGACAAGTTTGTAAAGACAGAAAACACTTCAGAAAGTTTCTGGCCATTGTAAATTACTTCTTTTTTATGCCTTCTCATTCAAAAGGATGCTTGGAAATTTCCCAATGCATGTCCTGCTCTCCCATTGAAAATAAAAGATTGCCTACACTGAGCTATGTCTGGGGAGTCAATTCATTTCTATTTTATCCACTTATTAGATGTATTCTCTTTTTTCTTAAATAAAAGTGGATCCCACTTGTGTACTAAGAAAAACTTAATTAAAGAAGATAGAGACTAATGAAAGCTTTTATTTCTCTGGCAGTGGCCCCTGAAGCATGCGAATATAAATTCTTCCCTTTGCTTTGCTTCTCCTTGACAGAAGGCAGACAGATCCTTGGGGTTACCAAACCCCTCCATTCTGAAGGCTGCCAATCTTTTATTTTTTTTTTTTGTCTCCTTGATTGTCTTCCCTCTGTTTCCCTCTTTCCAGCTGGAACAAGTACTCAGGCTGACTTTATGAGGGTTCTCTTTGGAGACCGGCCTGATGAATGCTCTGTGACTCAGACAGCAGGAGGCTCTCGTGGTGTGAGCATCTGTCATGCTCCCCCCTTCCGAGACTACAGACACTTTCTCGCGTGCCTCTTCCCAGCTCTTCATGCACGATTGCCACACAGCCTACCCCAGGATCAGGGACCCAAGGCCCCTCCAGTAGCGGTGCCTCTGTCTCTGTGTCATAGAGCAGATTGTTGCCCACACCGCCTATCAGCCATTTTATTCTTTTCTATCTAAGAGTTTATCTTTGGAGACCTAATCTTTACCCCTGTCACTCAAATCTGATCTGTCTGCCTTTATCATTCTGCTTTCCATGTCAAGAATAATAACAGCCTTTGCATTCCCATTCACAGTGGTACTGTGGCATGTGGAAAATGTTTATGTAACTGCCGGGGATCATGATTCTAACAAAAGGCTGAATATAATCCAAAAAGAACAAACTCTAAATAATGGTTCATCTAGGTAGATGGGGTTTCCAGAAATGCTTTGAAACACTTCAGTTCCAAGTGCAAGTTGTGCTAAGAGACCCTATTACTCGTTTTATTCAAAAATATTTCTTTGCTTATGTAACATGGTCACAAATCAAATCTTTGAAACTTGGCTGTATAACTTCTTCCATATACAAACCTTTTTTACGTAAGTAATTAGGACAAGAATTTTTCCATCTCCAGGAGGCAATGGAGCAGAGGAGTTAAAGTGTAAATCTAGAGGTGAACTATCCAGACTCAGAAACAATGCTGCAGGCAACCTCCCAATAAATATTAGTTGTAATTCTCTCATTATCATTAGGACTCTATGGGTTCAGAAAGATATATCTCTCTCCAGAGAAAATAGGTTGTTCAGTTTTCATAAAGGCTAATTCATTCCATACCTGTTGATGCCTCCTCCCAAAGACCGTGTCAAAGAAGACTGCTACATTTTCACCCACATCCTGCATACCCCTCCAGAGTCCGAAGATTTCCATCCTTTTATTAAGCTTTAAACAAAAGACAAACATGGTCCAAAAAAAACAGTGGTCCTGTTATAAGCTGGGAAAAGCCTTTTTCCTTCGGTTTTTGAGGTCTTTCAGAAATTGAGCAGCCTGCTAGCAGCAAATGACACCAGTCCTGGTGTTCTGAAGGCTTCCCTGAGGCACACTTAAAGAAAGTTGGACCATATGTATGTGAAAACAGTTTCATTCCAAAGCTCAGACAAGTTCTCTCCCAACAGGCTTCATCCAAACCAGTTTCTAAGAAAAGAATTACATGAGGAAGTTTTAGAAAGAAGCTTTCAAAAGCTAAGAAAACACTGAAGAACAAAATAAGACTGAGAAATGATCTTCTGGGAGGAGAATAATAATAACAGAGTTGCAGAAAGGGGAAGTAAAAGTGAGACAAAGCTAAAGATGCGCACTCTTGACCCATTTCTGTATCCTGTGGTGGGCGAGGACAGAGGTTGACCAGATACCTAAAAGGGGACAGTCACCATCTGCAACAAGAAGGTAGGAGAAAGGTAGCACTTAACTGAAAGGAATTCCTCCAGGCCACTTTTGAGATCAACTTCACGTAGTAGAGTCTCAGCCCCCAAGCACTCCAGGTCAGCTTAGGAAAAGAACTGTAGTCAAGAGTTGATGAGTATTCAATGATTTTAAGTAATGACTGCTCTTTTTAAGGTGTTATAATAGTATCATTGTTGTATTCTTTGAGAAAATAAGGAGACCCAGGGAAATATTTCAGTAGATACTGTGCTAGTGAGTAACTGTGCCATGGCTTCCATTACATGCAGAAAATTGCCACCATGACCCATACCCAAAGCCTCATTACTCACACACAGGGGCAGCAAAAAAGATATTAATAATTGTCACTGATAATTTGTTAGCAAGTATCCAAAATAATTTTTCTAGCCACACAATGAGACCAATCTTACTGTGCTTCTATTTTACAGATATATTTTCACTAAGTTTTCTCAACACTTAGAACAGTTGTACCACTTAGAAGAACCTTTGACATTGAGTTAGGATGCCAAAATTTTTATAGTTTAAAATAGGTAAGGTGACATATTTATATTATTGGGGGGAACTAAAGGGAGGGTGTATAGAATCTTTCTGTAATATTTCTTATAAATACATGTGAATTTGCAAGTATCTCAAAATTAAAAGTTAAACAAATGTAAATACAGTAGAAAATGGAAGTTCTATAGCAATTTTTCTCATTAGCATCTTCTATCATATCATAATACAGTAGTAAGACAGAGGGGGAAAATAAGGACATATTTGAAAAAGACAAAATAATCACTTTATAAATTCCAAGAGAAATGATAATGTATTAGAAAACAAATTTGTGGTTTTTTTTTACACTAGCAACATGTATAGCACCTTTCATGTGCATTCATATTGATTAAAATATAGGTTTACCTTCACAAAATGGTGAAGGTATGGTGAATGGGGAGCTTACTTACCTTTTAAAATATTATTAACTTAGGTGTCATAGCTACTGTTTTCACTTATTTTCATTTTTAAAGGACTTAAAATTCCAGGTTAGGGTTAAGGAAGAAAGTACTCAGAATGAGAAAGTATTCAGAATGTTTGAGTTATTTTTTTTTTCAGTTTACTTTAAATAAAGTACTTCTTCCATCATATTTTGCTGTGACATGGACACAGTGGATGAATGTCTAAGTTTCCTAGTAAAAATAAAGTAAAAAAACTACAATAAAAACATGAAGGTGTGTATATTTTTTGTCAGAAAAATCATAATACTGATTGATCATGGTCAGATGGATTGATATCAAAACTATGCTTTAAAAAAATACAAATGCAAAAAATGGGAAGGCCAAGATTAGAATTTAAAAAACCTTAAATTCTTTGTATTAGGAAGAAAATGGCCATTGGTTCATATGTTTTAAAACATGTTAAATAATACCCAGCTTATTATTCTTTTTATTTTTGAATATATCATGATTATTTTAGTAAGTTAGATGAAAGTCAGATTATTAATCAAAGAGGAGACAATGGTTGAAGTCTCCTTCAAGTGATACTAAAAGGAGAGATTGCCCAGGCATTTTAGAATCTTACTGTAGCTTCCTCACTAGTGTCTGGCTTATGCCAATTTCTCTTAATTAAATCTGACATGACCTTTTGGTGTTCAATCAGGATTTTACATGTTCTAGTAATACACCTAGAAACCAATATTCCATGAAAGTAATTACCTAAAGACAGGCAGATTTGTACATTTGATGTTGGCACACATTCTTATTTCAGTCTGGAAGGAGAATATTGGGGAATGGTAGGAGAGAAATGTAAAGACCAACGTGTAGATTATGTATTCTGGAGACAATGTTAATCAGGAACGTAGAAAACCTATGTCTTTTTTCAGGTGTAAGACAAGCACACACCTGTGGACCAACTTAAAAGAAATAGGAGCAGTCGGCAAGTGCCTGCTCAGGAGAGCAAGCCAGTGAAAGGGAAAGACTCACGCTAGGAACATCTCTTCCAGGAGAGAAGGGATTTGTAATTGTGTGGGAAGCGCTGAAATTTATTAACCAAAAACACTATTTAACATCACTATTTATCATGCTTTTGACACTACTTCTAAAAAGATGTATTTCATTATAGCACCAGTGCCCATTTTCTCCTCTTTTACTGTCACAAAGGTAGAACTCCAATGGACTGTTGAACATTTCTAACCCTGTAATTCTATATATAAAGAGTGTTTCACATGAGCGTTATCCTTAGAAATTGCTATTTGAACAGCCTACCAGTTATGTTTTAAGTTTAAGTTAGCTAAAGTATTCCCAGGTTTTCCCCATCACAGAAAAGTTCTCAGTGTTTGCTTCTAATTCATTATTGATTTTTGATCATTTAAATGACAGTGCTGGGACAAGGTATTCTTAGCAATTCGAGAAAACAGGCAAAGACATCTCGTGCACCCAGCTGCCTCAACGTTGGTTTTCTTGTTCTGCAGCTAACACCAAAAATTATTCATAAAAATTCCACAATTTCAACTTAAGTAGCCTCAGGGCAGAGCAAATGCTCCTATCGAGTAAGTGTTGTTAAGGAATATTAATGTAGAAACCAACAGTCTTCTGTGTCACCATTATTGCCTTTGTGACACACAAGGAGGATGCAGTCAGCAGAGCGTGGTGGCATCTTTTGCCTTTTCCATTTCACTCTTGCAAAAGTGAAAAAGCTACTAAATGTAAAATTATAGATGTAAGTATTATGGAAGTAGCCCATTGAAAGACCATATAAAGTTTTATGATATCAACTTACTCAGATTGCTGCTGAACAGACATCTATGCTATGAATGTTGCATAATTGACTTCTTAATACTTACTCTAGATTATCGCCAGTAGCAACCATAACAATGATGGATCAGAAATTTAGGGTCATTTTTATTTATGAGCAAGAGCATTAAAGTAAATGATAAATCCCAGGCTTATCTTGTGCCACATAAAATATTTCACCTTCAGTCATCCTCAGTTCTGATGAAGTGAATGTCAAAGAATTTAACCCAAGTCCCAGCCAGGCCAGTGTCAGAACTCACGTTTCCTGCAGCTCCCTTGTCCTCCAGTGCCCCTCCCCCATACGTTGTGTACCCCCCACCACACACTGTCATTCCTGGTCCCAAGGCTAATCAATCACAATGTGTAGTTAAAGGAAAGACATGAGCAATGCAGGCCCCTGGTCTGTTGTTATGATCATTGTGAAATAAAAAAAAAAAAAATGCAGCTGCTTGACCTGGATTTGCATCACAGCTTTAAAGCTCTTTAGTCTCCTAAAACAGTTTCTCAAATTAAAATGGAAACCAGTTGCTGTAGTAAAAAGTGAAATGGTGCTTATAAGGAAAGTATAACTTGCCGCAGCACTTGGACAGGATGAGATTATTGACATGGTGTCTCATTTAATTAGTCCCTCTCTTGGGTGCCCCTCACTTTCTAACCCAGAACCCTTGACCCCTGTACTGAACAGTAAATCTTGCACTAGGAACAGCAGGGGTCCTGGCTCAAGTTTATCCAAACTCACCTTCCAAGGGCAACTCTGGTCTTTCCCAGTCTGATTCAAATGCAGGCCCATTCATGACCTACTGGTTTCTCAACCAGCCCGGCCCAGGCCCAGAATCCCACCTGAGCCTTGTCTCTGTGCTGGGAGCCCTGGGTATGTGAGCTGTGCAAGGCCAGAGCTGACTGTCCCTCTGCCCAGGATTGCTCTGACCTTCCTACCTGCAGGCTCCATGTGCTACTGGAAAAGAATCACCACTTGCTGCTGTTCTTGAAACTCTAGACCTCGCTGCTTAGACACCTAGGCTGAGCTCACTGGCCATTTGGATGCCCAGGGACTCCCCCTCAAAATATTATTTTAGGGCCTCCCTGGTGGCCTAGAGGTTAAGTTTCAGTGCTGTCACTACTACAGCATGAGTTTGATTCCCATCCAGGGAGGGGACCCACATGGCAGAGGTGACCCACATGGCGCAGCAGACCTCTCCTGCCTCACCCGCTGCTCCCCTCAGCAGTGTACTTCACTAGATCTGCCTATTCTGCTCCCCACTCTGTCTCTGGTGAATCCTCTCACCCGCCCTCCCAACACACACACTTCTGGCCTATACCCCAGTTCTTCTATGCAAAAATATATTATTTTAACATTTTCAGTATATCTAAAATTTTACATATTTCATTTTTTTCTGTCTCAGTAATCAATATGAAGCGTGTTTTTTTTATTTGCAGTTCTGTACTGCTCAGATTCAGCATCTGCCTGTTTCTTGGAGGTTTTAATAGAGGGGCAGTTCCATAGAGTGGATTTCTCTACTCAGGACACTGGCCATCAGCATTCTGCAGGAGCTCAGGGGCAGTCTCTGGACTTGATCTTTTGGAAACTGGTCTCAGATTTGGGCCCACGTGTCCACCTGCCCCAGCTCTCTTCCCCCTTCCTTCTTTCCTCAGGACCACAGACACCCTCATCACACACCAGCTGAGCCCAAACTTCTTCAAAACTTCATCTGCAGCTCACGGCTCCCCCAGAGTCTATTCAGACAACCAGATGCTTATTCCTATCCCTTCTTCCACTCATTTGCCCAAGCTTTCTATCAAAAAGATTTCTTCCTAGTTGTATTTTTAAAACTTCCTAGTTGTATTTTTAAAATTCTTTTAAAAACTGAACCTACAAGTATTGAGCCTCCCTGGTGGCGCGAGGAGTTAAGTCTCAGGACTTTGAAGGCTTCCACAGCCACTGCAGTACGAGTTCAATCCCCGGCCAGGGAGGGGACCCACATGGCACAGCAGACCTCTCCTTCTTGCCTGCTGCTCCCCTCAGCAGTGGATTTCAGTGGATCCACCTGTTCCTACTCTGTCTTGGTGAATCCTCTCACCACCCGCACCTCTGCCCTGCACCCCACTTCTTGTATGCACAAATAAATAAATCTTTAAAAAAAAAACAAACCTGAGAACATACAGGCCAGAGGTGTGTGTGTATGAGGTGAGAGGGCTCATCAGAGACAGAGTGGGGAGCAGAACAGACAGATCCTGGCAGAGGATCTATGAGGAGGTCTGGGGCGTGTCCAGGAAGGGTTGGTACCTGCAGTAGCATAAGCTGAATCCAGTAGGGATATACTGGGCTGAGTTTGTCTGTTACTAAATTATTATTAAAGAGTTGAGATTTTACTCAGGACGTGCCATTTTCTCACAAGAGGCTCCTTGCATGTCCTTTTCCCCTCTGGACTGATATTGAGTTGCTCCTCATAGATGTGGCACCGGAGGACCAGCCATGCCCCCCCTCCCCCCGAGCCCTGCCAAGCAGTCATAGCGTCCTTCGAGACCACTGGCCCGTGCTCCGTCTCCCCTAGTCCTGCTGCCTCCTCACTAGTAAGATGTAATCTCTTCCAACACCTGACCGTAGTCGTGCTTATACACCACTCACTAGCACTGGTCTTCAGCATTTCTGCTTTCACATCCCCAAAAGAAGTGTGCAAAATGTTTGTACCCCATTGGAACATTTTAAGTTGCTCTCAAATTTTCATCATCATTTACCTAAGTTTATTTTTTAATAAGAGATAGAAATATCACATACTTTTCTAAGCTAAAATAATAATTTATATAGTTACAATAATTATTTTATCATCTGGATAAATGCATTGTAACTACCTTACAGAATAGAGCATACCAAACCTGAAATTTTCATCCATGGGCTTCATCCAAGAAAACTTAGTGACCCCACAGAACACTCCAGATTCATCTAAAAGAAAAGGTATTACCAGTCTGTATCAGGTGTTGTGAATTCAGAGCATCCCAGAATGAACCAAAGTACGCCATTTCCAACACCAAATTTTACTCTTAACAGAAATGTTTCAGACAAGGGAAGGCGGGATGGCCTGGGGTTTTGAGGTCAATACTTCACCCCATCCCTTATTTCAGACCTGGAGGTCGTCCCACCCTCGCAGTGCCCCAGAGCCGTAGTAGAGATGGGGGAGGGTGGCACCAAGTGGAGCAAGGCCACCGTGCTGGGTGACCCATCTCCAAGAGAGCAGTTTTGTCAGGGTCCATATAGAACTCAAACATCTAGAAATTAACCCTTTCAAAACTACTCATGTACCCCTTGGAAAACTTCTCTGTGTCCTCAGCAGTGTGCATTTGAAGTTCAAACGGCTTAGGACACTTACTTGACTGCACTTCATCTAAGAGTGGAGACTGCTCTTACCTTATATCTGTCTTACACAACTAGACGCATCTTGAGAGTAGGGACTGTATTTCTATTACTCGAGTACTTTGCAGGATTCTTGGCACACCACTGGCAGGTGCTTAGCTGTGAGTGCAGGTAGCACCTGCTAACTGCTGAGAAGGGCACATGAATGACCGAAGCAAACAAGACTCGAGGCTACAGAGCACAGAGCAGCTTGGTGACACCCATGGGAAGAGTGAGACATGCAGACTGCTGAGCGGACTGGCCCCAGGCTGTCAGTAGTTAGGGACATAACTGGGGAGCTGTCATTCTCTGATCTTGGAAAACTTGCCTTGGGGAGTGTTCCAGACTTGAAGCAGGGGGCTCCTGGCAGAGATCCATGAGGAAGTCTGGGGTGGGGGGTGGCCAGGAAGGGTTGGTACCTGCAGTAGCAGAAGCTGAATCCAGTAGGGATATACTAGGCTGAGTTTTTCTATTATTAAATTATTATTGAAAAATTGAGATTTTACTCAAAGAGCAGTGGAAACCCTGTGAAAGATTTGGAAAGATAGAAAATGATGTTTTGAGCAATAAGCTCCAGCTAGGGTATAGAGAACAGGTTAGGAGACATGGAACATGACGCTACCATGGTAATTGAGCAGAGGAGGCCACGAGGCTTGGCGAGGATGGTGCGAATGGAAATAGAGTGGAACAGGACGTGCCATGTTCTAGAAATGCTCCTGAATGGCTACAGCTCAAGGTGTAGAGAGGTCGGGCAGAGAACTTGGGAGCTGGTCAGCTCATGAACTTGGAATCTGTTCTACAGTAATGGGACCACGGGAGGTAGAAAGGAAGGGAGTGACCTGATACAATAACAAATGTTATTTAAAGAGATTGTTTTCAGGTGGCTGACAAGGCTTTCTTCTCTTTTATTCTTGCTGGGATCATATTAACTGTACACACCTGTCAAGGAGGACCTTTCTAAGCTGCATTTGACATTCAAATGGACCTGCATTTGACATTCAGATGGGCACAATGTGATGAAATGGTCAGACCTCAACACTCAGTAGCCAGGTGTCCTGGACAGGTTTTTTAACTTCTCTGTTCCTCCACCTCCTTTCAGTGAGATGGGGAAGAACAATGGCACCTATTACAAAAGATTGTGAATTTTAAACTTAATGAGATATAATACCTTCAAAACATATCCAACAGGCCTGGGAAATAATAAGCACTCAAAAGAAATTAGCTGTTGGTCTATTTATGATGGAATATCAGCTCATATTTGTGCTATCTTTCTTCCCTTGGAAAAACTCTAATAATATGCCACCATGAGTTTAAAGGACCTTGACTTCTCAGCAACTCTAGTTAACACAGAAAACATACTGTACAGAAATTAGAATGTGAAGAGAAAGGGGACAAGTTACCTCTCAAGGCTTGAAGTTATAATTTTTCAACTCTCTCACTTCCCATGAACTAGAGAACTCATCTACACAATAGAACCCATCCTTGAATGTCTTTCACTTATGCTTTTCATTGCTTTTACTTTTTTATTGTGCTCTAGCTCTTTCTGCCCTTTTTTTGTTATTCCTTCAGGGCTTGATGTTGGTAAGAATGGCACTGAAACACATTTCCTTCTTAAAAGAGGTCTGTGTGCACCAGCTATTGTGAGGGAGATGGACTGCGGTCCTGACCTGATACTATTGAAATTCTGAGACCTTACTTTTCAAACGCTTTCGTGCCACGGGAACAACTGCTAAGAATCACCTTTTTGCCTACTTTGCAAACATCTGTAAAGTACAGCCACAGCCATCAGCTCCTACCCAGCCAGAAATTGCAGACATCAAATACTAAGACTGGCTGCGGCTGGTCACACCTGACTGGGAGGGTGTTCAGGGTCCTTTACCTGCTGTTTTGGAGTCTTTGTCTTGGGGGTTAGTTATTTGCCCACCCTCTGTGCCATCCCAGTGGCCTCTCTCCCTGTATTCTCCTCGGGCAAAGGGCATTTGCCAACCGCTTTCAGAAGACAGGCAGCAAAGGCAGAGCACTGGTGTTTCTCCCTGCCCGGTATAAGTGCTCTTCCTTGGTGTTTCTCCCTGAATTCCCACCCTGCCAGGTTTAAGTGCCCGGAGTAGCCGCCATGTGTGCCAAGCATTGGCTGTAGACTCAGAAAGTTGACTCAAAACAGCTGCCGTCTCCTAGCCCGCCTAGAACTGCTACAATCCAATGAAGTGCTCTCAGCATCAGAAAACTCCGCCCCTCCCCTGGCCTTCATACCGCTCACTGGTGTGTTCAGGCGACTTGTATCTCTGCAGCATAATTTATTCCAATCTCACTAAATAATCTGAAATCTATTTGTCAAGGAGAAAAGAAAACCAGAATTGATAAATTTCTCACTGAAAACCTTAAACTTGGTGCCTTTCTTTTTCTATTTTGCCCCACCCCCCCAAAAAATACAAGATTTTAATGAATATTCAGGAGTACTTTTTAAAATTTTATATATTTTACATTATTTTTCATTTTTGTACAGTGTTTATTTCTCGTCCCCATGAAATTCCCATCACCAACTCACCCGTGCACCATCACCACAGTCCCTTTCCTCTTCCCACCCATTTTGTTCCTTCTCCCTCCTCCTCCCCCCGGGAATGGCTCAGATTTATAGATGTCTGTTGATTTTGATTTATTGTAGTTGATTTTTTTCCTTAGTCCCTTGTTTGTTTACTCTACGTTCCTTCTATAAGTGAAATCATCCAGAAAGAAAAGGAAAAATATTCAGGAGTACTTTGAATCATCGGCCAAGAAACTCTATGCCCTCTTCAAGGAATTGCATTAGAATAGCCATAGCGAGCAGGTCAGGCCCAGGTCATGTGTGAAGGAGAGAAGAGACAGGAAGGAACGAGGCCAACTGCACCAGGAAGACTTGGGGGACCCTTCCCTCCACTTTTTTTTAATTCCTGGGATCAACTTAGAATAATCTTTGTGTTTGATTTAATTTTCATATTTTAACACCAAACTGTTTTAGTTTTTCCGAGTACCTATACCTAATTTTAACACTGAAGACAACTTCACCTAATTCATTTTTCTATCCTAATCTATTTTGGTTTTAGTCCAGGTCAGTGGGTAAGAAAATCATGAGGACTAAGGTGAACGCCATCACCTACTAAGCTGCTAATGCTTACGAAACCCTTTATTTTAAAGATAACCAAATTTAGTTATGTAAACCTTAAGAACAGCCCTCTGTCACTTTCGATGAGGCTTGCCCCTGGGTGAGCAGGTACAGCCATTTTCATAAATGACATTTTGTGAAGTTGCTTATAAATTAGAGAGGAGTGGGATTTCTTGATTGAGAGACCTTGTGTGCATTGTTAGATGAATCATTACACTGTAAGCAAACAAGCTTTTTTTCCTTTTAATTTTATATATCTTTAAATTATTTTTCATTTTTGTACAGTGTCTATTTCTCGTCCCTGTGAAATTCCCATCACCAACTCACCCGTGCACCATCACCACAGTCCCTTTCCTCTTCCCACCCATTTTGTTCCTTCTCCCTCCTCCTCCCCCTGGGAATGTCTCAGACTTATAGTTGTCTGTTGCTTTTGATTTTTTATTTATTGTAGTTGATTTTTTTCCTTAGTCCTTTGTTTGTTTCCTCTACATTCCTCCTATAAGTGAAACCATCCAATACTTTTCCTTTTCTTTCTGGTTTATTTCACTCAGCATACTACCTTCTAGCTCCATCCATGCTGCTGCGAATTGCATGATAAACAAACAAATCTTTGGTGTTTCACAATGACACCTCCATAAGCCAGCTGACCGAAGTGAGAAGATTGAGCTGAGGCCCCCCTGTTCCAGGTTCTCCTCAAGGAGAGATTTGAAAACACACCCAGAACCAACCCCAACCCCAGTCCAATTCAATCTGAGTCTCTTAGGTTGTCACATCAAAATTTGTTAGAAATTCCCAAATAACAGTAAACCAGAAATCCTATAGCCTTCCATAGGACAGCCATTGGGAGCCACATTCTGGCTGCCTGGGGTAACAGACCGAGTGGAATTGGGCAACAAAGCCTTGGGCAGGGACTCTTAGAGTGGAGAGCTACCTAATGTTGGGAGTAGCAGTTCAGCTTCAGCATTTCAAGACAACTCTGAAACTGAGTGATTGTGGTCCTGGTTTCATTCTGCAAAACCCTTGCAAAGATGCCTCCCTTTTGATGAACTGAAAAGAAGTTAAAGGCAATACCCTTTCAAATGTCTTCAAATAATCTTCAAAATGGAAGTCAGGAAAGGGAATCATACAAATATGAATAATATTTAACATTTTATATAGTTAATATAATAACACTGTCTAGTTTATACAGATGTGTACAGACTTATCCATGCATTGACTTATTCACTAAGTTCCTGCTACGTGCAGGTATTCTATAGGTACTAAGGAAGCAAAGACCAAAACAGTTATATTCCCTTCCAGGGGGAGCTTGAAACAAGTAATTGCAAGGGGGTCTAAAGCTAAAAAATGGCAAGTGAATTGCACTTTAGAACTTGACCCTGGAATCTCTCTGTGACGACACCTACTGGGTGTTGAGGGATAGGGCAACTTCTTCCTGTAGCACACACACTGTTCATGGTACTGGAACATCTGATTCACCCACAATAGCCATTGTTAGCAGAGTAAGTTTCAGAGATGGCACAGGCCTGTGTATCTAGTGAAGAAAACAGAAAGTACATAGGCCACCCCTCATTTTCAGGGGTCACATTGGGAAAACTCTCTGCACAAAGATGGACTCAGAGTGTTGTTGTTTTTAATTCTTGTGAACAAATAACAAGCTGTTAAGTACACAATGAAAGTATTTCTCCACAGGCTAGAAATGTAGCAATTGATAGGATCCAGTCTTACAGGTCCCCTGTGTGACCTTACATTGCAGTCACTGAAATCTCAAGCCCATATATCAGGAGAATGGCACGCACCTGCCAGGGGAATAGGCCAAAAGCCATGGGCTGCTTTGTGGGGGGTGACATGCACGGTCCCAGTAAGGGACTAGACACAGAGATATCAGAAAGAAGGGTGTGTTTTCATGGGAGGGTCAAAGTGTAGCCAGAAGTAGTGAAGAGAAATGATAGAAATTTATGTTGTGGAGAGAAGGGAAGGCAACTTTTTAATTAATTAGTAATTAAGAGAGAAGGGGAGAGAAGGGAGGTGACTGAAATGGCCCCTTGGGTGTGCCACCATTGCTCAGTGTCCAAACTTCAGCCAAGCAATGGCCATTAATAGCCTTAAATGCACCCTGGTGGCTAGGGATTAAGTCTCAGCACTATCACAGTGACTGCCTGAGTTCGATCCCAGACCAGGGAGCTGACCCACATATGGCAGCGCAGACCTCTCCTGCCTCACCTGCTGCTCCCCTCAGCAGTGTATTTCAGTAGATCCACCTGTTCTGCTCCCCACTCTGTCTCTAGTAAATTCTCTCACCCCTTGCACCTCTGGCTTACACCCCAGTTTTTCTACCAAAAATATACAAAATCTTTAAAATAAAATAAAATGAATGATCCTTGTTTTTGTTGAATGTTTTGCTATTTATAAAATGCCTGAGTAGGTATTACCTCCACAAATCCTCAAAGAACCCTGAAAAGTGTTTTTGAAATCAGTATATAAAGATGAAGACACTAAAGCTTACAGTAACTTGCCCAAAATCACACAGTTTGTTAAAAGGCAGCAGCAAACCTCAAAATCAAATATGTGGGCTCTAAATCCAGTAATCTGCAATGTTAAGATACGACAGTACAGCTGACCCCGATCCTAATACGTTCCTGAACATTTGCATTATTCCACATACTACATGTGCCTCTCTCTTATTTCTTCTTCTTCCTGAAGACTTATAATGTTATGTTTATACCCTCACATATGCGTGGACAGTCACATATTCTAAAATAGAGTTTTAGGCTTTTTTAAAATATCTGATATAGGGCATCCCTGGTTGGGGGGTTGGGGGAGGGGTGAAGGCGCAGCACTATGAAGCTATCTGCAGCCACTGCAGCACAAGTTCTATCCCCGGCCAGGGAGAGACCCACACGGCACAGCAGACCTCTCCTGCTCCCCTCAGAAGTGTGTTTCAGTTGGATCTGCCTGTTCCGCTCCCCACTAGGTCTCTGGTGACTCCTCTCACCCCCCGTACCTCTGGCCTGTACCCCAGTTTTTGTATGCATAAACAAATTTAACAAAATAAGAATCTAATAGTAAAGAAGTTTTAAATGCCAACCTTCTGTACCTGTTGATATCTATAACACTGGCATTTTGTCACATATCTCCCATCCTTTTTTCTTTCTATGCATAAGATAGAGCTTTTAAATACTTAGATCCTGAGCATTATGGAAGGAGATGTTGATTATGTTCAGAGAAAAGGAAGTACAACTGCTTAAGCACTAACTACTCTCTCACTTTCGGAAGCCAGGCAGAAGAAATGGATTAATTTGAAAGAGAGCACAGAATAAGAAAAATTTTAGAAACAAGAAAAGGACATTTTTCCTATAGAGGCTCATTTCATTCTCTATACCATTTCCCTGGGATATCTGCCAATTGTTAGCAGGAAGAGTAATGTTATCCATTTCTTTAAATTCAACTCTTGAGTATTATGGAGATAAATAGCTAAATGGTGAAGAAATAACTTTCTTTCATGACAGTAGTTTAAGAGAGGTAAAAAGGCTCAAATGCAGATGTGCTTGATGACGTGGGGAAACAACCATGAATGAAAAATTCAGTATCTCTGTAAGTGCTGTTTTAGAAAAGTATACCCTTTAGCATTAACACTCAAAGGAGAGCTGTCCGTCTATGAAAGTGAGGAAACTGTGCGTGGACATTAGTGTATTTATTTGCTAACCCTTGAAGTTTTCTAGTTGCAAACCTACAGAGGAGGAAAAAAAAAATCTTTGTTCTGTTTTGCTGCAGGACCAATGCAAGAGACCATTTATGACTTCTGGAGGATGGTGTGGCATGAAAACACTGCTAGCATAATAATGGTGACCAACCTCGTGGAAGTGGGGAGGGTAAGTCAGCTGTCCACTTAAATGGCCATTTGTTCCTCATTTAGTTGGAAAGCAGGCAAGAGCAAGGTTTTGAAGTATTTTGTGTACTCCAGAAAACATTACTACAGCTCCTCCTATCATTTGCTTATAAATGATCAGTAAACATAGCCTGAATTGCTTTCATTTGTTGCGATAGCAACAGACAGGAAAGGCACTCAAGATTTAAAAGCAGTTGTCATCTGGCTATATTGAGCACACAAAAACACCTCTAAGCATGAACGCTGGTTGTTGGGTGTCAAAATTCAGTGGGTGCTGCATTAGACATACTATATTCCTTAACTCAGGAAAATTGACTTTAAGAACAGTGTGCAGCACTGGATTTACCCTTAGAATAGAATTATAGCATCTTCTCTTGCTTAGATTTTACTTTCCTGTGCCTCATTTTCCTAACCTGCAAAATAAAGATCATGATCTGCCCCTAAGGTTTTACATTATTTTATCTGCATTAACTGTTAGTGAATGCTATCTTTATTTAACCAGAAATCTCCTAAGCAGTTATAATCCTGGCAGTTTTGTGCTATAGAATTTTCAAAGGGAAATTTTAAAATGAGAAAATAGACAGTTTGTGATTGTTATTTTTTTAGTCAGTTCAAGTCCATGGTTCTGCCAAACTCAAAAGCAGGAACCATTACTTCTTAAAGAAGTTGGCATTGTGAGATTTATCCTCAACAAAGGCAACCTGACATTTAGCCTAATATTGCAATATTGGGATAGAAGCCACAAAGGACTTGTCTCTTAAGATTCTTGGTCAACCTCAAATAAATAAATAATTGATCAAACAAGTAATGGA
The DNA here is from genome assembly GCA_019455555.1 of Galemys pyrenaicus. Taxonomy (NCBI): domain Eukaryota; kingdom Metazoa; phylum Chordata; class Mammalia; order Eulipotyphla; family Talpidae; genus Galemys; species Galemys pyrenaicus. Next base: position 5,397,114 of record JAGFMF010011493.1, read on the forward strand.
GGAAGTCCTGAAATTTATTGCATGGATGAATGTGGAGGACATTAGGCTAAGTGAATTAAGCCAATCACAGAAGTACAAATACTGCTTGATTCCACTTAAATGAAATATGTCAAAGAATCAAATTCATCAAAGCAGAGAATACAAGAGTGTTGACAGGGCTAAGAGAAGGGGGAGGTGGAGAGTTGATGTCAGTAGGTAAAAGGGTTCAGTCATGCAAGATGAATAGAGATCTAGTAGATTTGCTACCAAAAAAAATGCCTATATACAATAGACAGATTCAATGAAATCCAGATCAAAGTTTAAATATCATTCTTCAAAGAGAGAAAAAATTAATGAAATTTATATGAAATCACTAAATATTCTGAATAAGCAAAGCAATCCTGATGAAAAGATAAACAGAGGTATCACAATCCCAGAGTTAAAGCTATACTGTAAAGCTATACTAACCGAAAACAGTATGGTATTAAATATAGATGCACAGATCAATGGAAGAGAACTGAGAGACCAGAAATAAACCTACACTTATATGGAAAGTTAATTTATGACAAAGGAGCTAAGATTACACAATGGAGAAAGACGAGTCTCTTCAACAAATGGTGCTGTTGATGGGAATGTAAATAAACTAGTGTGACCATTATGGAAAGTGATCTTTTTTTACCTTAAAAAAACTAAAAATAAAAATGCCATATGACCCAGAATTTAGATGCTTGGCATCTATAAAAATAACATAAAACTATCAATGTAAAAATCTATATCTTCTACAATGTTCATAGCAGCATTGTTTAGAAAGGATATGAGAACAGCTTAAATGTCCATCACCAGACAAATGGATCAAAAAGATGTGGTGTATGATCCAAAAGAGTATCTGTACCCCCATGTTTATTGCAGCACTATTTATAATTGGTAAGACCTGGAAACACCCCAAATGCCCAAAAGTAGATGACTGGATCAAGAAGATGTGGTACATATACACAACGGAATACTATTCAGCAATCAAAAATGATAAACTAGGGCCATTTATAGAAACATGGATGGAGCTAGAAGGACTTATACTCAGTGAAACAAGTCAGAAGGCAAAAGAAAAATACCAGATGGCTTCACTTTCAGGAGGAATGTGAAAGAACAACAACTACAATAAAATATAAAAAGAAGAAAACAAAAAAACAAGAGAAAGCTCAAAGAAATGGGCAATTATAACCCAAACCAAACAAACAAAACTCAACAATACCAAAAAGTTAAAGATAAACCAAAGGGACCTTGGGGAGGGGGGAGAGGGGAAGGAGGGGAGGGCAAAGAAAGACGGGGAAGAGGGCAGAAAGAGCACAAGGGACTGAGGTGATGGTGCATGGGTGGAATGGTGGTGAGAACTCCCTGGCAACTACAAATGATATCAAATTCAATAACTCTAACTAAAAAAAAATGTGATGTATCTATACTGTGGAGTATTATTTTGCCATAGGGAAAGATGAAATGTAGCCACTTAAAGCAAAATGGCAAGAATCCAAGGGAATTATGTGTAGTAAAGAGAGTCAGAACACAAATACTGGAAATTACATGCCTCGTATCAATGGTCAGCTTTCAAGTTTTATCTTTTACCCTTCGTTTGGTTTCTCTATATTGAATATATAAGTGAAACCATCTGATATTTATCTTTATCATTCTGACTTATTTTGCCTAGCATCATCCCTTCAACTCTATCCATGTTGCTGTAAATGGCATGAGTTTATCTTTTTTGATTGCTGAGTAGTATTCCACAGTGTGTGTGTGTGTGTGTGTGTGTATACCACATCACCACATCATCTTGATCTAGTCATCTTTTTTGGGATATTTTCATTGTTTCTAAATCTTGCCTATTGTGAACAGTACTGCAATAAACATAGGGTTGCAGTGCGTTGGGGTGTTTTGGGTAGATTCATAGGAGTGGGGTAGCTGGATTGTATGACAGATAATTTTCTAATGTTTTGAGAAATCTCCACACAGCTCAGTAAACTAGTTTAAAAATGATTCTCTGAATGCATCAGGAAGCACAAACAAGAAATAAAAGAAACACTAAGAAGTGGAAGATATTTAAAATCCTAGCAAAAACAGCAAATCATCCTTGGTGCTTCTGAAGTCCTCTGTGAAGCACACTTAAAGCTGAATCCCATCTTAGTGAAGACAGCTTAATTCTAAAGGCCAGAAAAGTTTCTTCCCAGCAGACTTCATCCAAACCAATTCCCGATACAACAATCACACAAGGATGTTCTAGAGAGAAGCTTTGAAAAGCTAGTACTTCCTCTTGCAAACATCCAGAAATTCTAAATAAAATACAGATAATGTTTTAATATGGCAGTGTATATATCTCAAATGTATCTAAAGCATATATGTTAAAAATTATTTAGCTTAATTCTCAAGAAAGTAAACTACTAGAGACCAAAAATAACATGAGGACTTAGAAAGAGTAGACTCTGCCGCTGTGCTTCGGAGCTGGGCAGGCTGGTATGTGTCATTCTTGGTGAGAGTTGAGGGCTCAGTCTTCACAATCTTGCATCTTGGGTCTTAAAACACACCAAGAGTAGGAGATAACATCTTGAACCCGTGCATTGCTAAGAATTTGAACTGAGGCTCCGCATAAAACCAAAACCATGGAGGAAGGGAGAATTGATTACATGATAGTAGTAAAAAGGTACATACTTCCAATTATAAGGTAAGTAAATATGAAGGTTGCGATGTATAACATGCTGACTCTAGTTAGCTCTGCTTGATGATATACTAGAACATTAAGAGAGTCAATCCTAAAAGTTCTCATCATAAGAAAAATAACTTTTTTTTTTGCACCTGTATAAGATAATGGATATTCAGTAAATTTGCTGTGGTAATCATTTCCCAATATATGAAGTTGAGTCATTATGCTGTGCACCTTAAACTTACACAGTGTACCCCAGTTATAGCTGAATAAAACAAGGAAGGAAAATGTATAAAATGCAAATAACTTTGTAACTTTAGAGGGAAATAAATCAAAGGGGTAGACACGTAGATAAAAAAGAGGAAATGGAAGGAACAAAAGAAGTAGAAGAAAGCCAGCCAGCCGGCCGGCCGGCAGCACAGGGAAAGGACAAGGAAGCAAATCTGTCTTCACTTAGGATCTGAGTGAGAAAGCACCCCTGCTAGCACCTGGGTCACAGTAAAACACCCGGATATAAATCAGAGAGTAGTTAGAACTGGGAATCCTAAAGCATCATGTTTGTAGAATGCAAACAAAGTGGTCTATAAAAGGATAGACTAGAAAAGACAGAGACTAGCAAAGCATCTAATTTAAGAAAATAGATCAACAGAGTAAAACCAAAGGGAATTAATAAGTTTAACAGCAGAAAATTATTAAAAATCAAAGAAACAAAAATAAATATGAACAGAATCAAACAGGTTTTATGAAGAGACTAATGAAACAGACAAGCATCTGGCAAGCAAAAAGAAAGAAAAACCAAAAACAACCAATATTTGGAATAGGGTAGAGAGTTTTTTTAATCATAAGACAGTATGTCAATAATAATTTGAAATTTTAGATTAGATTTTTTTTAACAAATATGTTTTTCCAAAACTGACTCAAACAGAAATTCTGAGTAAACAGCAATTATTTTAGAGATGAATTATGGTTAAGAATTGACAAATGGAAAAGCACCAGATCCACATGTACTTATAGGTATCTTCTAGTAATATTGAAGAAATGCAAAGTTCAGATCTTGCAAAAATTATTCCTACCAGAAGACATAAAAGACATTTTATTTTCAGATGCTGGTATAACCTTGATATCAAAATCAGAAAAGGTCTTAGGAAGAAGGAAAATTATCGGTACCACACATTGAGAAGAGATAAGTAAACCAGCAGATCAAAACAAAAAGCGCAGATACTGACTGTAGGCAGAGTAGGAAAATCTACAGTGGTAGAAAAAGCATGAACTTTTCAATCAGTTATGCTGGGACATCTTATTATCCGTGTAGACTAAGAAATATGCCTTCATAAAACACCAAAAAATGAATACCAGATAAGACCAAAATACAATAAATAAAGCTTTAAAATTTTAGAAGAAACTATGGATGACCTTTTTCTTTCTTTAAAAAATAAATCTAATTTAAAAAAATACCAAAAATAAAGAATATTTCAAAGATTCCAAAAGCTCAGTATTAGAAAAGGATGAGAAAATCTGACTTTTTTAAAATGTAAACTTTTTCATAATACAAAAGATATAAGTGAAGAAGGGAGTTACTTATAAACACTTACAAGGCATTATTTTACTTATTAAAAGTATAGAAACTGTTTTTGTCCTTCGTTTCCCTAACTGCTGGGACAAAGAGTAAGCACACCAGGCCAGGTGGTGGTCTCTGAGCTTCTCCATCATCCAGCTGGGGTGGGGTAGCACGTGCATCCCAGCATTCTTGTAAAGATCCATTGAGTTTCTGCTTGTCGGGTGGGTATAGAAGTTCCCACTCCATCTTGAGCATGCAATAAATAGCAAGCCTAAGACCTGTGCATGCGTTAATCATCTTTTTTCTCCCCACCCCTTTTGCTATGGTGGGGAGGGGCGGCAGGCACTGGGTTTCAAATCCACCAGAAAGCAAAGTCCTTGGAGGAAGAGACGCTTTGTCCTCCCTCCTGAGTGGTGCCTGACACTCAGTAACTGCCCAGTGAAAGGAGTGAATGAGAAGTCTTTCCCCTTAGCATCAGAAAGCAACTAGTAGATGCTAGGTTACCTATGAAATAACTATGCTAAATCTTTCATCTGTTTCTAGTCCATGGGTTTCTTTCTAGCCTTTGGGTTTCTGCCCCTGAGATGTAGGCTCTATTCCAAGTCATCATTCATTTCACAACTATTTGTTGACTGCCTAACGTGTTCCCGAAGTGGAGAGAAGGGGTAGCCGTAGGCCACGCTGGCAGCACCTGAGCTTCACAAAGCTGTGTGTCTAGAAAGTAACTCACCACCTCACCTGTTGAATATTTGCATCAGAGCTCACTTAGAATAATCTTAGGATAAATTATTTTGGAAAGTGGAAAACTGTTAAAAATGACAGCTCCTGGATTTTTAAAAATAAAAGCAAGCATGTGTTTTGGCTTAGCTGAAATTCCAGAGTATCAGCTCTCAGGATGTAGTAGCTTCAGAGATATGCTATTTTCATATATAAGCTCTTTTACTCAAGGATGATGACAGCATAGTCTTTGACTGAAAGCACAGGCAGAAATTATTCTGTAAAATTACTACAGCGGAAAAAAAATACACTATCACAGTCTCTTGGTTATGGCACATTTTGCAGGAAGCCAAGTTTCATTTCAAGTTACCTGAATTTGGGAAAACAAAAAGGCCTTGCAGTGACAGTCACTGTACCTTCCATCAGGAACTGAGACTCAGTGGGAGCAATCACTGTTGATTTTTATGATGGGAAAGAATCTTTCCGACAAATAAGCCTGGGAATACCAGGCACCCGTAGGCAGCTGAAGGGGAGAGGGTGACTAAGTTTTGCGTCAGCCCCAAAGGCTTGCAATAACTTAATCATTTTAGGTCTGATAAGCTCGTTGTAAAGATCCTTCCAAATCCTTACCAGGTTTGCGGCTGTGGGAGCTGGGGAGAGCCCTCCCCTCAGCCCCACCAGCACTTGAATGGCTCTGTCTTCCACGCCTGTGAAGTTAATGGCTTCTGTCCTTGAAGTGCCTGGCATGATTTAGGGGTTTTGACACTAGGTCACATTGCCTCAGGGCGGGGGCGAGATGCTCATTGCAGGTATTTCCCATTGTTGGTGCTGCACACAGCTTCCCATTTTCCATGCTTAAAAACAGCAATCACAACAACCTAAGGTATCAGAACGACATGGTTTTTTGAAGGGCAACAACTACCTACTTAACATGTTGCCTGCACGTGTTGTGTCCTTCATGAATTAGACATGAGCAAGGCGGAGACCTGTTTGTTTACAGCCTTTCTGCCCATTCATTAAGCCAAAGCCAGGAACCGATTTCCCCCACTTTTGCCCTGCAGCGCTCTGCATTAGGCGGCCATAATTGCCTGTGTTGGAGCCACTGGGAGGTCTTCTCTGCTGCAGCACCTGGTGCAGAAGACACAGAGGCTGCACTTCCTCCACGGGGGTGCCCGGTACATCTGCCAGGACCTGTCATTATCTGGGACTTCCTTGTCACCACCATGTGTCCTCCTTCGGTCCTTGTGTTCTGGGAAGAGACCCTTGCCGGTTTGCCTGGCACCTGCCAGCGGCTGCACACCTGGCATTGAAATTGTGCTGGGATGTGTTGTGATTGTTTATCCTCCTTAATGAACCCGCCTGAGGGACATTTAGCTTCTCATCCAGTAGCCCGTTTCCCAGGCATTCCCTTTTACACCGTTTGTGTGCAGATTCAGAAACTCTGTTGTGTTGGTATACTCATCCATCAGCCAAAAGCCTCATAACCAAATCTGCAGGACTCCCAAAGGAGATTTTTGCACCGGTAATTTAAGCTAATGATTTCGAAACATATTTAGTAAGTTTTATGAAGACCTCATTAGAATGTGACTGTTTATTAAAAATCCAAATGAGGTCTCATAGTCATTTAGGAAAATTATTGTTGAGTTGCTCTGGACAGGTCTGATAATGGGTGATGGAGTGTTTTGGAGTTAAGAGAAGTAGAGACCAGAGATGGTCACCTCTCTCGATACAGAGGATGGGACAGAGGCACCTGAGCAGACGCCGTAAAGGTGATTATTTACCGCAAAAGGTTGACCTAAAATTCCTTTAACAAGCCTGGTCACTAAAAGAGCACTGAAAGAAAAAAGTTTCAGATGAACACTGATATCAGAATTGGCTTTCCAGTCCACATGCAAGGAAGGTATGTTAAGATTATATATTAAGGTGTATGAAGGTTCCTGTCAGGTAAACAATGACATCTGCTTTCCTGAAAAAGTCACCAGGACCAGCACTAATGGAAGAAGCTAGAGGATTAGAGCCAGAGTTGCCTCTTCATACAATGTTGAAATATTGCTCAATACTAAGAAAAAATAGATATTTGCTAACGGGACAAAATACTGCTACCAATACTACTACTACTCTTTCAAAATCTCTTGAGTTTTTCTAAGACAGCTGACTCATACATAAAAAGGAAAAAGCAAATTCTTTTCCTGGACATTGCTGAAATTTTTCTGTCTGCAACTCTCATTATTACCCTTCATAGATCTCTTTTAATGAACTGACTATTTCAGATTGATATTTGTGTCCTGTGTAATTAACTTCTTAGCCTTTGATTAATGTATACATGTTCAAAAAACATTCCTCTCCATTTCTATCTACCATCAGCCCTCTTAGCTATTACAGTCATGTAGCCCATTCAAGTCCTCCATCGTGTTAACACAAATGAAGGGCAAACATGGAAGTCTTAGCTATATCCTGTGGCAGCACCAACCACGTCCCCAGCAGGAGTCTGGATAGAACAACAACAGAAACAGGGCAAGAACTAGAGACCTAGAATCATGAGAGTAGACGACAGAGTTTAAACCAGGAAAAGGTGAACAGTGAGTCAAAAACTATAGAAAGGCAGGTACATGGGACCTGGGAGGGGATGGTAAATAACAAAAATGCTTCAGGCACCTACTCTGTGCCAAGCATTCTATTAAATGATGCACAAATCTTTTATGTCTTAATCACCTATGAAACTCCTATTTTCAAATTTAAGAAATTAAGTCTCAGTGAGCTTAAATAATTTGGCCCAGAGCATGGAGCTGGAGTTTCAGTCTTGGTCTGTCTCATTCCAAAGCCCATGCTCTTCGCACAACCCCATGGTGCCCTCCTGTCAACTACATTAGTAAATACCAGGTTTCAGAGGTGGGATAGAGCCAAGGGCCTTGTAGCAGAGAAATAATGACTAAGATAGTAGTGTACTTTGTTCTTGAGAAAGGAATCAAAGGAGAGAGATGGAGCATACCTTGCAGGGAAACAGAGCAAGATAATGAATACAGGGGCCCATGTTCATGTGTGTGCACGCATGGAAATAGAGAGACATGAAAAGAAGATGTAAGTGGAAGCAGAAGAAAGTACAAGAAAAGAAAGGGAGGAAGTGACAGAGGAAAATGAAATACAAGATAGGAGAGAATTCCTTACATTTTTTTTTTCTTAGATTTCTGTCTTCCTTTAAAAAAAAAAGAAAAAAAGCCAATCATACTCAGCAGAAAGAAAATAACACTCCAGGGCTGCCCGGGTGGTGCAGTGGGTTAAGCAACTCACTATGAGGCAAACCGCAACCACTGCAGCATGAGTTCGATCCCTGCTGCCGGCCAGGGAGGGGACCCACATGGCGCAGCAGACCTCTCCTGCTGTGCCCGCTGCTCCCCTCAGCAGTGTGTTTCAGTTGGATCTGCTTGTTCTGTTCCCCGCTCTGTCTCTGGTGGGTCCTCTCACCCACTGTGCTTCTGGCCTGTACCCCAGTTCTTGTATGAGTAAAAAAATAAATATTAAAAAAAAAAGAACACTCCACATCCCTCAAGTTATTTTTTTCAGTTTCTACATTTCCCCACCCGTTCTGTCCCTGTCCTTTTCCCTGTCCCTCCTTCTTAACTTTGGAGCCTGCACAGTGTTTACTGACAGTGTTTATCTTTGTATTTGACTTTATGGCATCATCTGCTATTTCAATACCCAGTATTTGTCTTCGTCATTCTAACTTGCTTCATTACACACAATTTCCTCATATTCTCTATTTTGTTGAAAATGGCTGCATTTCATCTTTCCTTATGGAGAAACAGTATTCTGTAGTATGGATATACCGCAATTTCTTGATCCAATTGTCTGTTGATGGAGATTTAGGCTGTTTGCATGCCCTTGGCTATTCTAAATAATGCTGCTATGAACATTGTAGAACACACATCGTTTAGCATTGATGGTTTCATATTATCTTTGATACGATAAATGCCCAGAAATGGGATTGTAGGGTCATAATGATATTTCTAGTTTTAGCTTTTTAAGATAGAGAGTCCTTTAGTTAACTAGTATATCCTATACACTAATCAATAGGTGTAGACACAGGAGGCTGGAGCTACAAAGATGTGTCCCTGTCCACAGAATGGGGAATCAAACAAGGTGATTAAACTCTATGCTTAAACATTGCACAGAACGTTGTGGTACTTCATTAGGCTGGGAGTTGGGGTTAGACGGGTTTGTCAATAAATGCTTCCCAGAGAAAGTGCTACACTAGGTTGAGTGTAGACCAAAAAAACATGATTTCATCAGCAAAGAAGATAAGCAGGAATGTTCCAGGCAGAGGCAAGCACAGAACAATAAGGGAAACTGCAGCTGTGTCCTATATGAACATAAAGAGAAGACGGCTGTGTAGAGAACTCAGGCTTTGTCACCGAGAGCTGGATATGCACCTGGGGAGCTCTGACCGTGAAAGCCCCTGAAGGAGTGAGTGGGGAACACAGGAAGAAGGGGACAGACTAGGGATGCTACACAGAGAAAGTGATCTAAAGCAGGACAGGAGCCATTGCACTGAGCAAGGGAAAGGTCTTAGTTAGTTAGTTGCTATGGGATGACCCACCTGAGTGCTTCGATTGCATCAGCAGAAACCAACTCTGGCTAACTGAAGCCAAAAGGAAATTTATTGGAAGAATATTAGGAGCTCAGGATGATGTGAAGAATAAGACTTGTGAACAGACAGGAAGGAGGGTGCCAACCTCAGAGGACCAGCGAGGAGAGGAGCCTCACAGCAACGTGGTCTGGACAGGGTGCTGCTCTGAGAGCACGAGCACCGACAGACTGACAAATCCGGACAGTCTGACTCCCCCAGGTGGATCAGGTGCTCACCCAAGCCCCTCATTGACAAACTACCCCCAGCTAAGAAGAAATTCCCAAAAAGCAAGTCAAGGATCTGTTGGAAAGCATGAATGGGTAAAATGGATGTTGAGTGACCAGAAACACATTTGTTCTCTACCCATGCCGAGGCCTGAAAGCAGACTGCAAGTTCAAGGCCAGAGCAGAAAATGAGGACATGGAAGGAGTTTAAACTTGTCTGAGGCTTAGCTCAGGAGGGAAGAAGGAGAAATATGATTGTAGACAGAGACGCATTTACAATCAAAGGATATTTTAAAGGTGGAAGACCTTCAAAATTTGTAGGTGTTAAGGAGAGGGTCAGGAGCCAGGGAGAGATTGAAAGAGTGGAAAGTGAGCAGCAGGGGAATGTGTTTCCAAGGAGGTGGGCAAGGAGGGGTCAGCATGCAGGCCTCGTAAGTCTCATCTTTTCCTCTGAGCCTGGAAACAGATAGATGAGGCTGCAGCTTAATAAATATAGCCCAACATAATAGAGTTGGGATGACACCTCTTCCTGATTGCATCAGTTGTCCCTAGCGAAGATAGGGACAAGGCCATGGAGTAAGAGCCTTAAAGAAATTGGGAGAGGCTATTTTAGGAGAGCATCAAGAACACAGGTGAAGAGGCAGGTGTGATGTAGGTGTAGTGGCCTGCCCCACTCTTGGGGAGAAAATAATAGGGGGAGATACAGGCAAGACATGACACAGTGAGCAGCCCCAGGAGCCAGTGTGTGCATGCCGTGACACCCAGTGGGTGAACAGGGAGCTGCATCAGGGTATTGCGAGTGTTCACATGAACTATAAACCAAGCCGTTCTTGCCTGCGAGCCTTAGTTTAAACCTGCCTAAAATGAAGGGAAACCAGCAGAATGAATTCTAAAAATCCATGTTTATATATGAAGAATATTTTGTCTGTTGCTTACGTTTTGACTCAGAGTCTTTATGAATAGCAGGTGCACCTGTAACCCAGATCTGCTTTAATCCAGGTGCCCTCCACACCTTCCTGGCACTTATTATTTCTGTTCGGAATATCAGCAGTAAAGGAAGAGTACATAGTCTGGATTTTTTAAGGTGGGAATGGGGGGCTCATGCTTCAGTAAAAAGACAAGTGTTGCTTTCTTAGGAAAGAGTCATCTACTCCTTATTTCTTCGGCACATGAATTTTGTAGACAATCTAGAATGGAATATTGCACTGTGTGATTGGGTACTGGTGAGGTTATTTCTGTCCACAGTCTACATTTAATTTATGCAGACCATGAAAGATGCTCATGTATCTGTAACTTAGAGTCCTTTGAAGATAAACTAATGTGACTGCAAACTATGATTTCGAGAGAACATTCTTATTAGAAGTTTCTGAAGTGGTCTCTAACAATCCACTGGCTTATCAACTGGCAGAATCTAGCAATCTAACCTTCTAAGCACATTTCTGCTGCTTTTATGTGTCATCGACAGAACCACATCTGCCTCTTGGGTGAAGCAGAAAAAGGGTCCTTGGGGAGGAGCCCTAGGGCGAACCAGGCCACTCTCTTTCAATGAGAGCCCTTGCAGTTATTTAATAAAGGTAGTCTCGCCTCATCATGTTCTATATGGAAGATCTCCATATGCACAGAAATGCTTATTTTACCTGCCCCCCTCCCCCAGAAAATCCATGGAGAATCATCATTGTTGCATAATGTCCATCAATCCAATTTGGATAGCACATCTATTTAATTGAAGGGTAAACTGTGGTACAAAGGAAATGCAAAAACAGATACAGCTGTAAAACTTAACTAGGAAACACTTCATTGATTACTAAATTGGGTGGTGATTTTGAAAAATGTGAGACTAAAGGAAAACAAATACTCTCAGGATAAATCAAGGAGAAAACTGAATAATTTTATTCGTCAATCCTAGTGAAGGTTTAAGTATTTTAAATTAAATATTAAGTGCCACATTTTAAACTTAAAGTATTGAGGGTTCTTGATTATGCTAAGTGAAATAAGCCAGAAGGCAAAAGATAAATACTGGATGGTATCATTTATATGTGGAATGTAGAGAAGCTAACCAAAGGGTCAGACAAAGACAGTAAAACCAAACCCTGGACTACTGACTATGGCTCGAAGGCATCCAGAGAGGGAGGGGAAGCCATGGGAATGGGGAGGGGAGCACAGTGGACTCTGGTGGGTGGAAGACCAATAGTGATTACACCTAAGGGGAGAAACCCTTACTGTCAAAAAATTAACAAAGATGTAAAACAATGGTACTTCATTAATTAAAAAAGTACTCAGGTTTCTTATATAAATCGGTTACATTAACACCAGTTTCTGTAAAATTTATTTCAATAGTGTTCCTGAAATAAATATGTGTGTATGCATTCTTTAACTATTCCTTTCCCTCACATTTGCATACCTGGTAACCAGACTGGATCTCTTAGGTTCAAGTTTTATTTCTTTGTTTGTTTGTTAATAAACAATTATAAGTAATAACAACTTACTTTGTTTTAGGGCTATAGGTTCAGATTTCTACAAATGCATGGTACCACCAAAGTTCTAAAACCTTCCACCAATGTCCACCTTCTGGTAGGCTCTGCCATCAGATTTCAAGAGTTTGTTTTGGTCTATTCCTTTGTTTTGTTTCTTTATATTCCACATGTGAATGAAATTATCTGATATTTGTCTTTTTCCTTATGACTTATTTCACTTAGTAGATCTATCCATGCTGTGACACAGTAGTATTTCATCTTTTATATAGCTGAGTAGTATTCCACTGTCTATATATACACTCACGTCTTTATCTGTTCATCTGTTGTTGGGCACTTAGGGTGCTTTCATCCTTGGCTGTTGTAAATAACGTTGCATGTGAATAGGAGTGGAGCATATATTCCTTCAAGTCATTGTATATTTTTCAGATGAATACCTGTTTTTAAATAGGTATTCCTGTTTAGGTATCCCTAAAAACAGGGATTTCTCTCCTGCTTTTTTTTTTAAAGATTTATTTATTTATGCATACAAGCACTGGGGTACAGGCCAGAGGTGTGGGAGGGTGAGAAGATTCACCACAGAGAGCGGGGAGCAGAACAGGCAGATCAACAGAAGTAAACTGCTGAGGGGAGCAGCGGGCACAACAGGAGAGGTCTGCTGCATCATGTGGGTCCCCTCCCTGGCCGGCCGCAGGGATTGAACTCGTGCTGCCGTGGCTGAGGTTTGCTTCATAGTGAGTTGCTTAACCCACTGCGCCACCAGGGAGGCCCTCTCTCCTGCTTTTAACATCTTAAGAAATATCCATACTGTTTTCCAAAGGCTGACAAGTCTGCATTCCCACCAACAGTTTACAAGGGTCCCTTTATCTCCATCTCCCTGCAAGCACTTGTTTTGGTATGAGTCATTCTTACAGGTGTGAGGTAGTGTCTTGCTGTGGTTTTAACTTGCCTATCCCTAAAGACAGATCTCTCACAACTTCCAAATTCCCTGAACCTGGGGAAAGGTTCTTCTCAAAGAAAACACATGTGTGTGCCAATACACACACTCACAAACTCCCCTGCTCACATGTGCTCACCTCAGTTTCAGAGATGGTCTTTGCCTTGTTGGGAATGGCCAGCTGCTATTTGTTCTAAGTGGAGACCACTGTCTCTTTTTTCTGAATTCTGTGTGAGTTGACACATGAATTAATGAACTTCCTGTGGGGAAGGTTGGGGAAGGTAGAGTCAATCTCATATCTGTTTCTTGCACCTCCTATTTCTCTCCTGTTATTAAGTGTTAGAAGCCTACCCCCTTGGAGTCCTGTTCCTCCCTGGCTGGCAGACAACTAGTTAACATGCAGGTAGCAGGAGCCCTGTCCACCTGCCTTAGAGGAGGACCAGAAAAACAGAAGACAGAGCTCCTGCTCCAGAATGCACCCACCGATTATATGTCCCACTACCCCTTTGCCCTCCTGTAGTCCAAAGGCCTATGTGAACACCGACTAAATTATTTCATCTGTGAAGCCCCAAAGGCTGGACACATAGGAAGGCTCAGAAAGCATTCAGCGCATGATTTTGAAGAGGAACAAAGGAACACATGAGCTAGTGCAAACTAACATTTCCTGCGGAGGAATTTCTGACTGCGCTCCTTCCCTGGGTGTCTTCTACCTTGGAAGAACAGACAGAAACCTGAAGTCAGGCATGTGTACATAATATGGTTATTGTGAGCTTGAGTAAAGTTCATTGAAGCCGTTAGAGATGACAGAAATATATCTACATTTGGCCTACCTAATTAACCCTTTTGTATTAAGTCCTTGGCATTTCAGACTGACCCATTATGCTCCTTTAAAAATAAAAAACAGCAGTCACTTTTTCTCAGGGATGAATTATGAATTAGGCTTGGAGACAGTTCTTCTATACGCTGTGAGTCATCTGACACTTCCCTATCAGCCATCTTTAATATTGTGACAGAGGCAGGATACTGCGGGATCAAAGCAAACGGCGGCTCCAAACAGCAAGCTGCTCTCAGAACACCATCTCCTGGCTCTCCAGGTGCTGGGAGCTGCATGCAGATCAGCTCTTTAACATTCTCCTGCAGAACCCAAGGAGTGAGTAGCTGGTGCACGGTGCCCATTTTCTTTATTTTTTCAACGTGAAATAAAACATTTAGTAATATTTTAATTGCATACTTTTTTAGTGGTACATAAAGTGATGTAGCTCGGGTTATTTTACATACGCAAGAACACAGGGTAGTGAAAATCCATTCAGTGGCTCAAGCCTAGTCAGTTATCTACAAACTGTAAGTGTTGCTTAGAACTTTTTTTCCCTTATTTTATTCTTGTAGTTATGGTGACATTAAGATTCTCTCCACCAGGTATCACCAGCATAGGGGAGCCACTCTCCCACCCTCCCCGCCACCCACCCCCCATAGTCTACCGTGCTTCTCTCTTTGTTCCTGCTATGGCCACTGTTGTCCAGGACCGTGCTTGCCTCCAGCACCCCTGTGGTGCGGCCCCAATGGCCTGGCCCTGGAAAAATCTTCATTTTCACCCGTGTCTGGCCTTCCTGTATGTTCACTGTTCTGCTCCCTGGCCTTGGACCCCCTGTCGTCCCACTCCGTCACCACTAATTTTATCTGCCATTGGCCTTGGGGCACCTGTGAGCACCTGCCTTAATGTCGGTAATGTGCTTCAGAGAGTGAGGGGCCCGAGTGTGCAGCAGATGGACAGGTGCGCCAGGGACAAACGCATCACAGGCTGAGGGTTTTTATAGCGTAGCCGGTCACATTTGTACCTGCTCAAGCGCATGCACCTGGAGTTTCTGGGCAGCGCCATCTGATACGTATGGGGTGGTCCCGCAGCTGCCAGAACCCTCCTCCTCTGTTCTGCTACATGAGCAGTTGAAATTGGGTTTTTTCCCCCGCTTTGCACACTGCACATATCTCCTATCCTTGAATAATGCGTCAAATAACAGTAAATGATGTCACTTCTTAAATGCAGAATTTTTCTTTCCCTTCTCTACTTCCCTTCTGCTAATTTCATCTTCTGACACCTCGCTTCCCTTCCCCTGAAGCGTTAGGGTGACCTAAGGGCATATCGGAGTAAACGCGGGGGCATCCCAGGAGAAGACCAAAGATGCCAAATAATCCAGGAAGCAATTTTATGATAGCATTCCGGGTCTGTAAGTACACCAGAGAAGTCATGTCCTGGCTACCTGGAACCCACACACACTTGCCTGCTGGGAACCCTGAGCTCTACCCATTAGGTGAACACCCCATCTTACTTCTGCTGATGACAGGCTACTGTCTCCACTGCTGATGGAGACCCCTGACTCGTGTACCCGGCGATCAGCTCACTGTCCCTACATAGCTTTTGAAGTCTGCACTTAGCACCCACCCAGCAGGCAGTTGATTGGACTGCAGAGAGAACCAAGGTGGTCCCAATGACGATAAGCCATCACGCAAAGGGACTGGCACCCTTTGAAAATGCTAGCCCTGTAGAAATCCATTTCCTGCATTTTCCCCCTCTTCTTGCAGACTTATTTCCTGTCTCAACACCATTCCTGTTGTTTGAAAACATAGCACCAAAGTCCAGCCATGACATTGTCAGAAGCTGGAGATCATGAAGTAGTGACCATTTCGTACTCCTGCTGGGAGGACCCCATCCTTCCAGGCCCCCACCACCAGGGCTCGGGCCACTCAGACTTCCTGGAGATGTCCTCTGCCAACTTCCTCAATATATAGTGCCCACCCCTTCTCTCCACCCCCACGGAGTAGCCTCAACTTTCTCTTCTCATCTAAAGTAGTCTTCCCTGTGAAGCTTTGAATCTCATCCATCAGCAATTATGTTTTTTTCCTGACCTCCAATAGCGCTTTTCATTTATTATTAAATTTTAGCAACCATGTCCATGTGCCAAGAAATTTTAAAAATAATAATTTAATCTTATTGGCAACTCTCCCCACTCTACAAATAGGGAAAATGGAGCCACAGAGAAGTTAAAAACTATGCCCAAGGTCACACAGCTAATTAATGGGGCTAAGCTCTGAACCAGTCAGTATGGCTCCTGGAATGTGTCCTGACTGCTGAACGGACTCATTCCTCGCTGCAGCCCAGCGCATCCTGAGTAGGCCCTGCCTGTCACTGGCCTTTGTGCCAGCTGACCGGCCGGGAGGACGGCCTGGAGGCATCACACCAAGCTCCCACAGAGACTGCCCAACACTGTAGCCAAAATATTGACCCCTCAGGCCTGCCAGGCCTGCCTCTTAACCTCTCCCAGCTTTACATTAGGTATCTGTAAAATGGGGATAAAACTATGTCCCCCACAAAATTCATGTGAGGTGACTTATAATCAGATAATTTTAGAAATGACTGTAACCTCCACATGATCTAGTCAGAACTTGCACAAGGTGAACAGATATAAAACCTTATAAACCAAAAAGGTCTGCCTAGATATAAATTGTTACCCTGACACACGTGAAGATCACCAGTGAGAAAATGTGGATTCTAGTTTTCAAAGATATATCAGGCATCCTTCTAAGAAATGTCCCCTCCAATATATCTCAGGACATATGTATTCTAATAATGTCATTGCTCAAAAGATTTCTGAAACTCTTTCAGAATAATCTTTAGATTATGTGACACACAATTTTTATGGCCCTCAGTGGTGACAAATCTCCATCCTTTCTCAAGAAAACTGAAGTTTTGGGAATGACTGAGAGTTGAAACTAAATCTACTGGGTAAACTGGGGAACAAGAAGATTGAATAAATAAGTTTCTTGAAAGGCCTGCTGCTGCTATTCTAGCTGAGTCGCCGGTGAGAGTAAGAGGGAAAAGCAACAAGGCAGATAGATGTCTCACTTGGTCTCTACAAAGATGCTTAAAATAACCACAGGGATCATAGACCGTGTTTCTGTACCTGATGAAAACAAAGGTTACAGATGGGAATGTGACCTTGTGCATATTTATAGTTATTGTACATCCATGCATTAGCAATTAATGAATGTAATTGGAAAACCTGATAGAAGAAAAATCCAGATGCCCTGTGAGAGGGGAACTTTCACTTCATGTTTGTAGTGTCAGAGAACAATCAGGTCTTTCCACTCTCCCACCGCTGTGATGATGGACACCTGCGGTGCTGCGAGCATTCCAGGGTGCGCATGCGCAAGGGGGCGCACCTGAGTTGGACATGGGCATAAATGGGCGGCGTCATGAGGACGTCAGGACCAACAGTACAGATGAGCGGCAGCAAGAGAGAAACAGCAGTCGAGAGAAGGAGATGCCTCCCCCGGCACCCCTGCCTGCCATGTACCTGGCCACCTCTACTAATAAAAGCATGAAAAGCCACCGAGGGCTCCAAGACTCTCCTTCCCTGATCCGTCTGCCCAGAACCTTCCCGAACCTCGCTCCTGTGCCGCCCCTTCCTGCTGCTACAATGCTGTAAAGTGATTTTTCCCAAATTTAAACTACCCAGACTTTCAGAAGCTTTTGGTTTAGTGGCAGCTTTCAAACAGGCTCCAAGAATATCATACAAGGGAGAGCTCAGGGCCCAAACAAAGCAGGTCTCGAAAGGAGGAGCTGGAGAGCTAGGTACTTGGGCAAAGCCTACATATAGTCTCACTTCATCATCTTTATCACTCTAAGACTTCAATGTTATTACCCGTTTGTAGCGGCAGGAAAGGTGGCACACTGGGCAGGTTCGGGATGGTTCTGGGCAGACGGGTCAAGGAAGGAGAGTCTTGGAGCCCTTGGTGGCTTTTCATGCTTTATTTAGTAGAGGTGGCCAGGTAC
>JAGFMF010011493.1:5415472-5446757 GCA_019455555.1 Galemys pyrenaicus
CTGGCGTCCTCATGACGCCGCCCATTTAAGCCCGTGTCCAACTCAGGTGCCCCCACTTGCACATGCCCACCTCAGAATGCTCGCAGCACCGCAGGTGTCCATCATCACAGCGGTGGGTGGATGGAAAGACCTGATTTCTCTAACCCTACAGAGGTGGTTATGAGTCACTGCCCACACCATCACTACTTGGCAAGAAAAAAATACAAAGGTAGGTCCATCTTCATCCCACTGAGACCAACGCAGTGGTATTTTCAAGACACTTAAATGAGTGAATGTCTTTTGCTAGGAGTGCTGTAAGTAAGTTATTTTGGATACAATGAATCTGTGCTCTTGGAAACCTCATGGGCAGCTGCTCTTGGCTGGGGCTCTTTTTGGTAACTGCTTCATAGCAGTGTTTTGTGATCCATGATCTCCATCAAAGCTGTACCCAGCAGGCCCCAAAACAACTATTAATAGAACTGTGGTCACTCTCTCTTTGGATGTCTTTGGTTTTTGTTTTTTGCTTTTGCTTTTTTTTTTTTTTTTGAGGAAAAAAGAGTCCTTTGTGTGTTTTTTTTTTGAACCCTCTGACAAATCAAAACTTAGAACAGCAACTTTTTGTTTTTCCTTCCTCCTGCCCCTTTACAATTCTATTATTCAATCACTCTATGATGCCTAGAGTTGAAGAGGTAACATTCAGTTCCTTGATCCTTCTTAATCATGAGTTTTTAGCAAAATGGATATTGGACCCATGCACAGTACCCAAAATAGATCCTTGAGTCCTGTCCAGGTGCCTTCCTGCCAGTCCCCAGGCTCCTTCCTTCCTCACAGCGGGAGAGTGGGTGACACAGGTGGCCCCAGAAGAACGTGGCAGCTTGTGACCAGGGACAAAAGTGAGTAATGCTTTCAGAGCACTCTTCTGCTCTTCCTGCTCCCTCCACCCTAAAGCCTTCTCTTGCCCCCCATAAAGCAAAGTAGCTAAAGTCATATCCAGGCTTCCTAGATGATATCTGTTTCTGAAACCAGCAAGACCACATAAAACAGGAATCACCACTATCCCCAGTGTCGTGCCAGCAAGGCACAGAAGAGATGCTCCATGATAAGAGCAGACAGGTCAAGGTGGAGTTCTGGAGCCCCTGGTGGCTTTTCAGGCTTTTATTGCTCTTTACATCAGAGGCAACCAGGTACACGGCAGGTGGGGGCCCGGGGGTCCAGGAGGCTGGTAGGCCTCCTAGCCCCTGGCAAATCTTCACTCTCTAGGCTGCTGCTGCTTGTGCTTCTTTTTTTCTCCTCTCTGCTCCTTCTGCTGGTATCCTCATGACACCGCCCTTATACACCACATGTCTCAGCCCAGCTGCACCCACTTGCGCATGCCCACTTAGGCACACGTGCAGGACCTCAGGTGTCCATCATCACACCAATGTGGGAGGTGGAAAAGCTTGATCACTTTTCCATTTACCCGACGTGGTGCTGCTTCTTCTGCCTTTCTCCCTGCGTTTCTTTTCTCTGCTGGCGTTCTTGTGATGCCACTCTTATATGCCCCGTGTCTCAGCCCAGCTGCACCCACTTGCGCATGCCCACACCTCCTTGAGGTGCCGCCATCCGGCACACGTGCAGGACTACAGGTTTCCACCACTGACACCAATGGCAGAAGGGCAGAAAAGCCTGACAAGTTTCACTGACCCTACACCCAGCCTCTCAGAGAGCCCTGTGTGTGAGCCTGACCTGAAGCCTGGCCCTCTTCAGCACCCAGCTTAGTTGGGGGAGCAACTTCAGCACACCCACCCCCAGGCCTGGACACAGGAAATGGAAAGAAGAGGGTGGAGACTGGCCCTGGCCCATGCTGACTCTTCTCTCAGGCCCATCACTGTCCCTCCCTAAGCTGCCAGCCACAGTTGTGAGAAGGCAGCGATGCAAAGCGGCGAAATACAATCAGGAAAGGCCTGCGTGGCAGTTGTAATGATCTTGAAAATGAGTGTTTGGAAACTGCCTGTCTCTGTGATTCCTCACAGCTCTATTTGGTATGAATCTCCTCCCTGCAGATCAGACCCCGTTCCCTAATTACTGTTGGGAGTTAATCAAACCACATTCGTGGGAGAGTGGACCTGGAGGCGGCTCTCTCAAGTCATCTCAGTTTTACAGGAGGAGGAAGAGCAAGGGAAGAACTGAAATGTCCCTTTGTTTTAACCTGTCGTTCCCCTCCCCCCCCCCACTGAAGCCAGCACAGTTGTCCGTCTTCCCTCTTCCTTCCCTAGAAAAGCATGCTTCACCTCTCCAGCCTCTTAATGGCCTGAATCCTTATGGTCGATTGCACAAAATTACCACTTCATAATAAAAACAAGAATTTCCATTTTGGAGGCACTTAAAATGAACCAGCACTGGAGTAAATGTTCTGGGTTTAGCATGGCACCTAGTCCAATGGCTCTCAAATGCATCTGCACCTTGGGATTACTTGGGGAGCTGCAAGAAACTGAATGCCTCCATCTCACCCCAGAAATCATGATTTAATTGGCCTAGAGTGGGCCCTAGACTGTAGAATTTAATACCCCTCCCAATTGGTTCTAACATCCAGAGAAGTCATCAACCCCTAACTTAATCCTAGAACCCTCTAAGGTAGTGAGGTAACTGGAAGTGATCAGGTTTTCTCTGCACTCCCTCCATTAGCATCAGTGACGGACAGCTATGGTCTTACACGCAGGCCTGATGCCGGCACCTGGAGCGTGGTGCGGGCAGACGTGAGTGGGTGCAACTGAGCGAGAGACTGGGCCTGTCAGGACAGGGTGGCAGAGGACTGTGCGGCCGAGAGCAGTGCAGCGCATCAGGGGACGGCTAAGAGAGGAAGGAGCATATAGGGGTGTAGCGGCAGGAAAGGGGCACAGGGCAAGTTCGGGATGGTTCTAGCAGACTGGGGTGAAGGAAGGAGTCTTGGAGCCCTCGGTGGCTTTTACGCTTTTTATTGTCAGAGGTGACATCAGGTACATGGCAGGCAGGGGTGCTGGGGGGCCAGGAGGCTGGCAGGCCTCCCAGCCCCCGGTGCATCTCACCCTCTCAGCTGCTTTGCTGCTGGCGTCCTCTTCCTCCTGCTGCTGCTGCTGCTGCTGCTCTCACTGCTGCTCGTTGGTACTTGCTGCTGCTGGTTGGTCCTGGCGTCCTCATGACGCCGCCTCTATATGCCCGTGTCCAGACCCAGGTGCACCCATCTGCGCATGCCCACCCAGGCATGCGCGCAGCACCGCAGGTGTCCATCATTATACCAGTGGCGGGAGGGCGGAAAAGCCTGAGACTTTTCTCAGATCCTACAAGGAGTTTGCGGGGGGCCCAAGCTGCTGTGTCCCTGCTGGCTTCTTTCCCCTAATGCAGTGCCAGCAAGACATGGAGCAGGTTCTCCATGATCAGAGCAGACGGATCAAGAAGGAGTCGTGGAGCCCTCTGTGGCTTTTGGAGGCTTTTATCGAGCTTTATTTACATCAGAGGCGACCTGGTACACCCAGGTAGGGGGCCAGGAGGCGAATCTTCACTCTGGGCTCCCTAGCCTCTGCATTCCTTCTCTGCTCCTCATTCTTCTCCTGCTCTGGTCTCCTCTCCTCTCCCAGTGTCCTCATGACACCGCCCTTATACGCCCCGTGTCTCAGCCCAGGTGCACCCACCTGTGCATGCCCACACTTTACTCCAGGTGCCGCCATCAGGCGTGCTTGCAGCACCGCAGGTGTCTATCACTGACACCAACAGTGGGAGAGTGGAAAAGCCTGATCTCTTTCCATTTACTTTACACGTAACTTGTGGGATGATGCCAAGGGCTGCAAGGTGCTCTTTCAAGCTGCCTGAACTGATGATGTACCTACCGGCCTAGGATAGCTGCAGGATAGAAACAAAATCATCCCCTTCTCACAGATGAACAACTTGAACGACTTTGCCAAACTCACATCAAACTTGAGCTCACCAGACTGCAGTCAGGTTATGTCATCTAAATCCTTGCTACTTTTATGGCTCAACAGGTCAACAGCATCACTTGGGAGTTTTCTGATGCAAAATCCAAGGCCACACGTATTCAGATGCACTAAATCAGAAACTCATGGGTGGGGCCCAGCTTGTTTGTAGAAGCCCCTTGGGAATTCTGAGGCCCACAGCTCTAGAGGTGTCAAGATATCCTTAAGGTAACAGCAGGGGCCAGCCTGGGGAGTGCAGCTCTAGTCCCCAGGGGTTCTCGGGAATCCTCTAGCTGCCATCTGAAAATGACCCACCTGGAGGAAATTTTTAGGCAGTCAGTGCAAAGTGACTCTGCTTTCTGTACTGTCTCGTGTGTGCATTTTTAAGCCAGCCATCTCCACCGGAGGCAGGGATTACACATGGTACCCACTGCAGGGGCCTGGGGGAAAAGGGGTGGGTACCTGATTGATGGCTGGAAGGAACCATCTCCTGGAGGTCATTAGAGGAGTGTAGCGCCAGGAAGGAGGCACTCTGGGCAGTTCGGGATGGTTCCAGCAGACGGAGGTAAAGGAAGGAGTCTTGGAGCCCTCAGTGGCTTTTATGCTTTTTATTGTCAGAGGTGGCCAGGTACATGGCAGGCATGGGTGCCGGGGGGCCGGGAGGCTGACAGGCCTCCCAGCCCCAAGGGCATCTCACCCACTCGGCTGCTTCTTCTCTCTCTGCTGCTCTCACTTTCACTGCTGCTCTTTGGTCTGTTGGTCGGTCCTGGCATCCTCATGACGCCGCCCATTTAAGCCCATGTCAAAGTCAGGTGAGCCCACTTGCGCATGCCCACCCTGGAATGCTCGCAGCACCGCAGGTGTCCATCATCACAGTGGTGGGAGGGTGGAAAGACCTGATTTTTCTAACCCTACAAGAAGCCTGATCAGGACCCTGCTTTCTAAACTTGGGTGTAGATGTTCCGGAGGCACGGAAGCCAAAGCCTCCCTGTGCACAGAGCAGCAGGCTGCAGGCGGCCACATGGCCTAGCACCAGATCAAAGGAGAGGAGCATTCTATAGTTTCAGGGCCGGAATAGGCACCCCAAAAACAGTAGCTTTAACATCTCAGTATGCAGACCTTCGAGGCCAGAGGCAACCCACACTCCAGACTCTCCAACACAGTCTGCATCCAGAAAGAAATATACATTTCTCTTCTTCTTTTATTTTTCAACAGAATAATAACTTGACACAAGGCCAAGCAGTTAGGAAGCTATGAAAAGGAACCCAATTTAGGAAGGTTTTTAGTAGCCTAAAAACAGATGTGGCAAACCATTTCAGGATATTCTGGGAGAAGAAATGGGGAGGGCGGGATTCGAAATGGTTCCATCCGCCTCTTCGGGGCCCGCCCAGCCAGGTGCTTCTGCACGGGAGAAGCTCTGCCCACAAACATGTTTTGGAAGGAAACAGCCCCCAGGCTTCCTTTCTCCTAATTATATCTCAGCTGCGGCATCCTGGCGGTACAGAGTTAGCACCGTGCAGAGCGGTTTGGATAGACTGACTTTCTGCCTCTCGCTCACTCGCTTCGCTGGAAGAGCTGCCGCACCTGTCACCCGCAGCCCGGGCTGAAGTCACAAGCCCTTGGGAAACGGAGATCTCAGGGAGCTTCCTGTCGCCGACATGTGGAGGCGCCAGGCTGCATCCGGCCCGCGGGCCTCCGGGTGGCAGGTGGGAGCTGAGTTGGCTGGGAAGGTGAGGCAGGTGCGCGTTTCCCATGGAACCGAACTTGCCCAGGGAAATTGGAAAACGAGGAGAAGCAGCCTTTGATGAATTTCAGGGATATTTGGTTTACATGACTTCAAGGCGTTGAAGCCCCCCTCATTCATACTTATTGAAAATTCAGGACTGGGCGGTGTGGGGTCGGGGAATGGTGCCCAGGGGGGTGTGAGTCTAAAATGAGTGAATTGTACACCGTGTCCTACATTGAGCCTACCCAAATTAAGGTACTTTTAGGTAAGCTACATCTAGGTAATATAATAAAGGTGTATGTTTTATTGTTTTGTCATCGCCAGAGAAATAAATGTGTTTTTGAATTGTATATTTATTCCATCAAGAATCATTTAAAGCTGCACCTATACACTTTATTTGTAATTTCCTATCCAATACCATCTACTTGCTGAAGTGAGGTTCACAAAAAGGTAAAAGTAAGTCCCCCAATATAGAGGAGATTTCAGTATGTTCCAATAAGCATCCTTATTGATTAGCATTGTGAAAGTAATTAAGTATTCTGAAACTGAAATTAGGGTTTCTGTCAAATTAGATATCTCCTGGAATATGTGTGATCAAATTCACTTTACATCTAGGAAAAGGAAGTGGAGAAATTTTAGTTCTCTTTTATCTTGGAACATTTTGAGAGCTGGCAGATACCCATGATGTAAATTCTTATATTGTAGCTAAGCTCTAAGAGTTATAAATATGTTTTATAAAATCACAGCTAGTGTTCCTGTGAGGAAAAAAATCCCAAAGGAGATTGAAAATTGAATGAGGGCAGGGATCATTTTTGTCTTGCACGCCACGCCACTGTATCTCCGACTCCTGACTTGTCGCGCTTCCTCTCACCAAGCAAAGGTACTAAGACTTACCTGGAACTGCACTTCATCTGCTGCCAGGAAGCATCATGGGGAAGCAACTAAGCTCTTGACCAACCACGTGCCACTTTGGGAACACTGGTGTGCAGAGGTCCTGGCATCCTGAAACATCATCTCAGCCCTTATTTCCTTTGTAAGCTTTCCCAGTCCAGAATTTCTCTTCCTATTCTGGTCCTACATAGGATCCACAGTGAGCTACACTTGATCCCATGGGACCCTATGATCCTGTGGTCTCACTAACCCCATGGAATGACGGTCGACATGTATCTATCGCATGTTCAGCATGTGCAGAACACACTGCCGGGGATTGCAGGGCTACAGAAATCAGCGGGCAGGTAATAAGCATGCGCCAGCCTTGTGAGAAGGATGTCCTACCAGTGGAACAAGTGCGTGTTTATCAGAGGATCAAAAAGAATGAGCACTCATATCTATACAGGAAAGACTTTGAAGACAAGTGGCATTTGAACAACACTGGCATAGAGGTACTAGCCCCACCTCATGGGGGAAAATCCAACTATCATTTATAATCAGCCCTGCATATCCATGCGTCAATGAATCGGGGACCCATAGATAGAAAAATGTCCACATAAGTGAACCTGCAGAGTTTAAACCCGTGTCACTCAAGGATC
The DNA here is from genome assembly GCA_019455555.1 of Galemys pyrenaicus. Classification (NCBI taxonomy): domain Eukaryota; kingdom Metazoa; phylum Chordata; class Mammalia; order Eulipotyphla; family Talpidae; genus Galemys; species Galemys pyrenaicus. The sequence continues at coordinate 5,422,633 of JAGFMF010011493.1, forward strand.
AACTGTACTTTGAAGAACAGTTGGAATTTTCAGCTAGGAAGGTGTGGGAAGGAGAACATTCGAAATAGAAGGAATGACATGAGTAGGCGTTGGGCCCATGAGGCCTGTTTGGGGATGGGGCAAACTACTTGTCTCTGAGCATAAAATATACATGCATAGAAGGGAGAGCCGTGAAAGATAGGGCTGGAAATGTTGTCGTGAGCAAATGAAGAAAGGCCCTTCTATGCCAGGCCAGATTTAACTTCTATTTAATTTTACAGGTAGCAGTTGGAAATAGGAACTTCTTGAGCAAAGCAAGTAAATGCCATAGGGATAACCGCTTGGGGAGGCGGGGGGGCGGGGTTTCTGGCATGGCTATGTATAGCATGTCCCTGCAGGAAGCTACCAGAGTCTGAACTAAGACTGGCAGAGGAAATAAAAAGTTAGCAAACAATGTGAGAGGTGTGTAACACCTCTTCGACTTGGCAGTTGGTTGAGTTGTGAAGAAGGATCACCAGGTTTTGTGCCTGAGTGACAAGAAGTGGTAGCATCATTAACACAGAGTGTCAGAAGGACGAGAGTGGAGGTGTCGCAGTTGAGGTGCTGGTGGATCCTCCAAGGGAAAAGCCTACGAAGGAAGTTACAGTGAATTCAGCACTTGGAGAAATGGAGCCAGAGTCACACGAGTTTAAAGGTCAAATGCTGGAGGAGCAGCAAAAGCAGTGGATGAAGCTAACGGAATTCAAAAAGGACAGAAGAGGCTCGGGACAGAGCCCCAGAGACAACTGCCTTCCCCTGATGGTCTCCTTTGCTCTTCCTTCACCCCAAGTTTTGTTGGCCACTCCCCAGGAAGAGCTACAAGGACAAAAGTGAATTTGTTCAGAGGTCCAAGGCTGGCAGATTTCTTCCACCTGAGAAACTATTAGGACAGGGACTTTAGATAACCAGGGAAAAACTGTTCCTATGTCAAAGGAATATAAGTTTTGTCTATTGAATTTACTTAAAATGAATCTGTAGTTTTTAACTTGGAAAATCCACGGAGCTCCTTCCTTCTTCGGAAAAGTTCTCTGATCATTAGTGTCGGCTCTAATTTGCTGCTCACACCTCAAAAACGTTCAATTTCTAGAACCAGAAGGAATTTAAAATTCAGAAGAGCTAAACTTGCAAACTACCTTTTATAGTTTCTTTTTCCAGGCTATTCCCTGAGTAAAGATAAACAGGAAATGAATGGTGACAGTAACTGGGATATTTGCAGTATAAATACAATTTGTTAACTTTAGACCATTTCCTAGGCTTTACTCCTCCCATAACTCACATTTTGTTTTATTCTGGAGGAAACAAAAAGCATAGGTGAGTTTTAAAAAATAAAATAAAAATAAACCTTGCTCCTGAGGATACAGCTTAACTTTTGTTTTTGTGTGCAAATTTTATCCTATAAATCATACTGTGCTCCATCATTTAGGGGACTCCAAAAACAAAAACCCTAAACCCCTCATTTCCTTTGTGTTTTCTAAAGGTCAAATGCTGCAAATACTGGCCAGATGACACAGAGATATATAAAGATATTAAAGTTACCCTAATAGAAACAGAACTGTTGGCAGAATATGTTATAAGAACATTCGCTGTTGAAAAGGTAAGTTTATATTACTAACTTTACAACTATACTCAGACATTAGTTGGTATTAGTCTCATTAATGTATCTGGGCTCATTTATGTGGTCACACCTGAACACAGGTAGGCTTTATCTACTGATTTCTCTAGATTGCATCTTGCCCTCTGACTCTGTAATAGCTGAGTTTCATCTTTGAAGCAAACCATTCCCATCTGATAAGAGTCTACTTTTTACAGTTAAACCAGAAGATAATGCCTATCTGTCTATTTCCTTTTTCTTTTTAATGTGGTTGATATTGTCCAGTCCATCTCTCTTTGCTTACAATTTGATCAATGTCCTTCCTGTTGTGTCCCATCTGGGTCTCCCAGTGGTGAGTCAGGATCAGTGTGAGACTCGCGTCCTGACTCCCCCTGGAATCCCCATTTCTCCTTGAGACTTTTCAGGCCTGTGGCTTAATTAATATGCACTGGTGGATTTTTCCAGGTAGCAGTGAACATGTGCTTGGAACATGTGACTGATCTACATTAGACATGAATACCCTTGCATGAACAAGTGCTTCCACTCATACTTGCTCCCATACTGGTCTCAGCCTGTGTGGTTACTGGTGTTGGCTCCTCCATGAATGCTGTGTTTGGCTCTATTCTGCCTCATTCCATATGCACGGATGGGGCTCCTTCTCTGGGAAGCACTGTAGGGCATAACAGGGAATTGCCTTATTCCCCCTCTTTCTGCTCACATAGGGAGGGGCCGGAAGTGAAGCAAACTGCAGTCCATCCAGAGAAGTATCCCAGGTAGGCTGTGGGGAAAAGTGGAGGTGATGTGACTGACAAAAGCTCTGCCTTCCAAACCTCATCTTGCCTTTGTAGAATGGGACACAGTATTTTGTCCCTGAAGTCCACACATTTTACTAACGAGAACTGTTTCTCCATAACTGTGCCCTGCACTGCACTTATTTTGTCTTAAATATGTTCAATGAAAACTTGTACTCATATAACAATAGCAGGTCTCCTTACAGAACCCAGACTACAAGTGAACTGCCAGGTAGTTGATTCCTGGCCTTAAGCTCTACTCTCTGCTCTCATGGCATCGAAATGTACTTTCTGAATTAGCAAAACCACCTTCAGAAATGAAGGCAATTGCAGTCTGCTTACTGGTTAATTTACCCTGATATTTGAACTACCTGTCCTGGTTTTCAAATCCGTATTTGTCAGAGAATCACAAGGCTGAAAAGACTTTAGTTTATTTTAATCTGTTTCTCACACTACTTAGCATTTTTTTTCCTTAGCCTGTCTTTTTTAATAAGCAGGCAGGAGGCTTGGAGACTTCAAAGAGTGTAGAGTTCTGGTTGACTTAATTCTTCAAGTCTGAACCTTATACTTTGATGTCTGGTGTTTTTTTGTTGCATTTTTCCCCCTTTCTTAGGCAGAGTTGGAAAAAAATATACATGGAAGGTTTTTGTATGGCTCTTGGCAAAGCACTCATGAATAACTGCATTAAAACAGATAGTGATAAAAGATTCTCAATATTTTTTCATTTAAAAAAAATGATCCAAAAGCATCACTTAAACATGGAGTTCTTTGAGCAGTAGCCAGCTCTCTAATAAGCTGAAAATGCATCTTTGTTGCTAAAAGGAAGGGTTTGTTTGTTTCTTTGCTCTTTTTTTAACCTCTTATTGTACTCTCCTACATTCCCAGCTGCACAAAATGTTTCTGAAATACCCAGTTATTTTAGTCATCAGACAACCAGCAAAGAGGTGGTGGAAAGAAGAGAGGGATGAAGAGCTTATTAAAGCATTTGGGAAAATCAAAATGACACATTAGTGATTTTCTAACAGGGCAATTGGACTCTTTTAGGAAAACAAATCATTAGTACTATGAGTAGGGAAGCACTTCTGGCAGGTTTTAAACTTCCCCATTAGAATGGAAAAACAGTCAAGCATGTACTTTGAGAGTCCTCCAGTTACGCTCTATTTTGAGAATATGTCCCATCCAGGGACCAAAAGGTGAAAAATGGATTTGGCCTGTGTTCTGCAAAACAGACATGCTGCATTTTGAAACTTATGCATTCCTGTTTTGCATAAGATTGTCATCTTCCCTTTACCATCTTATGACTACAAGCTAAGCAGGTTTAAAATGACTTACAGTGCCCATTGTGTCAGGAGGAAACAGCTTGAAAACCTCCTGGACCAGACCGAGTGGTGAATCTGTCCTGCCAGTTCTTACAAGATGGAAGCTAACGATGGCCAGCACATCCTCTCCACCCCAGAGATGCCTGGATCTCAGAGAAAGCTTGTTAGGACATAGTCCTGCTATCTCACAGTTGATGTATACTTAATGGCTCATGCATTCAGTCCCCAAATATTTATTAACCATGCACTTTGGGCCAGGTACTGTCGTTATGTGTTGATTTCTGCTTTCCCATTACCTTACATGGGAAAATGAAGCTTATATCACATTTTTTACAGATTAAAACTTGCTATAATTAAAAATAAAAAGAAAAATGACTGATATAAAATTGGCAGTATTCCGGATGTGATGACTGGTCACATCTATGATTCCCCCCCCCCAGGATGCCCCCCCAGAAAAAACTGCTGTGTCAATGAACAAGAATGAGAGTTTTCTCAAGACCAATTTTCTTTGCTAGCCTTGCCAATAGTGAACATATTAGAGACTAGAGGTTTATTTTGGAAAAAGGTTTTCTACATCCCAGAAAGTGACATTTACTTTGCTCAGAAAATGATCCCAGGAGAGATTATTTGGGGGCCCATCTCATGAGTTTGGGACTTTGGGATGCTGGAGTTGAAATCTAGCACACTTAGAAATGAAAGCTTTTGCAAAAAAAAAAAAAAGTAGGAGAAAAAAGAGGACATTTGTCCTCTTTGGAATAAACAGGGATTCATTCCAGTGCCCCCACTGCGTGGATGCTTACCATTAAATTGGGACAAACGGGGCCCCAGTTACCATGCAGAAATCCAGGGAGCTCTCTAAGGGTTTGGAGGGTGACACCGCTCAACCGTCTGTCTTCTGATTGCTGGAGACCTTGGGAATGGCCAGCTGTTACCATGGTTTCAGAGATACCTAATCCAAGCCCCTTACCCAGGGATGCGCCGCTGGGCTCACAGAGCATATTTAGCAAATGACAGTGTTGATTTTCCTTTGTGAATTCCAGACCACTTACTTCCTTAATAATTCAACTCCATTAAATAATAGGATTTTCAAAGAGAAATAAGGCTTCCGTATCTGTGGGCTGTTAAACCTAAGACATGTATTTACATACTGAGCACAAACGGGTCTTATCTTAAAATCTATCATTTTTTGTCTGCTAGTCTTTCAAAGCACTTAGCAATCCTGAATTTCTTCTTGGCTCACCGTGTGCGAATAATGACTGATGATGAATGGGGCCAGGTTAGTGGGTGTTCAGTGTTACGCTGTAATAAAATTAAACCCGGGTCTAGTGCAGAAGTGGTTTTCAGTAAATGGTCATCAGATGAGAAAAGGATGAAGCCAAAGCTTGTGCCAAATGTACACCCAGTCTTAATTCTGAAAATAACTTTTGTTTTCAAAAGAGACTTTCACTTTAAATATAGCTTTAGTATACAGGCTCATAGTTAGAAAAAATATTCTTAAAAACAGAATACATTTCAAACAGCAAAACAAAACCTTAAAGTTTCTTTTTTTCTGCCTCCTCTACAAGTCCCTGGAAGGCAACCTCCTTCTTCAATTGATTGACCTAACATCGCATTCCAGAAAAATTAATGTCAATGCTTATATTTTAGCTGCTTGCATGCCTGTTTGCCACATGCCACTGTGACAGCCACTGAGGACGGGACACTGACTTTGGGTCCTTGTGCCCTAGCACCGAGGGTCAGGCCCTGGCACATTGCAGTGCCTCGGATTGCTGATGACTGGATGGAATGTTTCCCTAAATTAGGAAAAAAAAAAAAAGCCTTACGAACTGGAGTTGCAAATAAAAATTAGTTCTGGGTCCCTTATATTAGAAAGTAACTCTCGTCCATCTTCCCTGATACTCTTTGAGCGTCCACGCACTCTGGACAGAGATACCAGAACACAAAAGAGCCAGAACAAGGCCCTGAATTCCAACAACTGGTCTTGAGGACAGAGACAACCTTGAATTTTTCTTTTTTTATATACTCTTATATTTTCTTTATTTTTTATATTAAATTAATTTATTTATATATTTGACATCAATTGTAGTCCCCATGTAGTTCCCACCACCATTCCACCAGTGCACCATCGCCTGGGTCCCTTGTGCTCTTTCTGCCCTCAACACATTCCCTCCCCACCCCACAAGGTGCCTTTGATTTGTCTTTGTCTTTTTGTTCTTGTTGTGTATTTTTTATTGTTATTGTTCTTTCCCTTGAGCTCTTTTTTTGGTTGTTCCTTTATATTTCTCCTAAAAGTAAAACCATCCAATATTTTTCTCTTGCCTTCTGACTTATTTCACTGAGCATAATCCTTCCAGCTCCTTGAATTTTTCAAGTCACTGTTTACTTCTTTCTCTGCACCCGCACCTCACACCTTCGGGCCTAAGTGACATGCAACCTGTAACAGTCTACTGTTTACGAAGGATTGAAAGCGATCAAGCCATTTGTTAGACTTCCACCTGCCAACAAGCATTTTTCCCATACATCACCTCCCCTTTCATCGCTACAAACACCTCCTACCTGTGAGAAGGCTTTCAAACTGTGTGCTAAATCTGAGAATGACCTTCGAATTCCCACGAATTCATAGTTGCCTCGTCTAGCCCTAGGCTTACTAAATGCTGTGGGTGCTTGGTGCTCTCTCAATTCTCATCATTTATGTTCCTTTGTTCTCTTCCTGTATCCCGCTGACCAACTAATGCCAGAGAGGTGTTCATGAAATCCGAGAGATCAGACAGTTTCACTTCACTGGCTGGCCAGATCATGGGGTCCCCTACCATGCCACGGGGCTGCTGGGATTCGTCCGGCAGGTCAAATCCAAGAGTCCACCTAACGCAGGCCCGTTGGTGGTGCACTGCAGGTAAGTGTCTTGCTCAGCAGTGCCAGAAGGAAGCACGATGGGCAGTAGTTTTTCCTTGGGGGTGATAAAAATGTTTTCGGAACCTGATAGAGGTGATAGTCACAGAGGTAGTTTATTCAATACCACTGAATTGTGCACCTTAAGATGTGGGTTTTTTTTAATAATGTGTGACTTCATCATAATAAAAAAAATTGAACTAGAAGAAGCAGGTGCACCAGGTCCTTCTCTTGTGCTGATAGATCTCTCTTTCCAGTGCTGGTGCAGGGAGGACCGGCTGCTTCATCGTCATCGACATCATGTTGGACATGGCAGAAAGGGAAGGGGTGGTCGACATCTACAACTGCGTCAGGGAGCTGCGGTCCAGGAGAGTGAACATGGTGCAGACGGAGGTACTGGTCCCCATGAGCCTCAGCTCACTCTCGGAACTCTGTGACATCCCCACTCCCCACCCAAGAAGAAACGCCCTAGAGGAAAACTCACTAGAAAAAAAAATGATATACCTGCCAGTCCCTCCCTTCCTACCCTCTTTCGTCTTTCCTTCCAGTGTTTTAGCTGGTAGAAACAAGCACAAAGCCAGGAGTCTCCAGGTAGCAGAATCTGCAGCCAAGAGCCTAGATCTGCCCGTGTTTCTGTGTCAAGGGACCCGGTAGAGTTAGAGTCTCCACTCTAAGCATTCAGAGTTTCAATACCATGTCTTTTTATTATGTTTTTAAACTAACTGGTAACCAGAGCAAGACCACTCCTGAGAAAAGCCAAGCACTTGCCAAGTGGGTCAGGGTAAACTCCCTACATTTTGTTCTCCTCCTACTATTCTTAAAAATTCTGCCCAGTGACCTGATATCATGTGGACTTGCTCATTTTAGAGAAGTACTCTCTACCAACTTGTACTTCTATAAATTAGAATTCAGAGCATGTCAGGAATTTCAATTTTTGAGAAAAAGCAATATATCCTGCTCCTAGGAAATGCATATTTTCACTAAAAATATTAAGTAAGCATTATACTCACTACCTAGAAAAGTAGAAGTAGAGTGAAGAAACAAGAACTCCTTGCATTTTGATTGTGCATTGAAGTTTATCTAAGCCATTAGGAAACCTAATTTCATTTTTTTAGCCAACATAAAGAACAATAGCAGAAACTATAAATGCTACTTTCATCGTCTTTTTTCTTTAGGATAGGGATTTGTTTTAAAGATAATAATGATCTAATATCTTGTTAATGTGCTTTACAATTGATCAAATGTTGCCACATCCACTCGCTCACTTGGCTCTCTTTTTGGAGGTGTTGCTTACATAGGAATGAGCTGTTTGGGGGAACAAGAGTTCTAGTTATTTATAGAAATTAGAGTAAAAAGTAATGAGACTCTCTGTGTCTCATGTAATTAAAGGCCAGTAATAAATATGGTAAAACTTTGATAATTAATTGTAGGGGAAGTCAGTGCCAACTTGGAATTAGAAGACCCTTTTTTAAACTGTAGACTTCTAGTACATATATACAGTGGATCTCCAGACACATTTCGTAATGATCACATTAATTAATGTTTCAAAACAAATACTAAGTGCTCCGAATTGTTTATTTTCATAATTATGTCAAGTTTCCCTGGACCTTCTTTACACTATTAATTTGGTTAGCAAGTTCTCTTTTCATTATAGATAGATAAGAGCCTGCTCATTTCCTCATCTGAAATATTGAGCTCGAAATTCATGGATCAGAATTACAGAAGGATTCATGGCCTATGCTCTTGTTACAGTGCTTGTCTGTTATCAGCATCTGATTGGTTTTAATTACTCTGTATAGTGCTTTCGTGTTGAGCTCCTATTTGTCTCTTCTTCCTGTGATTCTTCACACTTGGCCAGTCAGCAGTGTCCAGCCACCCCTTTTAGGGAACAGGTGACTGGAACTGGAGTACCCCCACCCCCAGCCGTCGGAGAACGCACCGTCTGTGTAGACCATGTTCTGTTATCTTGGCCGGATAGTGCTTATCTTCCCTCCTTCTCCAGCTTCTCGGGTTCCTTTGGTTTCTCTGCCGCTCACTAGTCCCATCTCTTTTATCAGGAGCAGTATGTGTTTATCCATGATGCCATCCTGGAAGCCTGTCTTTGTGGAGACACCTCTGTCCCTGCTTCCCAAGTGAGGTCTCTGTATTATGACATGAACAAACTGGATCCACAAACAAACTCGAGCCAGATTAAAGAGGAATTCCGGGTAAGTCATGTCAGGTTGAAGGGAGATGCATCCCTTAAGGCCAGTGACTTTGCTTTCTAAGAAATACCTCCAAGTCAGGGACCTCCCTGGTGGCACAGTGGGTTGAGCACCGCACTGTGAAGCATCCGCAGCACAGCGGCGCGAGTTCAATCCCCAGCCAGGGAGGGGACACACATGATGCAGCAGACTCTCCTGCTTCGCCCGCTGCTCCCCTCAGCAGTGTATTTCAGTAAACCTGCCTGTTCTGAGAATCCTCTCACCTCCTGTAACTCTGACCTGTAGTATATCTTAAAAAAAAAGAAAGAAAGAACTCCAAGTCAGTTCTTGAACCCTAAAGCAACACAGGTTTCTCAGCCTTGGCATGGTTGACATTTGGGATGCTGGGGGTACAGTCCCGTAGGATTTTTAGCAGAATCCTTGGCCTCTACCCACTGATTGCCAGGAGACCTCCACCACACCAAGTTGTGACAACCACAAATGTATAGAGACATCGCCAGTGTCCCTTAGGGGCATGGTGCACTGTTAAGAACCCCGGTCTAGCAAAGCCATTTCCTCCCTGTGACCCCTTGATTTCATATGGGTGGGGCAAACCAAAAGGGATGCACTCAGAACCGTAGTCTGGCAAGTTCATTGCATTCCAGTAGTCCTGTTCCATGTAATGTACCTACCCACAGACTCTTCCTCTCCCATCACTAAGCCCTGGTTGGACTCAGCGGCACTTAACCCGTGAATCCACAGTGGCCCTTGTGTGTGATGGGCATTGTCTGTGGATAAAATCCCAAAAAGAAGAGAATAATTTCCAACAGTGTAGTGGGGGTGGGAAAAGGGAACCCTCTTGTGGTCAGCTGTAGGGAATGTAGGCGCTCCAAAGTCTGAGGGTGAGACAGTGCTCACCGACACCCTCTTCCTCATGGCTCTGTCCTCCCTCACCTAGACCCTGAACATGGTGACACCAACACTGCGCGTGGAAGACTGCAGCATCGCGCTCCTGCCCCGGAACCATGAGAAAAACCGGTGCATGGACATCCTGCCCCCGGACCGCTGCCTGCCCTTCCTCATCACCATCGACGGGGAGAGCAGCAACTACATCAATGCCGCCCTCATGGATGTAAGCTCACGCCCCTTCTCTTGAAGGCAACAGGAAACCTTTCCCCAGGGGGAGCACTGGGGAAGGTGGCTAAGCGTGGCCTGGGCTTCGCCTTCGACACATCTGCCTTTAATTTTTTTTTAAAGATGCAAACTATTTCTTCAGCAAAGTATGCTTCGGTTTTCACAGATGTTTTTCTGTCAGAACCAACATCCTTGGTCTCCTGGAGACCACTGACCCAGAAGAATTGATGAACAAAACATGTCCCCGTTACTCTCTGAGCACTTAGATTTTTAACCTGCTGGCCAAAGAGCAAGAGACAGCTATTAAGTCACTAAGGCAGTGAGGTGGGATTATATGGTTTGCAGCATTATTTTAGTTCCCTTTCCTCCTAATTTAGGCAGTAATTAACATAGGGGGAAAAATTGCCTGTCAGTACAGATAGTACACAACTCATTACCTCCTGTCAGTCTATTTACTTCTGACTGAATGAGCATTTGCTATTCAATTGATGGGAAAAGTGAATGGGTATTTTCAGCGCTAATATGGAAATGTTAATTCTATTGTGGTGATATCAGTAAAAAGGCTGTTAAATGTGTTTGACGCTCTCCAGAGCTGTAAGAAGCACATGTGTCCTTTTACGGCAGGAGCGAGCAACGCCTTTACACGTACACGTGACACATGAACAGATTTTCAGAACCACAGAACTATTTTACGTATATATATTTTTAAAGCAAAGTTGTTTTCTTCATTAAAACAATTATGTATATGATCACTGTTGTCTTTCTACCAGAAATAGGAGAAAAATAGTAAGACACTGAGTTTTCTTGGTATTAAAGTAAGTATATCCTTTCATCATGATTCTGCAGGTGAGTTTGTATGTAGTCTACTCTAGCTTTGACAACGATGATGGAATTCAACAATTGTTCAAAATGTTTGGCATTATGTGTCACAAGTTTCCATGTGTACAAAGTAATTTAGCTTCCTCACTTTACATTTTCCTGGGTATATCTGCCTCTTTCTTGTTTGTGTTTGCAGAGCTATAAACAGCCTTCAGCTTTTATAGTCACCCAGCATCCTTTGCCGAACACTGTCAAGGACTTCTGGAGACTGGTCCTAGACTACCATTGCACGTCTGTGGTCATGCTGAACGACGTGGACCCTGCCCAGGTGAGACATGCTGAGTATCATAGTGGCGGCTCACACCCAGGGTCAGATCTGCATTTGCTTTGTTTGCACATCGCGAGCTGCAGGCCCCAGAACCAAGCCCATGTGCCAGGCTCGGGCTGAGAACTGGAGATGCTGAAACTTGGATGTTAAAAGTCCAGTGGAATTAGTGGTTGTGGCAAAGAGTAGCCTGAAGCCAAAAAGACAAGATGAAATCACAGACAGCAGAAGTGACAAGTTCAGAAACTGGTCTGTTGCAAAGGATTGGAATGCTGTGAAAGGTTGTTATCAGACAATGGCCAGAGACAGAGCGGAACAGAAATGAGAATGTGGAAGCAGAGTAGCAAGCCAGAGAGCCATGACGGAAGGACATCCAGGTCTGATGTAGCCCCTGGTCCCTTCCTGAAGCATCTCTGCGTCCTGCGCACTCACCTGTCGCCTGCAAATAGAGATCTCAGTGGTAGGGTGACAGGGAAAGACAACCAGCAATTTAAAGGGACAGCAATTAATTTTGTCAACTCTTTGGTAAGGATATTAAAAAGAAATAAAACTTGGACTTAAAGATAATAGAAGCTCCGAATGATGAATGGGGCTTTTACCTATCTCCTCTCCTTAAACAGGGAGAGGGAAAAAATTAGACAGTGCTGACTCGATATTAGTAATGAGATTAGAGGCATTTTCTTAAAGGACTCGTCAGGCGAGTAGTCACAAAGTGGCCTTTAGGAGCAGAATGTACTCTGTAGGGTACTACTAACCCCAGGGCATTATGGGAAGTTTGACCTTAGCATGTTTTAAAAGTAAACTGTATTACTTTCCTATCTAGTAGAGACAATTTCTTTAAAAAGAAGAGGTTTGAACTATTCCAGCAAACAAACTGGACATTTTTCTCCCCAAAACTGTTTTATCATTCTACAGTAAATCCATGGACATCCACTTCAATTCTATAATTTTGTTAATTACTTTTGAAGCACTACATTATATTATTAAGGTTCTAGACTGAAAGCTAGTTAATGAAATAGTAATGATAATCCTTGTTTTCATCTGATCCTTTTTTTTTTTTTTTTGCATAAGAGCTTAAATATTTTACAAGTCCTCCCCATTGATCTTCTCTGAGGTATAGATTGCAGTCATTTAAAAAGACAAGCAGCCTCCCTGGTGGCGCAGTGGGTTGAAGGGGGTTGAGTACTGCACTGTGAAGTACCCTCTGTACAGCAGTGCGAATTCAATCCCTGGCAGGGAGGGGACCCACATGGCACAGCAGACCTCTCCTGCCTCGCCCACTGCTCCCTCAGCAGTGTTTCAGTAGCTCTGCCTGTTCTGCTCCCCACTCTGTCTCTGGTGACTCCTCTCACCTCCCGCACCTCTAGCCTGTACCCCAGCTCTTATATGCATATAAGTAAGTAAATCTTTAAAAAAAATAAAATAAAAAGACAAGCAGACATCAGAGCTCAGGGAGCTTCAACGACAGACTCAAAATAGGACCACAGATTCTGATTTTCTCACTTAAAAAGCCACTATTAAATTTCACTAATTCAGAACACCTTAGTCATAGACAGTAGGAGATAAAGGGCATGTTCCATCTTTAGAATCATTTTTTTTTCCAAATGTGAATGCTGAAACACAGTGATAAATGTGACTGTTCCACTAGTGAACCAGAGGTCCGTGACTTTGGTATGTTCTTTTTGAGCAACGATGTTCGAATGCTAAAGCTGCATTCTAAACCCAAACAGTCTGGTTTCAGACTAAGATTAGCTGATCAGTAGTAGGACAGACAGAGGTTCCAATTCCATTCACAGTTGATTTTCAGAGGGAAAGGAAAGAGGCTTTGGGATTCAGTCTTTTGGAGAGCACTAAACCAAGTATTTGAACTTAAAGGCTTTGCGGTTGTACAAGAATAGCTAAGTATTTATAGGTCCAGTTCATGGATGTGTTATGTACCATTTAAGTCATTTTCTACGTGGCTTACTCAGGCAGACTGCAGAATGCAGCCCGGGCCATTCATATTTCCCTGATATAAGTGACAAGCTTTAGATCAGGGCTTAAACCTACAGAGCAAGCAGAAAGCCAAGTTAGCTTGGTGAGGAGAAAAATGGGCAGAACAGTTCAATGTGCATGTTAAGGCTTTTATTATCATCTGGAGTCCTATTGTAATGCTTATTCATTTTAACAGTGGGTACACCTGGGTATCAAAAAGAAAAAAAACACTAGCATGCTAAATCTGACAAGGCAGTTTTATAACTTGTCACCAGGAATGTTGGTAAGAAAGGAAAAATTTTATGGAAGCATTATTTAAAATTAAATAAACATAATTTCTAAAATACTATAGATTTAAGTAAGTAACATGAGAAGTACCCAGAGTTGTCCTAATAGTCTTGATCATAAAGTAGCTTTAACTTTTCTCTGATTGTGCAGTCTGCTCAAAATTCTAAAACTGCTTTCTAAACCTAAACTGACCTCAAACCAAACCTTGCCTGACCAGTGCTTGGAGAAACAGCAGAGATTGCCACTTTGTTTCATTGAAATTGACAACTACCTAGTACTCTTGTGTATAAATTAAATTTTGCTACCCTTGGCCAATGAGAGTTTGGATCCTTTGGAAAATAAAAGTCATTAAAAAGAAAGGTGGGGAGTGTGGGAGGGAGGAATTCAACCAGTGGATACCTCATTTTAAAATGAGGTGACATGTTTTTCATCTGCTCTTGACCCCATAGAAATCAGTTATAAAATAATGATGTATTTCCATCTTGCCACATCACAAGTTATTTGCCCCTCAGGTAAGTTAGCGAGATAAGAGTTAAGTGCTACTCCCTTGTTGCAGAGTATATTCTTTTTTCCTTTGTCATAGATTAGTGACCCAGCTAATTCACGCCCAGGAATCTACCCAAAGAACACAAAAACACTAAATCAAAAGAAAACCTGCAGCACTGTGTTTATTGCAGCACTATTTACAATGGCCAAGATGAGAAAACAATCCAAATGTCCCCAGACAGATGAATGGATCAAGAAGATGTGTATATACACCCAATGGACTACTACTCCACGATTAAAAAAAAAGACACACCATATGCAGCAACACGGATGGAGCCGGAAGGAATTTTGTTAAGCAAAAATGAGTTAGAAGGAGAAAGATAAATAGTGGATGGTTTCACTTGTATGTGGAATATAGAGAAACCAAAGAAAGGGTCAGACGAAAACAAACCTTGAAAGCTGATGGTAGATCTGAGGCATACAGGAGGGGGAAGGGAGAGAAGAGGGTGAAAGAGGAGAGAAGAGGTCAGACACTATGGTGAGGACTGTGGGTAGCCTGATGCTGGGACAACTACCATGAGCACACCCGAGGGAAGAAATCAGACGTTTTCCAAAAATTAACAATGATGTAAGAAAAAGTATTTCATAGTAATAAAAATATTGGGAGTGAAAGACAGGGGAAAACTGGCACAAAAATTGTAACTGAAATATTTGAGTAGTTTATGAGCCAAAATGACTTCCCGACATTGTTATCCAATCCAGAAAACAAAAACCAAAAGAGCATAATGAAAATGTTCTTTTGTGTGATATATATGATATAGTGTGATATGTCATTATAAGCAAAAATAAAATAAATGCTACTCCCAAAAAATGTCACTAGATGCCAAGTCCCAGAAATTTCTTTTCAGACTTTAAACATCTGCAAGGGTGTCAGGGCTCTAGGAAAGGTTTTTGAGGAGACAAGTTCTTAGGGGTTCTTTTATCTCTAAGTCAGAGACAAACTAAAGTGTCCCTTTCATAGGTCACCATACCCAAGAACATCCCACCACAAGTTGTAGGTCATGTTTGTGTAAAAGTTCTTGTTACACATGATGACCAGTCCCTGGCATTTGAGATGCTAGGAAATTGTATCTTTAATTAAAGCAACTTCTAGAAAAAACTGCAAAACATTGGGCCTCCCTGGTGGCGCAAGGGGTAAGCCACTGCAGCACAAGTTCAATCTCTGGCCAGGGAGCTGACCCACATGGCACAGCAGACCTTTCCTGCCTTGCCCACTGCTCCCCTCAGCAGTGTATTTCAGTCCATCTGCCTGTTCTGCTCCCCACTCTGTCTCTGGTGAATCCTCTCACCCCCCACCCTGCACCTCTGATCTGTACCCCAGTTCATATATGCATAAATAAAGCAATCTTTAAAAAAAAACAAACCTGCAAAACATTTACTAGTTTTACACCAGGTTTTCTAAATTTGGGGGTTGTGGGAGGGAGGGTTTAAATCAAAGCATGACAATGCAACCCAATGCTGTTAGCAGTATTTAGTCATAAAATAAGTATTCCTAAAAGTGATTACAAGTTACAATGCAAGCCCAGAGGGGGAGGTTGAGATTTGTACATTAACAGATGTGCCTGCATCTTCACTGTCCTAGCTCAGGGTATCATCCCCAGGGGCTGGTAAGAGTTCCTTCAGCATGCACCAAAACATGTTACACTAGGAAGTATTGAATGGCATCTGCATGACCTCCTTAAGGTAGAATTGCCCACAGCTTTATGAAATACTTCCCAAGAGAATGAAAATAAAAACAGTAGTAGAGAGACAGGTAAAGTTGAGGAATCAGCTAACAAGAAGGTCCTAAAGTGTACTTGCTAGAAGGAAAAGAGAGAAAGGAAAGAAAATGAAATGCATCAATTGAGTATTAAGAATTACTGAATGTCAGTAATGACCTTATCCAAACTATTAGGAGAAAATTTATTTTTATAATTAACCTTGTGTTCTGTATTTGAATTCAGTTGTGCCCACAGTACTGGCCAGAGAACGGAGTACACAGACATGGCCCCATTCAAGTGGAATTTGTTTCGGCTGATTTAGAAGAAGACATCATCAGCAGGATATTCCGGATTTACAATGCAGCCAGAGTAAGAATGGCCACCAACAGCGTATCTCTTGGTTTCATTATTTTCGCGTTCATTGCTTATTTAGAGAACCCACTCTGTGTCAAGCCACTGTTGTAGGAGTTTGGAATCCACCAGTGAACAAGACCAAGCTCCCTAAACTAACAGAGCTTACATTCTAATGAAAGGAAGACAGACAATAAATGGATGGAATAATAGACAGAGTATGTTAGAAAATGATAAATGCTATATGAAAAAAAAAACTGAGATGTACGAAATGCCATGAATAGGAGAGAAATCAAGTCTGCTTAAATAGATGTCATGTGAGCAAAGACAGAACAGAAGAAAGGGAGCAGCCTGAAGCTCTCTGTGGAGAAAGCCTTCTCAGGCTAAAGCAATGGGCCGTGCAAAGAGCCTGCAGCAGGGCCTCGCCTGGTGTGTCCCACTTGAGGTGGCTGCGGCACAGTGAGTGAAGGTGGGAGTAGCTTGTGGAGTAGTTCAGGTAGCAGCAAAGTGGCCCACGGGGAGGGGGTGCTGACTGGAGTGGGGGCGGGGGCAGAGGTCATGTAAGGCCTTGCCAACCACTGCTAAGATTTGGCCTTTTGCTTTAAAAAAAATAAGGGGCCTTTATAGGGTTAAGTAGAAGAATTGCATGATATAGATTACCTTTTAAAAGGAGCATTCAGCCTTCTGTGTTGAAAACAGACTGTAAGAGAGGCCCTTCAGGAGGCCAGGTGAGAAATGGCAACGCAGGGCAAGAGTGGTGGCAGCTGGAAGAAGTGAGAGGTAGTGGGACTGTGATATAGTCTGATGGCAGAGCCAATGAGATTTGCTGATTGGTTGCATCCCAAGGGGTCTAGGGGGCATCTCCAGATTTCAGTCCTAGAACAGGAACTGACAGAATTGACATTAAGTTAGGAAAGACTGTAGCAGGACCATTTGGAAGAAAGGATCAGGGATTCAATCCAAAACACACCAGCTTGAGATGGCTACTAGATGCCCAGATGGAAATAGGTGGGCTTTTCCGTCTGTGAGGGTGAAGTGCAGGAGAGAGATCTGAACTGGAAGGGAAAAATTGATAACTTACTGGAATGTTTGAAGTTAGGAGATGCAATGAAGTCATGAAGTGACAGAAGGAGAAGAGAAAAGGGCCCAAGGACTGAGCTTGGGGCTCCATCAACAAGAGCTCTGGAGAAAGAGAGGGTGAGGACAAGGAAATAGATAAGTGAGGGAGGAGGACCAAGTGCAGAAAGTATGTCAGCAATTAGCTGCATCCCCATTGAACGCCATGGAAAAGTCAGTCTGAGTAACTCAGCCATGGTCAGATTTAAACTGTGGCTGCCCTTCTAGCACTTCCTTAAATCCTACAATTCCAATTAATTATGACTGCAGGTTAACTATTGCTATCTTAACAAGTCACACCAATAAAGAAAGCCCTATCACACTCAACAGAAAGAGTCATGTCTGTCACCTGAGTTCACAAACTTCTCCAGAGTATCTATATATTTTTTATTTACCTGTAATTAAAGTAAGGCCAATTTAGCACTTATTGTATGCTGTGGGCACTGTTTGTGTTGTTAGTTTTCACTTGGCTTTTGTGAACTTAGAAGCATTCCGTTCCACTTTCATTTGTCTAACCTGTCACTTAAAACACCTGGTTTGTTATACCAGCTTGAGATTAAAAATCATAACTCTTCAGCCTGTAGAGACCTCCATTATTTATAGGCTGGCCTCTCCCTTAATAATGTCATGCTATGTTGAGAAGACCAACTAGGTGGAATCAGCCCACTGAAACTCAATAAAGTAAATAACGCCTGTTTGCTTTCCACGCCTGATTGTTCTCTGATTCTCTGTAGCCCCAAGATGGATATCGGATGGTGCAGCAATTCCAGTTCCTGGGCTGGCCGATGTACAGAGACACGCCTGTGTCCAAGCGCTCCTTCTTGAAGCTCATTCGCCAGGTGGACAAGTGGCAGGAGGAATACAATGGTGGTGAAGGCCGCACAGTTGTGCACTGCTTGTAAGTACCGAGCTCTGGTTTCAGAGAAACCAGTGCTCTATCTCACGTTTTGCTCTTCACGGAGAAGTAAACAGGTCTTGGTGAAAGGAGCGATTAGCCTGTTCGTGGAGGGGTTGCCTTGCTTTGCTTTGCAGAAAACAAGGAATGCATATTTTGCATTCAGATGGTTGTCTCTGCCTTAAAAGTAAGCACTGACCCTGTGAATAGGACCCCTCCCCAAAAATTAAGACAGCTGGGGGTATTCAGGGAACTCTGAGTCATGTTAGGTTTTCTGGATTTTTGAGCTGATTATTATACTCTTAATAATTTGAAGTCACCCATCATACAAGAATTCACATCACAGACGTCAGCAAATGCTACAAATTAGGGCTCTCTCCTTAAGCTGGTTTACCATCACAGTAGTGGGTGAGTGTATTGCAAATTATGTCCAGCAGTTTCAAAAAATTGTCTCTTTAGTGTGTGTGTGTGGTTTTAAGAGTTGTTTTTTTTTTTTTGTCTGAGAATGTTTATATTGGGAATATTTGGTTAGAACGTGTCTGCAGAGTATGGTGTGCAGGCCAGCAGTTTTAGAAGCTACCCAAAAGGGAGGAAATCTGCTGCAAAGCTGTAGTCCCCAGGGTCCTCCCTGGTGGCACAGGACAGAGGGGCGTGGGGTGGGGGATGGAGTAGCACTATGAAGCTGGCTGCAGACACTGCAGCAAGAGTTCAATTCCCGGCCAGGGAGCTGACCCACATGATGCGGCAGACCTCTCCTGTCTTGCCCGCTGCTCTCCTCAGCAGTGTTTCAGTGCAGCCTGTTCTGCTTCCCACTCTGTCTCTGGTGAACGCTTTCAGCCCCCACCCCCACCTCTGGTCTATACCCCAGCTCTTGTATGCATAAATAAATAAATCTTAATATTTTTTTTAAAAAGGATTAGTCCCCAACATTGGGTGTGCATTAAGTCATTCGGGTAACTTTGGGGCTAAAAATATCAAGTTCAGTCCACACCCAAACCCAGAAAATCAAAATCTCTGGTGGGTGGTACCCAAACAGTGCTTTTTTTAAACTTTTAGATTACTTCAATGTGCAGCCAAGGTTGAGAGCCCCTAAAGAGAGACTTCCAAGCTTTGCAAAGCACTTTCACCTGCATTTTCTCATTGGTGATGAAATGTAGCTAATCAGCCAGCTGGAATTGGCTTAATGGAACAGGCAATTAGAAAGTCATGGCAGTTAGGGAAGATGTTTAGAGCATTTGTGCAAACATAACATATAAGCTTATGTCTTTTGTCAGTGGAGTGTGTCACCAGGAGCACACAGTGAGGGCTCTCCCAAGTTGAATGAGAAGTAGTTTTCCTCTGGGAAGACCAGGCCTCATTAAAATGGAAACCCGGTTAAGGTCCTAGCTACCCCCTACTCAGTGCCCCTTCTCATGAAATGCCACCCTGACCCAGGCCCTGCGAGGCCTCCTTGGCAGCCTGGAGCTCTGCCCTAACTCTCTCCAAAGTAAATCCTGCAGGTCTCATCCTGCAGGAAGCTGATACTCCCTTGGAAGGAGTCTTAGGAACCTGCTCATGCTTAGCCAAGTTCTCGATCATTCATCCTCTGAAACGCTCTTGTTAACCCTTCCCCCCTCACGATCCTCCTCTTCCATCTTATGGACCCAGTTTATTAAGAACATCTTATTAAGAACATCTTTACCAAGAAAATGCCAACAAGAACTGATTTAAAGTTCACTTCCCCATTGTTGTATCTCTAAATACAGATGTAACCTCTGCTCAGAGTAATAGCAGTCACCAGTGTGAGTTGCTTCAATCCTGACAAGGAAAACTGAAACTTCAGTGTCTTATATCTATTAGGTTATTTTTGATATAGTAAGAATAGTTTGCAGGTACCCTCTGCTGCATCTGCAGATCTCCAGCACCTGGAGCTGAGAGTTGCATGTTACCTCTTCCAACAACAGGACTGTAGCCCTAAGGACTGAGTAAAAGTGGGGACACTGAGGCTCCAGAGCAGGCCTAAGGGAAAGACAGTCACTGCAGCTTGTAGACAGCTGTAGGGCAGGAAGCACAAGGCAGGTTCTCTATGATTCTGGCAGACGGGGAAAGAAGGAGTCCTGGAGCCCTCGGTGGCTTTTTCAGGCTTTCATTTTGATCTTTGTGCAGCAGAGGCGACCCGTACACGGCCGGCTGGGAGGTGGGGCCCAGGAGGCTGGCAGGCTCCTAGCACCTGGTGACTCTTCACTCTCTGGGCTGCTGCTGCCTCTTCTGCCACTGCTGACCGCTTCTTCTGCTCTTCTTACTACTTCTGCTTCTGCCACCACACTTCGCTCTGCTCCACTGGCATCCCCATGATGCTGCCTTAATGTGCCCTGTGTCCCAGCAGGGTGCACCCACCTGCACATGCTCAGATGCTACGTGAGGTGCCTGCCATTAGGCATGCGTGCAGGACCGCAGGTGTCTGTCATTGACACTAAAACCTGGTAACCTGACACTGAAAACCCGATCATTTTCATTGCCCTTACAACAACTAACACTATACCCTCCCAAGCCCCACTTGTGGCCCTAGGACCAGTTACAGTCCCACTCCACAAACTGGGCTTTTAACTGTAATGACGGTGGTGGCCATGGGTTGTTCTGCCTCCTGTGCGCTCAGCGCCTCTCTCCCTCTGCTGGTGAGAGAACCTGGATTTCTCTTTTGGACCCTTTCACCCCACTCACATCTCTTGCTTCCCCTTGGGACTGCCTCTTCACCTCTTGGCAGCAGGGTGGACCTGAGATGCATGCTTAGTTGGGATGTTTGTAATTTGATTTATAAATCTAACGTAAGATTTTTGTAGTTACGAGAACGTTAGTTTAAATTGGTATCTGTCAATACAGGCCAAAAAATTAAAATAAAACATCAAGAACTGTTTCCTGCTTTTTTAAAATAAGGGCATCATGGGGGGAGGGAGGAGAAGGCAAAGACGGGGATGAGGGCAGAAGGAGCACAAGGGACTGAGGTGATGGTGCATGGATGAAATGGTGGTGGGAACTCCCTGGGGAAGACAAATGATGTCGAATATAATTACTCTAATAAAAAATAAATACATAAATAAAAATAAGCATTCTCTTTCAAAAAATAAATAAAATGCCTTACAATTATAAAACAAAAAATGTTTTATCTTGTCAACGTTTTAACATCAATAATGGAAATCCCTTTTATTTTGAAAAATAGGTTGATTAAAAAATATCATTAATGAACAAAAAAAATAAAATAAAAATAGGGCATCTTATTCAGCATGGCATAGCACCACCTAATGGCTGTGTGTGGAGCATCCCTGCCCGAGACCCCTGCCTGATTGAATGAACAGATGGCCTCTATTAAAGCAAATGGGAATATTTTCTTCTTTATACATTCCTTCCAGCTAACAAAAGAAGAAATGGTTAGAATTAAGATATCACCCTTTTGCTAGCTTTGATGAAAATAATAGATGTAGACAACGGTAGCCGTTGATGGGCTGGGAGCAGAGAGGAGAGGCAGTGTGGTGTCAGTGTAAGAATACAGGCCCATGAAGCAAGAGAGAAGACGGACAGAGCCACACTTCAGGGTCAGTCCTCGCAACACAGACCCACAGCAACACACCTACTGGAAAGCACAGAAAAGACTGCTCTCATGGTGATCTCTGCTCACACCGCGTAGAGAAATCAGGTCCAGGTGAATCAGGAACCAAAATGTGAAACAGAACGCAAAGGAGCGTCTAGGAGAAAATCTTTATGACCATGAGGTAGCCAGAGACACATCACACTAGATATAAAGGAAAACAGTGAATATGGATGTTTATATCCAAATAACCAAAAGCATAGGAGAGGTACTGGGCATCATTACTTTTCAGGAAAATTCACACTAAAACCGGGATAGGCTGCCACCGCTCATGCATCAGAGTGCGTAAAATCTAAAAGACAAATGACCATACCCAGCATCAGTGTAACTGTGGTGCAAGTGCAACTTCCATGCATGCAAGGTAGGAAGCGCTACAGCCATTCTGGACTGTTTCACGGCATCCACTCAATAGACGCAGCATCTGATGGGACAGAACCGACTCGATGCACCACAAGTAGGTTTTGGTGGGTTTATTCATACCAAAAACTGGAAACAGGCCAGGCATTTAGCAGATGGTGATAAATTATACAGTAGTCTGTCCATTTAACAGAACTCTCCTCATGAACATAAAAGAATATACTGACATAACCACATGGAGTGTCCTCACATTGATGATATTAGTGAAATAAGCCAAACTCAAAAAGGGTATATGCTGTATGACTCCAGCTTTACAGAATTCAAAAACAGACCAAAGATATATGTTATGCTAGAAGTAAAACACAGATTATCTTTGGAGTATTGATGATTTTGATAAGGAAGTATGAGGAGGTGCTAGGGTCTAATCATGGTCTATATCTTGACAAGGGACTATATGCTTGAAAAAAAAATAGCTGGGAGATTTTATATATATATATATATACTTACCATGTGTGGGCTTACCTATAAGTATGTTGTACTTTACATTAAAAAACTGACTTGGAACTTAATGGAGTGATCAAGTTTACATCCAAACACATTATCGATCTTCAAATCACAAAGCAAGAAACAACATGGTATCTTGTGCCTGTTCCTAATGCAAGTCCACTTGTAAGTTACTCTTGTCTAAAAAGAGTAATTCTGATTCTTACCATGTCCTGGAGCTAGTTACTAACTTACAGGAAATAGCGGGTTAGAGAACATATTAAGTGATAACACAGATGAAATGAATGAGAACTACCCCAGGAAAAATAAGTCCAGTTCCTCAACAAATAAATTGCCAAGAAAAAAGAGTGAGAACAAAGACTAACAGAAAGATGAAAGTAAATGTGCAAACCATGTCAACCAATATAATGTGTGGACTTTGCTTAGATATGGCTATGGAAAATGGCCGACACAGTCTGAGAAACTTGAATAGTGACTAGAAATTTATGTTAAAACAGCAATGTTTAAGTATGATAGTGTTGTTCTCTTTAACAGCTTTTAAAAAAAAATAGATGCCTTAACTCCTTAGAGAAATGGTTGGTTCCAAAGCTGTTGCAGTGAACATAGAGGGTGATTGTAGAACATTTTGTGGGTCCAGAAAGTAGGGAAGTGCTCCAAAAATCAGGGACTGGTCAGAAGACAGTGAATCAGCCTGATGGAGTTCCTGGCCAAAGCAGAATAATTTCAACAGCAAATTAAACATTGAGGCTATTGTACTTTACTTCAGAGAATAAAATTAATATGTATAAGTTCAAACTGATATAAATAAAAGAGCAAAATTTTCTAAATTGCAAAGAAGCGACAGGTCTCCTTTATAGAGATGGAAGTAGGAAAACCAACTAGGCAAGCCACGGTGATCACTGTTAGACAGGATCCACCAATGGGTAGGAAAATCAGTGGATGGAATTTGAAGGAGAAACAATTATATTTGTATAACCCCCACGTTTCTTCCAAGATATGCATTAACTACGATAAGAAAGATAAAAACTACAGGGAGAAAGTTGGCTAGACACCCACTGTTCTTCACCAGTGATCAAAGTTAACATCACCAGCAATTACAGTTCAACACCGTGAACCCCTCCAAGAATGCAGCAGCTCCTCTCTGATTTTCTGGCCAAAATATATAACCTCATGTCCAAGCATGAGAAAGCATCAGACAAATCTAAAATGAAAGGACAGCCTACATTTTGTAACTTGTAATGACTTCTGAAATTTTGGGTGGGAGCGATGGCTACTTCCTACGTCTACATTCTTTATTTTGTATTCTTCAAAATTACTAACCAGAACTCTCTAAAGTTGCTGCGGCCAAGAAATACCAAGGTCCTATTAATACTGGAGGACAATTAAATTCAAGGTGGGATCCTGGACTGGGTCCTAAAAAAGGACACTCATGAACAATTCGTGATATTTCACCGTGGTCTGTGGTTTCATTAATAGCAGTGCACCAATGTTAATTTTCTGGTTTTAATCATGTATTATGATTGTATAAAACGTTCACATCAGTGATGGTGAATTTGGTAGGGAACTTCCTATACTAGTCTTGCAACATTTCTTTAAAAAAAATGATTTATGCGGGCCTCCCCTGGTGGCGCAGTGGGTTAAGCAACGCACTACGAAGCAAATCGCAGCCACTGCAGCACGAGTTCGATCCCTGCTGCCGGCCA
>JAGFMF010011493.1:5446889-5538911 GCA_019455555.1 Galemys pyrenaicus
TCTCTGTGGTGAATCCTCTCACCTCCCCTCCACACCTCTGGCCTGTACCCCAGTGCTTGTATGCATAAATAAATAAATCTTTAAAAAAAAAAAAAGAAACTTAAATATCTTCTTAAAAAAAAATGATTTATGCATACAAGAGGTGGGGTACAGGCCAGAGCCACAGGAGGTGAGAGGATTCACCAGAGACAGAGTGGGGAGCAGAACAGGCAGATCACCTGAAATACACTACTGAGGGGAGCAGCAGGCAAGGTAGGAGAGGTCTGCTGTGCCATATGGGTCCCCTCCCTGGCCGGGGATTGAATTTGCACCGCTATGCCAGGGATGCTTCACAGAGCAACACTCAACCCGCTGTGCCACCAGAGAGGCCCTATTCTTGCAACATTTCTATCCACCTAAGATTAATTCAAAATAAAAAGTTTAATTTTAAAAGTATATTCAAAGGTCATTTGTACCCTTATGTTTATTGCAGCACTATTTACAATGGAAACCACCCAAAAGCACAAAAATAGATGACTGGATCAAGAAGTTGTGGTGTGTATATATATATATAAAAATATATATATATATATTACTCAGCAATCAAAAAAGATAAACACATGCCATTCACAGCAACATGGATAGAGCTGGAAAGAATTATGCTCTGTGAAATAAGCCAGAAAGAAAAAGAAAAATATTGGATGGTTTCACTTATAGGAGGAATATCGGGGAACCAGATAAGAGATCAGGAAAAAAAATAATAATTAAAAACCAAGATTGACAGGCACCTTTTAATCAGAGACATGCTGCAGGAGAAGGGGCGGGAGAGGGATCAAAACAGGGGAGGAAAGAGCACAAGGGACTATGGTGATGGTGCACAGGTGAATTGGTCATGGAAATTCTATGGGGACTCCACCTGAGAGGAGAAAGCATGCATTGTACAAAAAGGAAACATGATGTAAAAATATATATTAGCTAAAAAGAATGTGTGTGTTCTAGAGCTAAATATTGAAATACTTAGTAATGAGTTCTTTACACCAAGTGCATCTTGCTGCATACATAACCCACACTGGTCACCGCTTACTTTTATTAGAATCGGCCCCAGGTGGATTGTCTCCGCCTCAGGGACCTTCACAGGTTCTCCTCATGTGTGTGAGTAGTGAACATGTAAGGAGAAATAAAATCCAACCATCTGATTTTTTTCTGACAGGAATGGGGGTGGCCGCAGCGGGACGTTCTGCGCCATCAGCATCGTCTGTGAGATGCTCCGGCACCAGAGGACGGTCGATGTCTTCCACGCTGTGAAGACGCTGAGGAACAACAAGCCCAACATGGTGGACCTCCTGGTAGGCCCCTCCCTCTACCCTGCTAAGTAGGGCTTTTTCCCAGTTGGTGTGAACTCCCACCATTTCCCACACTCACAATAACACTAATTCACAGAGGAAAAGACTCATTTTCACAAGCATAATCTAATCGTTTTGCTTATGAGGGTTTTTCACCCTCTTTTTCTCTTACTTTGCTTTGTCACGAGAAAACTTGGTCTCCTTTGAAATATGGAAATAGTTGAAACTCGCAAGTGAACATCCTTATTAATTTCCATTCCTGGCATTGCCTTCCACGTGGCTAAGCACTTAGTCTTCCCAGAGAAGAAATAATCATAGCACATGAAATGCCAGATTTTCAAATTATATATTTTATAAATAGCTTAATCACCTAATATTTATCAAAGCTGTGAATTTTTAGTTTGACATCCAGAATATTGCATTTAATTACGGTGGCCATCTCTGAGAAAAGGATTAAAGGAGTTGAGAAACAAAGGACTTTGTGCAATTATTTTCTTAGAGCATTTCATGAAATCTCTTTTTTGTGTGGAGCTGTTGAAATGCCAACCACTGTGACTCCAGAACAGTAGAATAGCTGCAAGGAGAAAGCTTTTAGATGAGGTTTTTGTGCTTCTCTGTTAGGGGAGGAAGGATCTGAAGGTAGCAGTAGGACTAATCCCAAGGTGGAGAGAATGGCCTGGGGCGAGATGAGGAACGAAGAAATGGCTGATGTGACAAGTCTGGAAAGTCTCGTGTCCCTGGTTCACCGCCCTGCAACAATGGGCTTAAAATTTAAGATATAATAAAGGGACTAAAGAGAGAGACGCGATGAAAGCTAAGACTGGGAAGTAGTCATGCTCCCCAGTCGTTCCCACAGTGCCTGGGCCAGGTGCTAACAGTGACGGTGCTGGCCTGCTCCTCGGACACTTCCAAGGCCTACTCAGCTCGGTCCTGCTCTTCCTGAGTATGTGTCTCATGTTTCTGTTTCTAAGAAGTGCGGTGCTTGCTGAGGAATTTGGTAGAGGAGCATCTGTTCTGCAAGACACAGGCTCTCAAAAACACCCCCAGTTATCTGATTGACTTATAAGAAAAGGACATTGTCCCCTGAATTTCTGCCCTTTCTTCTCTTCCCTAGAGAAAGCTCCTAAATCCCCAAATTTTAGGCTCCTCTGTGCTAATACAAGTGACTTCAAAAAAATTAACTTGGCAGTTTAAGGCTCCTTGAACAAGTCACTGAGCGCTCTCGAACCTGAGTTGTGTGGACTGAGGTTAATGTGGATGCATTGAGGTGACCCCAGGTGATAAGTTTTACAAACCTAAGAGGAGGCGGTGGGTAGCACCGGTGTCCAGAGGGCACGGTGCAGCCAGCAGCCCTTCAGAGGCAGCAGTATAGGAGCTCAGAAGAGGAGGATGGGGAGGAAGCAGCAGAGCGGCCCGCCCACATTTACATGGCCTCCATGATCTGAGCCAGGCTCTGCTGCAAATGCCCTCAGAGTCAGGTTTCAGGTGGATGGCAGCAAGGCTGCCACCACGTCTGCAAAGGCAGGTATCTCCAGAACCAGCTGCTCCAGAGGCTGAGAGGGCTCACTGCCTGCGCCCACCATGAGCTTTACAGAGTTGGACCAACAGGGAATTCCCAGTCTCCCGATGGGAACAGTTGAGAATGGGGTAGCCGTACACTCAGAGGTGGTCTACGGCTTGATAAGACGCTTGGCAGAAGACTTGAAGCAAATACATAAAATATCCCAGTTATGTCTTCATTTGGTATTTAACCTCCCTGATTCAGGGATAGCTTTGTACTTGGTCAAAGCTGGCAGGAGCTGGCCACACAACTTTTGATGGGAAGAAACAATGTGACTTTTTTCTTGTCCGTGGTTGTAGCGCCAGCAAGGCATAGAGCAGGTCCTGCATGATTCTGGCAGATGGGTCAAGGAGGAGTCCTGGAGCCCTCGGTGGTTTTTTCAAGCTTTTATTGATCTTTACATCAGAGGCCACCAGGTACATGGCAGGCAGCGGGTCCGGGGGGGCCAGGAGGCTGGCAGGTCTCCCAGCCCCCAGTGCATCTTCACTCTCTGGACTCCCTAGCCTCTGCTCGCCTTCTCTGCTCCTTACTCTTCTCTTCTCTCTGCTGGCATTCTCATGACATCCTGTGTCCCAGCCCAGGTGCACCCACTTGCGTATGCCCACACCCTACATGAGGTGCCCGCCATCAGGCACATGTGCAGGACCGCAAGTGTCCATCATCACACCAATGGCGGGAGGGCAGAAAAGCCTGATCACTTCTGTTTACCCTACAGTGGTGCAAACTAGGGTACAGGAGTGATTCTTGATGAAATGAAGATCCAGATGTTAGGAACAGAGGAAGCTCTGATCCTGGCCCACTAATCAAATAACTATGTCATTTCTGTGTTAAATGCTGATGGAAAAAAATAGAACCACTGGATGCCCAAAGCTCTGAAGGTCAGTGTCAGTGTTAGAAGTGAGAGACTAAGAAAGGCAGGATAGTTTTGTAGTTTTCTGGGGGAAAATGTCTGATAAATTTGTCACAGAGATTGTTGGCAAGACAATAGATACTATCTAATGACCAAAGGAAAATTGTCACTGTGCTCTTTTCAGTGGGTGGAAAGCTTCCTGAGGTTGAATAAGTGCTCTTGGGTGGGTGGGTGGGTTTTGCCTGTAAGTACAATTTATTACTTTGCTACTCATACATGTGTATGTTGGCTGAGGGGATTAATTCAGGTCAGGGTAATAAAATCCCATACAGTTTTATTGGGCATAAGAGGCCATCTGAGACCTGAGTTTCTCCTAAGCACAAAATGTAACAGCAGCTGAAAAGAGCAGAGGGCTGAGTCTTCCTAACTGCCTCTTCATGGCATATTGGGGTGCATGCCAGGAAGTCCTGGGCACCCTTCTGTAGACCTCGGGAAAGCAGGTGGGTCAGGGAGGGAGACCTGGCCTAGGACCCTGTAGTGCCAGGAAGGAGCACAGAGCAAATTCTGGATGGTTCTAGCAGACAGGGGTAAAGGAAGGCGTCTTGGAACCCTTGGTGGCTTTTTAGTTTTATTGTCAGAGGTGGCCAGGTACATGGCAGCAGGGGTGCCGGGGGGCCAGGAGGCTGGCAGGCCTCCCAGCCCCCGGTGCTTGTTACGCTCTGCTTCTACTGCTGGTGTCCCGTTCCTCCCACTGCTGCTGCTCTTGCTGGTCTTGCTGCTCATATGCCTGTGTCCAAACCCAGGTGCACCCACTTGCGCATGCCCACCTGGGCGTGCACGCAGCACCGCAGGTGTCCATCTTTATACCAGTGGCGGGAGGGCAGAAAAGCCTGAGGCTATTCTCTCTGACCCCCCCCCCCAGGTCTGCTTTCTCAGTGACCCCTCCCACACACCACCGAGCCCTTCATGCCGAGGCGACATGAACTTGCAGAGAGTCACCCTGCCCATCCCCATCTCCCTTTGCACTCTGCTTTTTCTAAATTGCTTCTGAAAGTAGAAATTCGTCCATCCATTTTGAAGTATGGCACATCTTGAAGGAAAACTAGAGGCCCTACAAGATTTATTTCTTCAAATGTTTAAGTCCAGAGAGAACCTGGAGAAAAAGCTCCTTGATTGCCAGGAAGCAAAATAATTTACAACACAAGCCTAGAACTTTTCATTCAGTGGGGGCAGCTGCATTTTTCCTCGCTTTATTCAGCCCAGCCTCTAAGTTATCCTTCTCTTCAGCCAACCTTAAGTCCCCATCAAAGAACTGGCCTCAGGGCCATTTGCCTGGTTAAATTCAGAGAGTCCCCCTACCCCTGAGCTCCTTTGAAGCTGCTACATTTGTGGGAAAATGGGCTACTTCAACAAACACTTCCCTTCTCACCTTTGTCTTCCTCACTTGGCTTTTGAAGTTTCCAGGGCTGTTTTAACAGAGAAACTGCCTTTAAAGGACAGATCTTGTCTAGAAAAACATCCCCTGGGAGGTGGGGGAAAGTCTGGCCAATATGACGATTTGATACACGTGTGACTGGAGCGTGGTCACCAAGATGGAGATAATGAGCACACCCATCAACCCACAGAGCTCCGCAGTTAATGCGTGTCTGGGGGTGGGGGGGAAGCTGCTGCAGTTAATGCGTGTTGGGGGGTGGGAGGGAAGCTGCTGCAGTTAATGCGTGTTGGGGGGTGGGAGGGAAGCTGCTGCAGTTAATGCGTGTTGGGGGGTGGGAGGGAAGCTGCTGCAGGTCTGCTCTCAGTGACCTCCCTGTATTCAAAGCTCTGTTAGCTACAGCAGCAAGCTGTGCGTGACATCTCAGAATTTGTTCCTTGTAAGTGAATATTTATACTTTTTGGCCAGCACCACCCATTCCCCCTTTCCTAACTCCTGACAACATATTCTGTATTACTATGAAACTGACCTTTTTTTCCTGGGAGCTTTAAAAAATTCTGCCCCCTGGGCCCTCTCCAGAGCCTGGGCCCAATTGAACTGAGTGAGGCTTGGCTTCAGCAGCAGACTGTTAAGAGTGCCCCAGGTGATTCTTATGTCAGAATGTTAGAAACTTAGTATCTCGTCCAGAATGGCTTCAGCCCAGGATGCATATTAGAGTCTCCTGGAACAATTCCACAAATGCCAAAGTGCAGACCAATTTTAGCAGATGGAGGCCACAAAGGTGAGCTGGGTGAGCTGCTGGGGTGGGGGGGTACACAGCTCTGCAGGACCACAGGCCTGCCCTTCCCTGGCACGCCAGCTGCTGGGCATGTCCAAGCCCGACCTGTCACCCCCCTACCCTCCCTGCTTGGATCCAGCCCTCTGCCACTCCGGCTCCTCCTGTAATTGAGAACCCGCTATCAGACTTGGCCCACCAGGTCTGCCGTGTCCTATACACCCTACGAAATGGCACGTGGTAAGTTCTCCCTCCCTGTGTCTGCTGTTGTGTACAGATTATGTGTATAAACCCCCTCTAGCATGCTGCCTGTTAGCTGTGTGAAACTTACAGGTTATTAGAATGAGAGTGTGTGGCAGTGTTATGTGTGGGTGTAGGTGTTGAGGTGTAGGTGTGGGTGTAGGTGCTGGTGTGGAGTGTATGTAGCGTGCGTGTATATACCTGGGGTGTCTGTATGGGGGGGAGTGGTGCTCCATCAGGTTGGATTTCAGCGGTGCTGACTCCCACCACAGTGGAACATAAGCATACAATTCAGTCGGCAGTAAAGGGAGGGAGGGACAGAACTTCTTGACAAGACCTGGAGCCCATCAGTGTGCAGAGGGGAGCATTCCTCGAAGCAGTAGTCCCTGGCAGGTCTCAGCAAGCCTAGGGAAGGCTTCAGGGTCATCGACATGGAGTCTCTGAGCATCTATTATGAACGACTCTTCGGAAACACATTATCAAGATCGCCTGTTAATTTTAATTAGGGGAGGCCTCACAGCCCTGCCAGGTTTGCCTCTGTCCTTGCCTTCCCCATGTGTTTATCAGTGTTTTGTCGATAAATGGTTGCTTTTTTTAATTGATAACTTAAGACGGTCTGTCTCACTTCTCCCCACCTATCAATCTGTCAGGGTCATTACAGTGTTAACAGACGTAACTATGAGTGTGGGTGCATGTAATGTACGTCTGTATTGTGAGAGTGTGTGTGGATGTGTGTAGCTGCAGGAAAGGTGGCACTCTGGGCAAGTTCAGGATGGCTCTTAGCAGACAGGGGTAAAGGAAGGAGTCTTAGAGCCCTCGGTGGCTTTTCATGCTTTTATTGACCTCTACATCAGAGGTGGCATCAGGTACATGGCAGGCAGGGGTTCCAGGGGGGCCGGGAGGCTGGCAGGCTCTGGGCTGCTGCTGATGCCTTTCTTTTTGCCTCTCTTCTGCTGGCATCCTCGTGACTCTACCCTTATAGGCCCCGTGTCTCAACCCAGGTGCACCCACTTGCACATGACCACTGAGGCACGCATGCAGGCCCTCAGGTGTCCATCATCGCACCAATGGCAGGAGGGCGGAAAAGGCTGATATTTTTCCATTTACCCTACACTCATGGGCCTGGAGGGGCAGCCACTGGCAAGCCAGTCTCCCTGAGCTTTTTTTTTTCCCCAGATTTTATTTATTTGTTTGTTTAGTTGTTTATTTATGCATACAAAAGCTGGGGTACAGGCCAGAGGTAGGGGAGGTGAGAGGATTCACCAGAGACAGAGTGGGGAGCAGAACAGGCAGATCAACTGAAATACACTGCTGAGGGGAGCAGCGGGCGAGGCAGGAGAGGTCTGCTGCGCCATGTGGGTCCCCTTCCTGACTTAGGCCACAGCAGCATTACTTCCTACACTCTTAAGGAGGGATCTCTTCATGCCCAGGCATCCCTGCTCCACCCCGCATTCAGGTCTCCTTGAAACTGGGGCCCCCACGTCTCTCTCTGCACCAGTAGAGTGAGGGTGCCAGCAAATGTTTGCTGAGTTAGTAAACGTTTCTTCTCTGCAGCCGACCCACATCAGCTCTGAGCTGCCCGTAGTTGCTTTGGGAACCTGGAGCTGACTGTGGGAATCAAACACAGACTGTGCCTGAGGCATTGAGGGAAGACAGTCCTCCTGTGTCTTTAAAGATGTAGATGAAAGTCGTGGCCTGTTCAGTCTATTCAGAGACACACAGTTCCCTTCCCAAGAGGCCGCCTCGCCACAGTGCCTGGTCACCCAGCGTGACTCGGCTGGGAACATTGAACCGATCATCCCACCCACAATCATCATCTCCTGGGGACCACTTCACCCTCCTGACAGGGACATCGGTCACAGGGATTTTTCCAGATGGAAGGATCTGTCAGCACAGGGTCGAGCTGAAACTGTGAAGCCTGTCTCGGTTTCAAAAAGCAGGTGCACTAGGCAGGGAAGCTTCGCCCCAGGTGAGCATGCAGACTATTCCCTTTGAATCTTCGTAGGAGGGGACTGGGGTGTTTGAAGAGCCCAGACTGACTGCGGAGGCCCCAGTTCCTCAGACACAGGCAGCATAGCTGACAAAAGCACAGCTGGAGGACTTGGGGAGCTCCTGAGCCTCCCGCGGGCCTTGTGATGCCCTCAGAGCACCAGGACCAAGCTCTGCCTAATGTGCTGCTACCCTCCAAGTTCACTTTTTTTCCTTCATGGGAATAAGAGGTGGATCTGTGTAGGGTCAAGGTTGATCAGGTATTTCCACCCTCCCACCACTGATGATGGACACCTGAGGTGCTGCGAGCATTCCAGGGTGGGCGTGTGCAAGTGGGCGCACCTGTGTTGGACACGGGCATAAATGGGCGGCGTCATGAGGATGCCAGAACTGTGAGGACCAACAGACAGAACTGCGAGGGCCGACCGACAGCAGCAGCGGCAACAGAGAGAGAGAAGAAGCAGCCAAGAGGGTGAGACGCGCTGGGGGCTGGGAGGCTGGCACCCCCCGCCCCAGCACCCCTGCCTGCCATGTACCTGGCCACCTCTACTAAATAAAAGTATGAAAAGCCACCGAGGGCTCCGAGACTCTCCTTCCCTGACCTGTCTGCCCAGAACCATCCTGAACCCTGCTCCTGTGCCACCTCCATCCTGCCGCTACAATATGGAATAAATGGTTCATCCCTGTCACCCTATTTGGGGCCCTGCACAGGGGCAGCCAGTACGCTTCCTTCCTTCAGGCCTGACGACTGCGAATGCTCCCCATCTGGGGAAAACCCAGGACCAAACCTTATGCCTTAGTTCTTTTTTCCCTGAAGCACAGGGATAGCTCATGTGGCTTAATTATACTGTTGAAAAGCAGGTGAATGAGAGAGGAAACTACAGAAGACAGTCCTGTACCTGATGATCAAGTGTAATCAGTTTCCTGTGCAGGAAGATTTCCTGAGGTGCTTGGGGAGGGGCCGTGACGATTTAGGGTCTTCAGAAACCAGTCATCACAGAATTTATGGAGATTGGCGGCTTGCTTAGGAGGGATAAGCGCACGAGAATTCATTTTGGAAATTACAGCCATGCCTGTGACAAGGCAGCTCAGGGACTTCCAGCTCGGCAGCCCTCAGCAGCTAAGCCTGCAAGCCCTTCTCAGGTCCCCTTGCTGTGTGGCCTGAGGCCGGCAGCCACATTCCCCCACGAGATGCGCCTCCATGTGTTAAAGGGCTAGTTCACAGTAGGCACTGAAATTAATTGCAGTTAGGTTTGTGCAATGCTTAATGGAATAAGGGACTGGATCTCTAAAAATTGCCTCTGTGATTCACAAAAACAGAAAAAGTGAGTGCAGCGCGTCATAACCAACTTGCCAGCTCTGTGATTTGGCAACATCAGAATTTTTAATTTCAAGGTATATTTTTTAAAATTTCTCAAAACTGAAGTATCAGATCCTGAAATAATAAATACCGGAATGTGAAGCAGAGTGTTTGTGTAGACATTGTCGGTCCTCTTGGGTCTGTACCTAGGAGGGGGTTCCTGCAGCAGGCTCGCACCATCTTACAGTCTCAATGGCTATGTGTGACGTTTGAGTTTCTCTCGCCCTCACCAGTGTTGCTTGTCTATTTTTATCTTCGCCGTCCTGGTAGGTGTTACTGCCATTGATTTTTAATCTTACGGCGCCTTGAAAGGATGTGTTTCCTTTTGTTCTTCACCTCTAGAATATAAGGTCCTGGACGATGGAGGCTGTGTCTTGAAATCTCCTGTCTCTAGCCCCAAATGGGTTGAATCAAATGCTGCTAAACCATGCTTTGTTTTTGCCCGCACGTTGACCTCCCCAGCTGTGTCGTGTTCTGTGCGAGAGACAGCGTTTTGCACACAATAGACTGCAGCCTTTGTCTTCGAATAAATAAGTTGGATTGATGGGGTGTTTGGAGAACAAAATGTAGGGAGAATAAAGAAATTGCAGTAATTAGGAAACACTCATCAAAAAAATAGGTATTTTTAATAAATTTTAATTGGCAAACCTCTAGATATCCATTTCCTTGTTTGTGACCTGAGGGGTGGCGACTCTCACCTTGTGAAAATTTCCCTTCCTGAGAGTGACCTATCGTCATTGAGTGCCTCTGGCCCAGACATTGAGCTCCTGAAAGGTGACAGGTGGTGACATCCTCAATGCCCTTATCCCTGTTTGTTTCAGAGGCCACACCCAGATTAGCTTCCACCGCATAAATATAGGAGCTGAATGTTCTTTTCTTCTACCTGAGACCACCCCTTTCTTCCCCAGCCAGTCCCACACCTCACATGGGGCTACCTCAGGTCAAAGCCCATGATCTGAGAGAGCTGTGCTCAAGAAAAACTAATAGACTGCAGGTCTAGAACTGGTCTGTGGTTCCCAATGGGTATCAAACATTTTCCCTCTGTGCCTCTCTTATGCCACATTTACCAAGAATGCCTGTCTTCACCCCTCTCATTCAAACTGGAACACTTTTGGGAGTAACGGGTTATGGTGGCAGCAGAAAGGGGCACCAAGCAAGTTCTCGATGATTCTGAGCAGACAGATAAAGGAGTCCTGGAGCCCTTGGTGGCTTTTTGTGCTTTTATTATCAGAGGCGACCAGGTACACGGCAGTCATGGGTGCCGGGGGGCCAGGAGGCTGGCAGGCCTCTTAGCCCCCAGCACATCTCACTCTCTCGGCTGCTTTGCTGCTGCTTCTCTTGTTCTGTTCTCTCTGCCTCTGTCTCCTCTGTCTCCCCTGCTCTTCTGCTCTGCTTCTCTATGTTCTGCTGGCGTCCTCATGACACTGCCCTTACACGCCTGTGTCTAGGCCCAGGTGTACCCACCTAGGCATGTGCACAGCATCACAGGTGTCCATCATTCTACCAATGGTGGGAGGGTAGAAAAACCTGATAACTTTTCTGTGACCCTACAGGGATGTTACCTATGCCAAGAGAGCAGGCTTAAACCAGTTCTGTCCTGGGCATAGGAACCACTCACCCCCCACTCCATCTGTTTGTTCTCTCCCATCTGCTACATCTTTCCAGATCTTCCCTAAGAAGTCCTTCTCTCACCTCCACTGTACCCTTACTGGGGACCATCTGTGGGACCCACTCAGCTCTGCCTTCTTGCATGCATCACTGGGTTACCATGTCATCCTCCTTATTGGAACAGGCCATGGTCAGTCAGGAGCAGTCAAGGATCTTGGTACTTAAGAAGTAATTCATAAATTCTCATAAAATGGAGGAAGTCCTGCTCACTAAGAGTCAAAGATAAAGCTGGGTCTTTTTTGAGCTCTGGAGGCATTTCCTTCAGCCCTGTTACCTTTCCTCCTGCCTCTTGATTTTCCCATGTTTTCTGCTCAGGATATTCAGGTAAACATCTGTGTGTGGACACACATATACATGTGGTCCATTTATCTAGAATTTTCCAGAAATACTAATGTGCCTAAGAATTAAAATACCTCATGAGTATATGCTCAGTGAAATAAGTCAGAAAGAGAAAGACAAAAGCTGCACGATATCACTCATATGTAGTGTACAGAGAAAAACAATAAATGAACTAAATAAAGCATAAATAAAGTTTTAGACTATAAGATCCACGAATGATTACTGGAAGGAAGAAGAAAGGGGCCAGGGCAGTTCAACTAGGTCAAAAGGGTCAATTGTGTGATGAAGGATAAAATTGAACTTTTAGTGGTGAACTGAATGTAATATGTACACATGTTGGTTTTTATGTTGCATACTCAAAGCTTATAATGTTAAAGTATTATTCCAGTTTTACAGAATTATCTTTTACCAGGTCTTGAGGAATATCTACCATCAATGTGTTTGTGCTTGCAAACCATGATAGTCTGGTTCATTTCTGATTCAAATCTTTATCAATTTGATTCCTTCCAGTTAAAACCCTCATCCAGTTTAATTGCTTTAATAGAAACTGCATTTTTCTAGCATAGAGCTGAGATTTTTGTGCCTTCTGTTTTCCAGGATCAGTACAAGTTCTGCTACGAGGTGGCCCTGGAGTACTTGAACTCTGGCTGACAGCTCGGCAAACAAACCCTTTCATCCCACAAAGCCAAGATGTTCTGCGGTATTTGTGTAGATGAGATGAAGACTTCTCAATATGCTTATTTTGCTTTGCATAATTGGCTCTTTTTAAGAGCCCAAAAAGTGTTTATAAAACTGCTTGCACTGCCCAATTCCCAGTAATGCTGCAGCCCGACAAAACACAGCAGACAGTCGTCAATACTGCACTCCCGGCACCGGCTTGTTAGAGCAGCATAGACATCTGGTAAACTGAAGAGCACAATTATATTCTTATGAAGGAATTTGTACCTTTGGGGTATTATTTTGTGGCCCGTGAACCTTTGTTATTGTTAAAGCTGAGTGTACATTTTTGTTCTGTGGAGAATGCTACCTGGCATTATGATAATATATTATTTTAGTTAATATTTGTACTTTAACATGTTGCATAATATAAGTTTATGTAGCTTTCCAAGACTAACAGATAAACATATAATGAACAAAGATATGTTGTATGAGTTCTTGTTTCTATCAGATTTGTATTGTTTCCAAGGGAAAAGCTTGGGAGGAATTCAGCTCAAAAATGCAAAACCTGATGATTCAATTCACAGATCCAAAGCTTTCCCATTTGTTTATATTGTAAATATTTTTGATTTCATCAAATTATTTATTCATTAAAAGAAATTTTTGTGAAGCACAGTGAGTGACAATCATTTTTATTAAACCCTGGAAATGATGTACTGTATGATGTTACCTTGTGTGAATTCTCAACTCAATAAATAAAGACCCGTGACCAGCTGTGTGTATTCGTAGTGTCCCAGGGCCCAGGTCATGAAGGCAGCTCCGGTCACCCCAGGCCATTGACAGAGAGATCATAGCTGTGGCCTGTTGCCTGGAACAGGTAGAGTTGGGACTTTTGAGAGATTCGTTAGTGAGAACTCAAGGCTTATCATGGACGCCCCTCCTGGTGCTGAGGGGAGCCAGGGAGTGTATCTGACAAGAGACAGGCTAGCCAAGAGGCCCAATGACAGGACAGTAACTTTCTGACCAGGAAAAACCTCTCCTTCTGTTTCATCTCAGCCAACCAGACATAAAATCAATCGTCTCGAAGCCTCATTCGAACCTGAAATTTGCTGAGAACATTTTTAAAGGTTATAGGGCCAAAGTTCATTTAAGCATGACACCAAAAGCTCTTTATGGCTCTTGCCAAAGGGAACAGTGCACAGGCCAGAAGCCCCACACTCCTTCAGGGCTGTCTGTGTGACCTCTACAGGAGAAAGAAGCTGTTCAATGGACTTGATGGTTGCTAATAGGGGATGAGGATGAGCTTTCATCAAAGACCATTTCTGTGCTTGAAACTTGCAGGGAGTTGCCCAAGTGGCAGCAGATCCTTCCGGTGAAAGTATGAGCCAGGCCATCTAGCCAGAGAAGCTCAAATGAACAAAGATTAACTTTTCTGAATCACCCCAGCTGGTTAGGACAGGTGTGCGGAGGCAGCATATAGTATAAGAAAGACCACCCCCGCTAAGATAGGAAGATGGGCCTCCTCAGCCACTCTGGGAAGTCGGAAGGCTCGAGGATGGTATTCCTGCTGGCTCTGGAGATCTTGGTGGCCAAGGATAAGAGTAGAAGTCCATCAGGGGAATGAAGTTGACATTTGCACCTTAGGCCTGCACTGCTTTGCAATTCTCTGTGCATACAATCCCTGCTGCTCTGACTGATACAAATTCCCCAGCCCTCCCAAGAGTAAAGCGTCCTACATTCTCAGGAGCTGGCTCAGGCTCCTCCCAGACAGTGGCCTCTTATCATGCTGTCCTGCAACCATCCCAGACCAGGTAGGTCATCATCAGTTCAAGCAACATCCTTGTTGTCTTAGCTGTTCCCGTGCTCTTCTCTACTGTACTCTACCATACTCCACCACCACACTTTGGCTGCTCCTCTTTGTGTTCCCAGGACACTAGCCTTATATACCCAGTCTCTTTGCAAAGGTACACCCACCTACGCATGCTCACACCCTATTTGATGTGCCGGCCATCAGGCATGCATGCAGGACTACGGGTGTCTAGCATTGATACTAATGGCAGGAGGAAGAAAAACCTAATAATTTTCATTGACCCTACAAATGCCCACCCAGTTCTTTTTGATAAGCTTCTAACAAACTAAAAACTGCTATTCATGTATATCTTCAAAATGACTTCTCCAGGACGCAAAAATAACAATGAACACATCTGGAAAGATGCACCTGGTCTGTGCCAGCTGGATCACAGCAAGGAGATTCTCTATACAGTCACAGCTCCAGGCTTCATGCCCTTAGCCTGGGTGAGATTGAAGCAATGTTTGCATAGTGCTGAAGTGACCTGAGACTTGTCTAAGCATACAACCCATTCCCTCATCAAAGTATTCTTCATTAAAAAAAAAATCCCATCTCAAAGCTATGGTACATATACATGATGGAATACTACTCGGCAATCAAAAAAGAAAAACTAGAAGCATTCATAGGAACATGGATGGAACTGGAAGGGATTATGCTCAGCGAAGTAAGTCAGAAGGCGAAAGAAAAATACCAGATGGTTCCTCCCCTAGGAGGAATATAAGAGAACCAAATAAGGATAAAGGAATAAGAACAATAATAATAATAACAATAAAGACACAAAAACCAAATATGAAAAGATAAGGACAAATTGGGAACACTTGGTGGGGAGGAGGGAGGGGGAGGGTTGACGGAAGATGGGAGCACGGGGGACTGAGGTGATGGTGCACTGGTGATATGGTGATGGGGACTTCATGGGGATTACAATTGATGTCAAATATATATAAATAAATTTTTTAAAAATGAAAAAAATCCCATCTTACACAAAAGCCAATAGACTCCCCAAAACTTGGAATCTCTTGGATTTTTATCTTTCACTTGGCTTAACCCCTTAGCAGAGACAACTGTAGAAAGGATCTTTTGTGCTCCTGACTTCCCCATGAAGTCTTGCAGCAAGGTAAAAATTCTTATTATTTGCAGCACTCAGTCTCTGCTCTTTGCAAACACAAGAGGCTGACCTCTTACCTCTGCTAAGTGTTCCTTCTCTGCATTCTCAGTACTCTGGATTCATATCCATTGGGCACCTTCAACCTCCCAGACACTTCCAAGCCTCTAAGTACTGTGAAAACCAGATGAACCTGTCCTCTGACTTCCGCATTTAAGGACAATTTTTAATAGCCTTTCATTTGGGCGCTACTATGGCTCTGCTATATGTCAGCGTGGTTTACCTGAACTTTCTAGAACTCCATCCTCTATAGATTTCCTGAAAGGTGAGCCCCAAGGGTAATATTGTGGGAGATGTGGAGATGGGAAGTGAAGCAGCAGTTACAGTGTTTTCACACTCAGGAACTGGACCATTGTGTGAGCTGAGTGAATTCACAAGTGCATGACCTACCCACCAGCACTTCCCTCAGAGTCCTTCACCTTCTGCTCACTGTCTGAATCCAAACCCATGCTCCCATGCTTGCTATTTCAAGTTTTGCTAAGTCATCTCAGCAGCACACACTAATAGGAGATTTTACTATTATTTATCTAGTGCAGAATAATAATATAACTAAAAACAAAAATATTGGTTATCATGCCATTTCTATGGATCAGAAATTCAGGCTGCTTAATTGAATGACTGGTTTGAAGGTCTCTTATTGAGGTGACTGTCAAATGTTGGGTCGTGGCTACAGTCATTGAGAGCTTGATTGGGACTGTTGGCTCTCACCATGCTGACTCGCTCACCATCTAGCAAGTTGTGCTGGTTTGTAGCACATGAACTTAGGGCCTCCACAGGTGTGCCTCTCTACCGGCTACCTGTGCTACCTTTCAGCATGATGACTGGCTTCTCCTGGTGACCTAAGATGAAGCAAGGTAGTAGCCACCATTTCTGACCTAGTCTTGAAACTCAAATTATATTTCCACAATATCCTGTTGGTTATAAAAGTCATCCATATTTAGTGCAGGAGGGGACACATAAGAGCACAAATACCAGGATGTGACAATCATCAGGGGCTGCTGAGAGATTAGGCACTATCTGCCAGTCCACTGCAATCATCAGCTGAAGCCTCTATGACATAAGGGACATAATAAAACATCCCTGGAACATAGTAAATCTTATTGCTGGGATGCCTGCCCTGCTAGTCAGGGACTTTCCATCCTGCTATACATTTTTGTTCTACAAACTGACATTACCTACAGTCATATTTCACCATGCCCTAAGCAACCTTTATTCAGCTGTAAATAAACTTCTCCCACAGTCTTTATTAACATAAGGTTTTCTTCCCCCCATGCTCAAAGACGTGCCTCCCCCAAAACTGTCCCTTTCGCAACACAAATACTTTCACTGGCTTCCCTTCATACTCCACTTACACTTTCTGATGGTCACACCCTGCTGCTTATCACCTTGAATTGCCTCATTTCTAAGATCTTAAATTAACATGCCAGATCAGATTCTGGCCCCAACCTTTTCAGCTAGTAGCTTTCTCTTTGCCTTATACCTGCCATCTTAGTTCTTTAAATTTATAAAGACCTGCAGCTCATTCTCTGCATGGAGCACCACTTCTTTCCTAGTAAAGTTAATTCCCAGGCCAATTCCTTCAATGCTCTTGATTCTGTGTAGCTCCATCGTGACCATGCTACAGATGGTCAATTTTAGAGAAACCTATCAAGAACTCCCAAATCCAGACAAGCTAAAATAACAAAAGTTAAATTTACCCTTGTAACCAAAAAAACATGAAAAGGGGGTGGGAGTTATATTTTTTTAATTAGTTTTTGAGACACTAGTCAGCAGCTAATG
Organism: Galemys pyrenaicus; assembly: GCA_019455555.1. Classification (NCBI taxonomy): domain Eukaryota; kingdom Metazoa; phylum Chordata; class Mammalia; order Eulipotyphla; family Talpidae; genus Galemys; species Galemys pyrenaicus. The sequence goes on from JAGFMF010011493.1 coordinate 5,463,873, forward strand.
AAGGAGACTGGAAATTATACAGGCCCTAGGATTGCCTCAGCTCACAACCAGGAGAGAATTTCCAGACTATAGATGCAGGGAGGGGGCCCATGTGGAGTACAGGGGTCTCTTATTTGAAATGAGAGTTCCTTTATTTTTTTTAAAAGATTTATTTATTTATGCATACAAGCACTGGGGTACAGGCCAGAGGTGTGGGGGTGGTGAGAGGATTCACCACAGAGAGCAGGTAGCAGAACAGGCAGATCAACAGAAGCACACTGCTAAGGTGAGCAGTGGGCACAGCAGGAGAGGTCTGCTGCACCATGTGGGTCCCCTCCCTGGCCGGCAGCAGGGATCGAACTCATGCTGCAGTGACTGCGGTTTGCTTCATAGTGCGTTGCTTAACCCACTGCGCCACCAGGGGAGGCCCGAGAGTTCCTTTACTTTAAATGAGAGTTTGAAAAAAGTCAAGACAGTCCAGAGCAGAATATCAGAGATGAGAAGTAATACATAGATAAGTAATTCTGAAGATCTGTCCTACTCAAATCTTCAGAGAAGTACTGGTCAAGAAAAGCTTGGAAGGAAATTGCAAGAAGCCAAAGAACCACCCAAAAAGATTACAGGAAACAACACTGATAGTTCACACAAGGCCAGAATATTTCCTGTTCCCATTGGATAGAATACCCAGAAAGGTTTTGCCTCAGTATGTTGGACAAAATTATCTCTTGATTAACACAGCTGTGGTCCTGCCTAACTAAGAGGTAACTGAAGGGATCAAGCTGTTTCCAAGTAACTTAAATGCATCACAAAACAAAACTCAAGGATATTTATAGAGATACACAAACACCCACACTGTGAAAGTAAAATTAACAATGTCTGGTATCCAATCCAAAATTAGAAGCCTCACAAAGCAGAAACATATGACACACAATGAAAAGAAAAATCAGTCAACTGAAATCAACCCAGAAGTAACATGGATGATAAAATTAGTAGACAAGCACATTAAAGCAGTTATTTTATAACTGTATCCCACATGATAAAGAAGTTAGAGAAAAGATTTCACATTTATAACAAAGACATGGTAGATATTTTAAAAGACATGACAGAATTTTAAGAGATGAACAACTCCTAAATGTAAAAACTTGTAAAAAAAAATATGCCAGGTGGGTTAACGGCACATTAAACTGCAGAAGAAAAAAATCAGTGAACTTGAAGACATCAACAAAAACTATTCAGAACTAAACACAGAGAAAAGAAAGCAAACATTGTTTAAAAATTAGCAGTGAAAAAAATTAACAATAAAAATATATATATATAAATAAATTTAAAAAAAAACAATGCCCAAATTTTCCCAAAGTTGATGGAAATTTTAAGCACACAGATTTAAGAAAAAAATTAAATCACAAGCTTCAAAAACATAAAAATGATAATACCAAAATACATCATAATCAAGTTGCTTATACCAATAACAAAGAGAAGATCTTAACAGTAGCTAGAGAACACTATGTTCAGAGTTGAATAAAAATTACAGCAGACGAGATCGGGTGTGTTCAGGGTGGTATGGCCGTAGAAAAAATGAGGAGTCAAGGACAGACTGGGGACACCTGGTGGGGAGGGGAGGGGGAGGGTTGAGGGAAGATGGGAACACGAGGGACTGAGGTGATGGTGCACTGGTGAGATGGTGATGGGGATTACAATTAATGGCAAGTATATGTACATTTTAAAATATTTTAATAAAAAAAAAGAATTCAAAACAAAAAATAAATAAATAAATAAATAAAACCAAAAAAAAATTACAGCAGATTTCTTTATGGATACAAAACACACCAGAAGATAGTAAAGCAACAGTTAAAGTTCTAAATGAAATAAAATCTGTTAAAGTAGAATTCTATATCCAGCAGAAATACTTACCAAAACAAAGGTAAAGATATTTTTTGAGATGAAAGCTTTAAAGAATTCATCACCAGAAGACCAATAATACAAGAAATGAAGGAAATTTCTCAGCTGGAAACCTACACCTACATAAAGAATACTGGAAAGAGTAACTACATGAATAATAAATTTTTATTAACATTTATGTTATTAATTTATTATTATATATGTTTATACATTTTAAAAGATGATTGACTAAATAAAATAATAACAATATAGTGTCACTTATAATACAAAGAAGAGACAAATGAAAGTATACTGCTAAGATTCCTCTAGTATACATGAAGTTGTAGAATACCACCTGAAGGTAAACAAGAATAAGTTGAAGATGTTTACTATAAAACCTTTAGCAATCACTAAAATAACATAACAAAGAGTAATGACTTCTAAAGCAACAAAGGAGATAAAAGTGGAATCATAAAATAAAAACTCAATCCACAAGAAGGCAGAAAAAGAAAAAATGGAACGAGGAACAGATGGGACAAATAGAAAACAAAGAACAAGATGGTAGCTTTAAACTCAACTATATCAATAATCACATTAAAATGTAAATGGGTTAAATGCTCCAATTAAGAGTCAGAGACTGTTGGATTGAATAAACAAGCAAGACCCAAATATATGCTGCTACAAGAAACACACATTATACATAAACAAATAAAGGAACCCTCCATCTGCTTTCTTTAATGCACCCAAGCTGCCAGAAAAAAAAAAAATATATATATATACACATATATATATATATATATATATATGGGCTTATCACTGCTGCTCCAAATTCCTGGTATTCATCTTTCCTTTCTCACACCCCATGGCAAATAATCCAACACTCCCCACACTGAAGCTACCTACACTGCAAAAATGCCTGCATTTTTTACTTGTGAGACAAGATAAACCACATGGCTACCCAGCAATCTACTGACCTGCACGTCCATCTTTGTTAGGGCAGGCTGGTGAAGCCGAGGTCAGAGCTGGCAGGTAGGTGCCATGTTAGTATCCTTGGACTCCATCCTCCAGATGTCTCTGTGCCTCAGACATCTGACTATACTCCTCGCATGCCATGAACTTCCATGGCTGCTGGGAAGAAGGAAGGAGTTGCTTGTGCAGACTGTGAAGAACAGGAAGAACAGATAACACCTGGAGGTTTCCTGTTCTTTGCTCTCTGCAGCGTTAGTGCTTTGGATCCAGGTTTCTCTACAGAGATAATGGTAGCTGTTATCTTGACTTCATAGTGGATCATCCATCATGGACGGTACATTTTAAACTTTGGGCTCTGCTTTCCCAGTTCGTTAGGTCCTGCCTTGCCTTCCTCCTGGTATATGCCTTGGACTTGTTTTCCTGATGATTTTGCTATTGGGCCTTGTCCACTCAGTTATCTGGGCCCTGCCTGTTTGACTGTATGTTTGCCCACAGGGTATGGGTGATTTTGGAGTTTTATAAAAGGATTATATTTTAAAATTCTTCTCTCCCCTTCTCTCTCTCTCTCTCTCTTTCTCTCTCTCTCATTAGTGCACCTAGACTGTGATTATTTGTGTGTTATTTTGGACACTTAGAATGGGCATGTGGATTTTTTTTCCTCTTAAAAGTTTCAGATCCCTGGGGAACCCTCGGTTTCCCCCAGTATCATTCTTGCCACCTTTTCTCAAATTCAGAGAAATTATAGTCACTCTTCTCTTTCAAGCAACAATTATCTCTAAAGCCCTGGGCTTAGGACCATATCAAGAGTGGGCAAAAAGGCTTTGTTTGCTTTTTCTCTCTCCTTGAGAGATCTTTCTCAAAGCCTCTGTATTTGACACACATTCCTGCAGTTTGTAATCCCCAAACCTGAGCATTTTCAGACTACCTCCTAAACACTTCTCAGATCTATTCTCTTCTCTTTGCCTCCACTGAAACAATACTCTTCCAAATATCCTTTGCTTGCTCTCTACAATGGTGCAAACCACCCTCCCTACTGATTGATCGTGTCTTTCCAGGCATCACCCAGTGTGATCTTCTGGAAAGTCATGTGCAACCTTTTTATCCATTCCGGCCCACATACCACTCCCTATATTGTCCTTGAGACAAAGTCTTGGCTCTTCAACTTCATGTAACCTCAAATGATCTCTCCAACCTCTGTGACCCTCTGGCCCACGACCATCTGTTGCATACTCCAACCTCACTTGTCAATTTGCTGAAATGCTTATCCCTCAGTCTTGAAAGTGGCTCTTAAAAAATACTAAATACTCTCAAAAGAGTACTCAACAGGGTTCAACAGTGTTCAAACAGTACCAGAGGATGGTGACCAGGTGGGGACAGGTAATCTGTCAATGACTTCTCACCTACATGCACAGTTGCAAGGCCACAAGGGCTCAGGGTCCAGTCACAACAGGGTTGATTTAACAAACAGGAGAAACAAAGAGTTTCTAAGGCCACAGGTGACTGGCTAATGCACCCCAGATCATGTCCACAGCACCCAGAAGTCCCAAAGAAGGGCCAAAGAAGGGCCACTTATGGATGAGGTGACATCCCAACAGCCCACAGCAGTGGTCTGAAGGCCAGGCAGATCTGAACCACATAGTAATGGACTCAACTCCAGGAGATGACGCCGGAGGACCAGAGCCTGTGGTCAGCTCTTTGAGATGCTGGGCAGAGTTCAAGGGTGCTCTTTGCAGGCAGCATCAGAGGCAGGACTGAAGGCAGGTACAGAGTCTCTTCGAAAGTCTGTGGAGGAGTGTGGGTCTTGAAGTCTATAAAGTCTACGAAAGTCTGGTAAATCCCACAGAGGTCACCTATTCAATGTGTCTTCTCTCTTCAGAAGCTGGCTGACAACTCCTTTTTTCAGAGGCCAGCTGCAGACTTTTTCTTCGGAGGTAGTCTGAGGAATCTTTTCTCTCCCATCAGAAGCCTGGAGCAAAATAAATCAAGCTGGCTCTTGCTCTGCCTAAAATCCCTTCAGAGTGCCCCACCCTGCAGGTCTGAGCAGATTATTTTCCATCCTAAATGTCTAATTGGACCATTTAGCACCAATTAGTTCATTTTCCATTTTTCAACCTGAATAATTAGCTAATGAAGCAAGCTTGAGCCTGACTGATTCATTTAGCTCACACCTGATAGTTCCACTTACTTCACACCTGAATGATACATTTTACTGACAGCTGATTGGTTCATTTTTGAATCCTAGAGTCAGATAGAAGAGAGGGCAATGCCCAGCCCCGCCTGCACTCAGGTCAGGGCAGGTTGGTGGGTCTTTGGCTCCAGGAGCCATGGCCAGAGCCAGCCTCGTTGGAGTGGGGGAGGGACGTCCACAGGCAGTAGGCTAGCACGCCTCAGTCCCAGAGGCTTCTAGTGGCTTCAGGGCCCTGGTAACTACTCCCCCCCCACCCCGTGATTGCTCCCTTGAGCCTTTCTACAGTTCCCAATGTTATTTGAAACATCTCTCCCTTCATGCACCAGGATAACTAGGATGATAAGCTCAGGGAATACAAAACCTTCATCTCATTTGCTTCATACCAACTATGATAAGGCTCCAGTCCCTCATGTTATGTTGAAGGGAAATTATCTGTCTTCTCTGATGCTTTTACAAAATACTACATCCCAAATTTTACAGAATTCTGGGTCTTATATGGTTAGGAACCCCTTGCCTTCTGCCTCCAGTGTAGCCAGGAAACCCTCCTGGTCTTCAGACCTTTCTGACCCACCTGAGAAGTGCAGAGAGCCAGGCATCAAGAATCCTGTGCTCTGGGGCACCACACAACCAACCGCTCTGGGCTCCTGCCACCTCCTTGAGCTGCAACTGTTACAGGGCAACGCTAATATAAAATGGGTTTCCCTTACTGGGTCCTCACCCGCGCGCTCAGAAGACTTTTAAAATAAGCCTCAAATTCAGGCACACATGACAAAAGTTATTAAAGAGTTTTATTTTACAAAAGGGGAATAAAGTAGAAATATCACAAAGGGAAAAGAGGGAGACAAATCCATAAAACTCCTACCAGATCCTCTAAGCAATGGCATGTTGAGAGCTGGCTCTGAGTCAAGTGAGATGGCTCCAAAAGAAGAGAGAGCCCAAGGCTCACCTCTCTGGTTTTATAGCCATCCTGGCTGCTTAACTCCACCCTCAGGTCCCAGTGAGCCACTCTTTGATAATCATATTATCGGATTTGTGGTTCTGGAACACTGGTGGTCTGGAGTGGGGATTGGAGTCCACACACCCATCTGTGTAATCCATTCAGGACTACCCTTCCCCCTAACACAAGCACAGATTGAGCTAACTGTCCCACTCTCTCCAAAAATCCATAGCTCTCTCTTCTGACTCTATGACCTGAGACATTGTTTCCTTGTTCCCTTCTCTCAGTCTCACTATTCCCATCCCACCCCCAGGCTGCTATAACAACAGCTTCAAAGAAAAGTTCTCTCAGGTAACTTCCTGCTATCCTCCCACACAATGCTCTCCCAAGGTCATAAAGTAGAGAGGTCACTTCAGGATCCCCAGGGGAAAGGGAAGTGGCTATGTATAGAATGGCCATTTTATTCCAGAAAGACTTCCTTGGCACTGGAGAGCAGATGGGTCTGTCTCCTAGGACCCAACCATTGTAAGCCTTAGTGTGCCTGTAACTACCCAGTCAGTGTCTGTCACCCACCAGACTGGAGTTGCAGGGTGGAGAGCCTGCCACAGGGTCCACCACACAGTGTTTACTGAGTCTAATGGTAAACTCAAAAAATGAACAGTCTCATCTACTTGGAGAATCCGTTTTCAGTCTTGATAAACTCTGAAATACCCCAAAAGTGTATATTTGTTCTTACCTAAGAAACTACAAGAAAGTCCAACTCATCTGGGTTCGAGGGAAGACTCAGGTATTGGTCTTTATTCCAACAGAATGAAAAAAATAAAGAAAGCAAAAGGAAGTGTACATGCTTTAAAGGAGAAGCACAAATGCAGACAATGTGCCATTTTCACTCTTTCAATTCCAGCTAATGCCTCTTTGGAAGGGAGGTGCATCTCTGGAGAGTGGTTCTACCACTGCTAGGACCTGTGGGTGCTGCACTTAGCCACCAAGACCAGGGAGCAAGTCAGGTCCACAGGCGTCCTTCAGGCTGCAGTGGATATCACATGGCAACCTGGAAGAGACAGCCCATAGCTGTCAGTGGCATCCATGAAAGTCCAAGGGATTATGTCTAGTACAGTGTCGTATGCTGTGCCTTTAAGCTGGACATGCGCCCATGGAGCAAGCTGTTCCCAGCAGGGACAGGCCCCATGCCGTGATCAGCAGCCAAATGTCCATCACCACAGGGCAACATCATCATCTACTGGGGCTACTCGAAGCAGACAAGAAAATGTGCCGGAGGTGCCCACTCTGCAGACATGTTCCTGCTGAAGCTGGCGGAAGGCAGAGAAGGCAGGTGGATGTTGACTTGGATCGACCCGTTAGGAGCCAAGCCCTGGCCAAGGTCTGGTTTCTCACTGGCCATAGCCCTGAACCATCAGACACTACGCTTTGCTGGAGTGTGCGACAAGGAGGATGAGAGCCTGGAGGGCAGCTTCCACAACACCCTGTACTTCCAGGACACCAGCAAGGACTGCTGGTTAGTGGGACAGCTGAAGAGGCGCAAGTCTGAGGAGAGTCCGGCGGTGCCCACAGGCAGGAGGGTGTGGGAGCCTGCACACAGGAGTACCTGAAGGAGATCAAAGAAGTCGTCACAGAGGACGGGACTGTGGTCACCATTAAGCAGGTGCTCGCAGCCCCAGGTCCAGCTGAATGACCCCAGCCCAAGGAGCACAGCTCTGAGGAAATGGGCAGCCCCCGAAAGAGCCAAGCCCCTGCTCCAGCACCACACTGGCTATGAAGTAGGGGCAGCTTTACCTCAACTGGGGCCTGCTTGAGACTGCAGACCACCAGGTCACCCTCAGCAACCTTACTGCTTGGGCCCGCACAGGATGGAGGTGTGGGCAGCATGGTTGACATGGGCCCCTATGCTCAGAGGTGACTGGAGGAGACCAGCTCGAAGAGGGCAGCTATGAGGCTGAGGGGACTGAGGGTAGAGAGGAGGGTGAGGACAGCAGTGAACACAGCTAGAGGAATGTCTGAATCCTGGTCCTTCTAAGTGCTTCACACATGCGCCCAGGACTGAGCCATACTGGGTATAGCTTGCCTGGGGCAGCTGTCCGATGTCAGGGAGGGGACCGTGCTGAGGCTGACCCAAGCCATGGCAGGGCTTTCTTTGATGGGTGGACTGGAGCTGCTGGGCTAAACTAGCAGGTAACGGAGTGAGGTGTGGCACCTCCGTGAGCACAGCAGAGCAGATGGGGACAGACTATGTGTCCAGCGTCTGTGTGCTGCAGACCTAGAGATGGGGTGCAGGTCAGCCCCCAAACAGCGTCACATAGGCACATCCCTCTTGCAAGAAAATTGGCAGGTGTGGGGCTGTGTGACCTCCTGTTCATGTGCCTTCAGTGCTCACAGGTCCCAACAGGTGCCTGTGGCAGTCCTCTTGCGCCTGCTTTCTTAGTTATCTCCCCAGTAAAGCTGGGGCAGCAGATAGCACAGCTCTCTCTGCACCACCACTCAATAAAAAAGAAAAAAAGTAAAGACATAGATGTGTCATATTACCAGATTTCAAACTTGGCTATAAAGCAACAGTATTAGAAGCAATATGGTATTGACACAAAAATAGACACGTGGACCAATGGAACAGAATCAAAAGCCCAGGAACAAATCCATGCATATACCAGCACCCAATGTATGATAAAACATTCATGATAAAAAAAAATGGGGGAGGGCCTCCCTGGTGGTGCAGTGGACTAAGCAACACACTATGAAGCTAACCTCAGCCACTGCAGCATGAGTTCGATCCCTGCTGCCGGCCAGGGAGGGGACCCACATGACGCAGCAGACCTCTCCTGCCTCGCCCGCTGCTCACCTTAGCAGTGTGCTTCTGTTGATCTGCCTGTTCTGCTCCCTGCTCTGTCTGTGGTGAATCCTCTCACCCCCCACACCTCTGGCCTGTACCCCAGTGCTTGTATGCATAAATAAATAAATCTTTAAAAAAAAAGGGGGGCGGGGAGACAGTCTCTTCTATAAATGGTCCTGGGAAAATTTGAAAGCCACACAAAAAAGAATGAAGTTGGATTAGTCTCTAACACCATACGCAAAAACAAATTCCAGATGGATTAAAGACTTAGATATAAGACCTGCAACAATAAAATGAATAGAAGAAAACATCAGTGAGATATTTCACAGTATCAACAATAGTTATTTTTGGTGACTCAACCCCTATGTCAAGGGAATGAAAAACAAAAATAAACAAAGGGGATTACTTCAAGTTAAAAAGTTTCTACACAGCAAAATAAAAGACAAGATTATTAAATAGGCATGCTACTGAATGGGAAAAATATTTACACACTATATAACTGATAAGAGATTAATAGCCAAGACATATAAAAAACTTACACATTTTAAACAAAAAGCAAATAATCCAATTAACAGGTGGGTACCAAATATGAATAGACAATTCACAAAAGAGGACATCCAGAAAGCCAAAAACATGAAAAAACATTCACTGTCACTCCTAATAAGATGATGCAGATTAAAACTACAATGAGATATCACTTCACTTCCATGAGAATGACACCTATTAAAAAGACTCCCAAAGAGTTGTTAGAGAGGATGGGGAGCAAAAGGAACCCTATTAGATTACACTATTGGTAGGAATGTGAACTGATAAAGCCATAGGGAAACCAATCTTGATTTACCTTAAAAATTTTAAAATAGAAAAGCTATATAGCCTGGCAATCACACTCTTGGGCATACATCCACAGAACATGAAGGCATCAGCAAAACACATGTAGAAAGCACATGTTCTACAATATTCACAGCAGCATTCTTTGTCATAGCCAGGACATGGAAGCAACCTAAGATCTTCAGTGGGTGAATGGATCAAAAATATGTGGTAATTTCATGGAATTTTCCATAGCCATAAGAAAGGATGAAATGCAACCATTTTCAACAAAATGGGGGGAATTTTCAAAGCATGTCAGAATGATAAAACAAATATTAGACATTCACATAAAAGACAGTTCAACAACTTTCAAAAACTAGTGGATATCAACATTCTGTGGGCTATGAGATTAATAGAGGGGGTGAAGGGAAAGGACAAGGAACAAAAGGGGTGGTGTAGGAGGGGTAATAAAAAAATAAAACAAAACAGGCTTAATGGGAAAAAAAGGAGAAGAAAAGAAACATCCATCTGAGCTGCTCCTAAATTCCTGACCCTCAATAACTATGTGACATGATCAATTTTTGTCTGGATTTAAAGATAAATCTGTATTTCCACTTGTGTACTTCCTAAGAGTTTCTGGTGAAGGGTACATTTAGTCTATACTTTTACCAGCCAATACTCTTTTATTACCCCCCAGGCTCTAGGACTTTCTTCCTAGGGGTTGTTTCCCAAAGTGTGGCATGTAGGCCACAGATGGGTCACAAGATGAATGTAGCTGGAACAAAGACTAGGATCTATTTCATAAAATTTCTGAATTCATTTCACTGTGTAGTAGCAAAGTGCTGGTTCCATTTTCTCTGCTGATGGATTTCTTAGTGTCTGAAGGGCATTTGTTCACGGAGAAGAATTCTCATCACTAATTGCAATGGAGACAATGTCCCAATTGCTAATCTTAGGAATTTATTAGATAATTAACATTCTTTTAGATATTAAACAATCAGAATTGCCCTAAATATTCACAATTACCTACAACTAATAAATAAAAAAATTAATTCCACAAAGTAAATTTTCCTAATCAGTAAAAACCCTGATTACGAGCTTAATCCAGCACTATCCACAGTTAATTAAAATGTGAAATCTAACATATTAATTTCCTTCAATGTTCTAGTACTAAATATAATATGTACACACAAAAACTACAAATATAACATCAATTAATACTCCAACATCAAAAGATGTTACATGGTATTGATTCCATGGGTTTAAAAAAAAAGGATCTTTCCCTTTTTGGCCTCCACTCATTCTTGCATATTCCCAGTGCTGCATGCCTCTCATTGTCCCAGGGTTTCAATAACTCTATGAGCTCCATAACTGATACTTTATACCTCCCTAGTATTTTAGAAAACTTACCCCAGTAAGAGAATATTTCCTTGATCCACTGGGAAATAGCAGGTCTGGATCTGGCAACCTAATATTTCCTGCCTGGAATATGGCTGTAAAACCAAATGGATTCAAACCTGAACCATTAGGTCACTAGGGTGACTTCATTACAAGGAAGCTGTCTTGTGACGTCGTAGGAATTTTAGGTTCCCATTTCCTTAGGGATAATGACTTGAGCCTTGGTGTTTATTCCAGGAATGAAGTGGTCCTTAGGTTTTTAATGTAGTCTCTACTTGTGCATAAGTATGCTTTGTTACTCTGGTCTATTACTAGAATTGGAAATTGGTATTCATCTATTTTATTAGTATCTCCTTTAAAATAGTGGCATTATCCAGAGGTTTCATTCCTTGAGAAAAGAGGGAGTAAGTACAAGGCTCACCCCTTCTTCATATAAGAACATTTGGCTAATTTGTAATCAGTCACACATGTCTGGGTATTTTTTAATTGGTTACTGAGTGAAATCACAGCCCATTGCTATCCACACTTTTTGTTTGTGGTGCAATTCCTTTTAAACTGGGATTATTTCAGCTGACTCACCAATTTCAAGTCTCTCCTTCCTGCTTATGTTGGTTCCTATCTTTTTGTGAAAAACAGATGTGTGTTAAGCAAAGACATACCATATTCATAGATAGCATAGATTTTCACTATCAAAAATAATAAAGACGAGGCAGGTTTGTTACTCTTACCCTTTCGTTGAATGACTCCATTATTTTCACTGTGTATTACCTATAATGTGATTTAATTTTTTGCTTTAAAACATGCATATAGTTCCCCATAGGGTCTCCTTCTTTTAATAGGAGACTAAGGCCAAATCCAGACCCTGTGAATATGATAGGGGTCAGTGTGGGAAATATACAGTTTCTGTTGTTGCTGTTGGGGCATTTTTTTTTTCTACAGAACTATTAATGACATTTCCTTCAAGATTGTGTATTTACATTGACTTTCTAAATTGAGTGAATTACCTGATCTCTCTAATAACACATGATTCCATCCATCACCAAGACTTCCTCTTCAGAGTAGGTGCACTTCAAGGATATATGGTTTCCTCATAAGAAATATACTTATTTAACATTAAAAAGTTAGGGAATTAAAACACACACTGTAAGCAATAGTAGTGGATTATGACAAACACCCCACATGTGAACTATGAATGAGTGAAGCGCTGAACTTGCCCTCTAGTCTGACCATCTGTGAGGTTCTGCCACTCAGCACAAGTGAATTAAGTTTCTGGATCTGACGGGAAAAAAATACATTGTGGGGCTTCAAATGACAGAAGGTACTGTCTTAGTACTGAAAACATGAATCTGAAACAGGAGAATCTGGGGTTAAGAATGTAGGACATAATAATGAGATTAATTTACATAGGAAGTGAGAAAGGTAGATCTCAGAGAGAATGTATAGGTTGTCATGAGACAAAATGCCCTCCATCCTTCCCCAGGTAATGTCCACTGAGCAGAGATGAGGTACAAGTCAAAGAGGAACATGGTAACCTGGCAGTTACTTCATGGACATCCTTCCTAACCAGTGGTTTAACTACCCAAGTGCCAGCCCCATCTTTACTTCCCCACTGAGACATCACAGGTGGAGTCCAGAACGCTCCACCCACCAGTTTGGTGGTTGCTCCTCAAACAAAACCTGTAGGGAAGTATCTACCTTGTCTATTTCCAGCTTCTGATGAAACTGGTAGTCCTCTGGCTCCTGGATTACAGCTGCGGTGCTTTAATATCTGTGGCATTCCCCACAGACCACCTCCCAATGTGTGTGCTTCTGCTCTTAAGGATGCCACAAATGACATCAAGGGTCCACCCCACCAGTGTGACTCATCTCACCTAATTACATCTGCTGTGACCCTCTTTCCAACAAGGTCACATTCACATGTCCTGGGGCTTTGAGTTGAACATATCTTTTAGGAGATACATCAATCCATAACCACAGGCTTGTCAGAAGCTGAATGAGCACATGATGAACATTCTAGCTTGGTCTTTCATTTGACGTAAGCAAGAACAAAGGCTTCATAAGTGATCCAGTTATTTCTCAATTAAAAAAGAAGATTCTAAACCAGAGAGCACACAGAGGTCACCTGAGATGCCCAGTGAAGGTGAAGGGGGATGTTATCAGCAGGTGACCTCCTCAGAAGGTGCTGGAAGAATGCCAGCAGTGTGGCTAGAGTTCCCAGTGAGGATGGAATTAGTGTTCAGGATTAAGTGGGAAAATACCAAAAATTACTTTGTAAAGGACCGTACTGCAATAGGGAAAGGGTATTTAAAATTGTTTCCTTAACTAGGAGGAGTTTACATGACACTTTTATACCTTTTTCAACTATATACCTTAAGAAAAACGATTAACAAATTCCCTGCTGATTCTTCTACATCAACAGATTCAATTTAGAAAGCATGATCTGTTTTTAACCTAAGTCAGTCCCATCCACCTTAAAAGAAATTTCAGGATAGAGGGTTCAAATGTATATTTAATCTTGGGTTGTCACCAAGTTTTATAATAAAAGATCGTCCTTGTGTTTTTTCTCTTTTGTTGTCAAGAGATTTCACCAGTAGAAAGTTCTGCAATAATAAGGCATAATAATAAAATTTTAAAAATTAAAAAGAAGATTCTGTTCCTGTGCAACAGAAGTATGTCCATAAAAAGGCAAGTTCCATCTTCCCTGCCCTACCCTGTGAGGGACAGAACTCAGTGGTAAGGGGAAGTTTGAGACACAGAAGAAGCATAGAAAGGTTGGGGACATGGTGAAGAGAGACATGGACAGACAGGTGAAGAAGGGTATGCTTGCTTCTTGGCATTGGACTTGTACCAGGACTTGGGAGCATGGAAGGAGACAGAGGAAAGACATGTAGATACACTTGGAAGAGACATGTGGGTGAGAGACATGTGGGAAGCTGACAATGGCAGTGTTTTCTTGATTTGTACTTTGATTCTGTTCCTTACTTCCCAAACTTTTCCAGCTTCCTCTGCCCTTTCCTATGGTTCCCTGTCAGGAGGTACCTTAGACTTGTGGCAAGATTTTGGGCCTCAGTTGTCCTGCTTTGGACCACCCCTTTTGGCTGGGCATTTACCCATAAAGGATGGGTCACTTTGGGTGCTTCATTGGAAAACTATCATCATTTCTTGTCTTCTCCCTCTCTGCACACTAATCTATTGAAGTTCTTTCACACTAAGTATGCCTTGATTTGTCTTCACAGATGGATCACCACTATAGAAAATGTAAGTTTGGGGGCCCAGGATACCCCTCAGTCTGCCTGCTAACATTCCTTCATATTAGAGCAAAATACAATCCTCTAGGATTTGAAATGTGTTCCAAGATTCTGAAATACACTTTCCTTATGACCCTATCCTATTCTCACATTCTTTTTGTTTTTGTTTTTTTGTTTTTGTGAACTCCCCCAACCTGACCAAACCTCAAGAAGTAGAAAGATTAAAAATAACTAAATAATGATGGCCTAAGAATTTACCTGCATAGTTGCTTGTCTTGTAACTGTGACTTTTCTCCATGATTAGTCTGGTACATTCCATCCGAGATGCAGAACTAAAGGAGGTGGGAGATTTTTCCATCAAGTTTTAGTTAGCCAACTGGTTTAACACCAGCTAGCTCACTGCCATTCAATTTCAGCACAGACCCTACAAGTTAAGGGCTAGGAACCCTAAGATTGCCCTCATGTCAGATGTCAACTATAGGTTCCCAGGTTCCCAGGCCACCTGCACATATGATCAAGTGGATACAAATATAGGAGTTCCTATAATCCCTCACATTTGATAATGTGCTAGAATGACATAAAACCCAGAAAATCACAATATTTATGATCATAGCTTATTGTAAAGAACACAAATCAAGAACAGCCAAATGAAGAGCCGCATAGAGGAAGTTCTTAGAAAACTCTGCTTAGGAAGTTCTGAAAACAGAGTTTCCATGTCCTTTCCCTACAGAGTTAGAGCCCATAACCCTCTCCACATTTTGATGTATTTGTCAATCAGGAAGTTCCTCTGAACTTTATTTCCCACAGTTTCATTGATTAAGTTATTTGTAGCATGATTGAAGTCATTCTCCAGTTTCCCATCCCTCCCACCCTCTGACAGACTGGCTCAAAGTCCCAACCCTCTAATCAGATGGTCTCTATGGTGACTGGCCTCCTTCCTGAAACTACAGAGGAAACCACAAGTTGCCCAAACTTGGGTGTGATCCAAGCGGCTCACAAATAACAGACACTCCCATCACTCAAGAAATGTTAAGGAGGCCTCCCTGGTCATGTAAGGGTTAGTCTCAGCACTATCACCACTATGGCCTGAGTTTGATCCTCAAAGAGGTAGGTGACCTACATGTGAAACAGGGGACGAGGATGATCTGACTGAGACAGGGGGCAGAGGAGGCTACAAGGCCAGAGAGCCCCCCAAAAGCCCCTAAGGCCAAAAGGCCACAAACCAGAATCAAGGACTATAGCAACAGAGGCTACAGACTATCAGAGAACAGTGCCCAATACAGGTCACTGTCTATGGGTTCTCACCCACACGCACAATTGCAAGGGACTTCAAGCTACAGGAAAAACAATCATGGGGTTTATTTACAAACAGGGGGAAACTGCTTCATCTGGACAGCATCAGTGTTGGCAGTCACCAGTTCTAGGCAGCACTGCCCAGTAGCAGTGACCACTGTGGGCCTGCAGAGGCGGTGTTCCAGTGTTACAGCTCTTGTGAGTTGTTGGTTTATACCACCAACAAACAGCTCTTTGAGACACCAGGCCCAGGGCCTTTGGTGCTCCTTCCAGTCAGTGTCACAGACAGGACTGAGTCCCAGTCCCTACAAAGTCCTTCAGTCTCTCTCCCCTCCTCAGAGGGAAGCTACTGGAGGCTCCCCTCCTTTCTCTGAAGGCTGGAACCATCTTCTCCTCTTCCTCTGCAGGAGCTCTTCTTCCTCTGGGCTGCTGCTTCCCTGTCTGCTCCTCCAGGTCACTCCAAATCCTAATATATGAATCCCAATTCCAATGCTCCCTTCAATCTGGCCTTATATTCACTTTCAAGTTGCCCCCCTCAACAGTCTGATTGGCCCATTTTCCAATCCTGCACCTGATTGGTCCATTTTGGCCTGTTCCAGAATTCAGGAAGTGTAAAATTTACAAGAGGGGCTCTGCTACCACTGACTTGTGGTGAGAGGCGGAGTCCTGGTGTCAATCAACCCATAGCTCACATCCAAGTGGTCCATTCCATGATCCAGGCAGCACACTGCTACATAAAAGGTTTCTGAGGAAGGACTGCCACCCTAACTTGCAAGGAAGCCAGAGACCACTCCTTCTGCTGGCTTCAGCCCAATAACGCATATGGTGCAGCAGACCTCTCCTGTCTCACCTGCTGCTCCCCTCAGCAGTGTATTTCAGTTGATCTGCCTGTTCTGCTCCCCACTGTGTCTCTGGTGAATCCTCTCAACCACTGCCCTTGCACCACTGGCCTAAACCACAATTCTGCTATGCATAAATAAATAAATCTTTAAAAAATACTAAGGGTTTTAGAAATTCTACTCCAGGAAGCCAAGTCAAAGACCAGCAAAATTCTTTATTATATAACCCATTCAAAGGCTCACCCTTCCCATTCTTCTCATAGAAAACACACTAATCTCATCTGCCACTGTCTGGCAGATTCTTTTTCACCCCTAAACCTAACTCCATGGGCCAGTCACAGGGGACCCACACTCAGTGGAGGTGGGTGAGTCCTGGGGCATTCAGTGATGTCCTGCACTAGCTCAGAAGCTCCACTAGAATTTGTCACCAAAGAGTCACTATATCTCTACCAGGTGCTCAATAGTGTGTAGATTTCCACTGACCTATGAAAAACATCTCTGAAGCCAAAGGCATAGAATCAGGCAACTGATTTCAACTCTCACATCCTCACAAGGGGCTGGGTCACTTAGACTCAATCCCAGTAACACCACCTGTAAAATGGTATTGTTGTGGAAGCTAAATGAATTTAAGTTTAGAACACAATAGGGAGTAAGATTTCAATGACTAGCTACTGTCATTGTTTTCACCACCATTATGTTACTATTATTATTAAACAAACTTGTTCTTTCTGTTGGCCAAATCTCACTTACTCCTCCCTACTTAGCTTCCTGCCTCCAATGTCTGTTCCAGTACCAGGATCTTCACTGTACTCAACCCATCATTCTTCTTTTTGGGGAGAAGAAGGAGGCCCATACATGAAAATTATCCGAAAACTATACAAGCCCAGTTAGGACGTGGAATAACAATGGAAATTTTAGTGGGAAAAGCAAAGAGGCCTAAGAAGCTCTTCTTTCACCATTACCCCCTATTTTGACATTTTAAAACTTTCCTCCCACAAACCACAATGAGACATCACTTTATAATCATAATCATTTGAATGTCTATGATTAAAAAAAAAAGGAAAGAAAGATTTAAAGTAACAAGGATTAGAAGAAATTGGAACCCTTAAGCATCACCAGTAAGAAAGGGGCAACCACCAGGGAAAACAGGATGGCAACTCCTCAAAAAACTAAACACAAAGTTACCAAATGATCCAGCCAAGCTATTTCTAGGCATTTACATGAAAAGGGGACTCAAGCAGGTTTTTGTATGCCCATGTCTATAACAGCTTTATTCACAGTAGCTAAAACATAGAAGCAACCCAGATATTCACTAAAAGATTAATGGAAATGATGGCAGGTTATTCAGCATTAAAAAGGAAATCCTGACACATTGCTATGATGTGGATGAGCTTGGAAGACAGTGTGCTAAGTGAAAGAAGCCAGCCACATGAAGGACACTGGGATTCCACAGATTCAAGGGACGTAGAGCAGTCGTATCCATGAGACAGATGCAGCATGGTGCCTGCCTGTATGGGGGTGAGGGTGCAGGCGTGGAAGGGGAAGGGTGTGGGAATTATGCTTGATAGGTAACAAGTTTCAGTTTGGGAAGAAAAGTTCTGGTGATTGATGTGGTAAAGGTAGCATATTATGAATGCTCTTTAAAATGGTTAACATAATAACTTTTATGTCATGTGTATTTTATCACAATAATACGAAGAAGAAATTGGAACCCTTATGCATCACAATAATACAAAACAAAGCAAAACAAAAAAACCCTTCTTCCTACTTCCTCCCCCTTCAAGGGAAGTGGATGCTTCAGGGTAAAGGAAAATATTGCAGTGACCGAAGGCTGCCAGACTCACACAGCCTCTTCACAGTTAACCGCCTCCACACCCTCACCGCAGGACTGTCCCCAGTTCCAGTGCCAATCACAGTCTTTGCTTCTGCAGGAGCCCCAAGTCTCTGGGGAATAACAATTTGAAAACTCCTGTCCTTGGGTTCCCTCTGTTTATACCTCCCATGAGTTTAGGTTTGCTTTTGTAAGCTTTGAAATGGCAATCAAGGTGTTTTTTTTTTTTCTTCTCCTCAGCAGCATGAAGCCATAAGTGCAGATGACTCACAGACAGTGATGGGACATTTGCTATGTAAACCACCAAGCCCTTCTAACCAGTTCTGGATCCTTCCAGCTCACCGAAGCCCACAATACCCCTGCGACTCTCACGGTATCTCAGTGGGATCTCGTTCCTCAGGAAACATTCGCAGCAGGCAGGGTATGTGAACTTCAGCTCAAAATAGACCAAATAATTGTTCTTATGCCAAAACCTTCCCCTCTCTGGGGGCCTTCTCCTCCACATCTCCTCTCTTCAAGGGAGACTTCTGCAAGGAAAGGGCCGGGCCAGATCCCTGTCTCTGACCTTGCCTTGAACTTCTAGCTCTTGTCACTGTGCTAGTGCTGATCTTGGAGCTCACCAAATAAAAGATGTGGCATCAAGGATCCATCTTCCTGTGATTGTCTAATCTTTCTCTGGGAGAGACAATTTTGTTTTGTTTTTTAAGATTTATTTATGCATACAGGAGCTGGGGTACAGGCCAGGGTCATGGGAGGTGAGAGGATTCACCAGAGGCAGAGTGGGGAGTAGAACAGACAGATTGATGAAAATATATTGCTGAGGGGGAACAGTGGGTGAGGCAGGAGAGGTCTGCTGCACCATGTGGGTCCCCTCCCTGGCCGTGGATCGAACTCGCGCTGCTGTGTCTTGGATGCTTCACAGTGCAGTGTTCAACCCGCTGCGCCACCAGGGAAGCCCATGGGAAAGACAGTTTTTAACCATCCATCCTCCTCTCACCTTTTCCTGTAAGAGAAGTGGGGTAGGAGCCTCCGCCCTGGCTGGTAGTAAGAATCTGAGGGCACCAGTGAAGTCACATGTGACCCTAGAAACCTCATGTCATTGAAATACACAGATATATATTAAAATACATAAACCCCATGTATTTGGAAAAAACCAACATGTCATATATTTGCTTCACTTTCTGTTCCCTTCAGAAAACAGAGACTGTGTTGATCTCCTCAACATAAGATGGGGTAACAGCCAATAAACCTGGTTTAAGTTGAAAATATCGTTGAGTCAAAGTGCGATCAATATACCTAGCCTTCCCGGTATCAGAGCTTGGCCTCACCTACTTTAAACATGCCCGTCCATTAGCCTACAGTTGGGCAAGGTCACCTCATGCAAGGCCTCTTATAATAAAGTGTTAGATATCGCTTGTAATTTGGATACTGAACAGGAAAAACAGAGTGCCCAGATTCAAAATTGGAAGTGCAGTTTCTACTGAAGAGGGGTGCCTTTTGCACCACTGTGAAGTTGAAGAAAATGGAAGTGAGATCATTCTAGGTGAGAGAGTGTCTGAGTTCCAAAGCCCCCTTGTTCCCTGTCACATGGAAACCAAACCAAGCTCGTCACAGCCAACGCGGGTCCTGCCTGTGCTCTCCCAGCTCCCATCCCTCCCCAGCCTGAAGGTCACTTTTCTCTCCGGGATATGAATAATAAAATGAAATAGGAAGGTATGGTGGACATTAAATGAGCCACATGAATGTAAAATATAGTCACTATGAGTAATCAGACATAAGGAAGTTTAGCTACCAAAATATTTGCAAATGAAAAAAGTAAAAATTGTGGTGAATACAATATTGACTGATGTAGCTGCAGTGGGCAGAGCGCAGGGCGAAGTTGCTCTCCATGGCTGTGCCCGGGCAGTGCGGCCAGCCCAGAGTCTTCTGGGCTCTTCTCGCTGTTTCCGCGTATGAGATGAGTCCCCAAGGTCCACGAGCGCGAGCGCGAGAGCAGCCGGCTGGGCCTGTAAACAGAGCTAATGCCACATCTTGCCTGCAGATGCTCTGCTCAGGATTCCAGGGAGGCTTCCTTTTGGATCATTAGCGCAACATTAAGATGCCCCTTTATATCTCCATGTTGATATGAATAATAGAATGCGAATGTAATTACTACAGCTAACTTAATTAAGACCATCTTTGAAAGTTGCCCCCTTGCTCCTGATGTACAAAAACTGGATTTGGAGCCATTTGTCTTTGCCAGACTGGCAGGCCACATCATTTACCCCCCAGAAAGCTGATTTTATCACGGGGTGGGGGAGGGAGGGGGGTGTGGCAAGACTTAAGCTCAGGACACTGTGCCCATTTGACCCAAGACCCTCTCCTAAGGGTGCAGGTTCTAGAGCCAGCTTTCTGGGCTTGTGCCATGGCCCACTAGCAACTTGGCTGTTCGACCTTGGGCAGCTCATCTACTCTCTCTGTTTTAATGTTTAACTCTATTGGGTGCTTGCGGACAACTGACGTATTTCTAAGAAATACACGGACTCCTTTTCCTTCAGCGGTCTTATGACTGGCCTCCCTTGGCAGGCTTACCCCAGGCCATCTCCACGGAGGAGTCTCGTTTCATTTACTCCCACGCGGCAGACAGACTCAAAGACAACTCACAGGGCAAAGGAAAACAGCGCAGAACAGCGGGCCTGTGCACACAGGAGGGATGTTGGGGATCACTCTGGGCATGGCCTTGGCAAACTGCCTGAGAGGACTGGCATTCCCACAAGGCGCACCAGGGTGCGGTAAGACCTGGACCAAGAGCACCTGGAGGGGGTGGAGGCAAAGTTCAGGCACGACAGGTCCAGAGGCTCTCCTGGAATTCAAGACCTCCGTTGAATGGCAGCTTCCCCTCCTGCACTGCACAGGCCCTGGCAAGCCACTAGCCAAGCTCTCCCAGAAACCGGCCCTCAGTCCTCCCCGACCTTGGAGGAGAATGAAGGTTGCAGCTCTTCAGGAGGACAGAGGTCTTTTCAGCAGGGCACCTGACACGGTCCTGCTCTCACTTGCTCCCATAGGAGGAGTGAATGCATTTGGGGTGTCCTCCTGTTCGCTAGTCTGAGCCCAGGGGATGGTAGGTTGGCCTCGCTGCCCACAGGCCAGCGGAAGCAGCTCCTGAGGCAGAGAAACCTTGCCTTGACCTTGACAGTACACCTGAGGATGGGATTTTTGATGCACCCTCACACATCCATTCAATGAGGAAAATAGTGGGTTTGCAGGAGGGTCGGGGGAGCCACTCTAGGTGGAGACAGTTCAGGCCCCAAATGCAGTGCGTGTGAAGGAACAAGCCCTGCCCTCCCTGGGACAGGAAGTGACTCTGCTTAGGGAAGTTCCCACCTGCCACCTGCAAGGAGGGAGAACTTAGGCTAGACCTCTTCCCAAGCCTCATCCCCCCACCCAGAAGTGATATTGGCAGACAACAGAACTACAGGACTAGCAACCCAGGAGAGACCCAACCCCGCACCCACCCCCACCCAGCACTTCAGTGCTAGAGCCAGGTCTTGTAGAGTCCAGTGACAGCTGGTGACAGCTGTGGTCTGCTCCAGCCTGGCAGGAGAAACTGCAATAAAGGGGCTGCATGTTGGAGATTCTGCAT
This sequence comes from Galemys pyrenaicus, assembly GCA_019455555.1. Taxonomy (NCBI): domain Eukaryota; kingdom Metazoa; phylum Chordata; class Mammalia; order Eulipotyphla; family Talpidae; genus Galemys; species Galemys pyrenaicus. Next base: position 5,485,704 of record JAGFMF010011493.1, read on the forward strand.
CCTTCCAGCAGCATCAGATACGGGATCATCAGACCTGATATCTCCTGGCTGGTTAGCAAAATGGGGAAAGTAATGGAAATCTTTTCTGGTGTTAGGAATCTATGGGGTTTGAGGTGTATGTAACCCAGAGGTTTGCTCCCCCCTCCTCACTCAGGCCGAATGCTTGGTTTTCTGCCACAGACCAGCTATGACAGAAGGCCAGGTCCCCAAAGGATGGAACGGAAGTCAGCGAATGAAGGGGGGTCCAGGGTTACAAAACTCGAGTCAGGGTTTGGTGTGTGTCCTTGCTGAGAAAGTCTCAGCAGGCCTTTATTTTATACATTAAGGAGAAAGGGGTGGGATTACATGAACACGTGCATTGATCAGGAACTTAACAATGACTTCTTTTTTTTTCTTTCAAGAGCAGCTTGGGGTCATGTGACCTTCAGCCAGGCTAGCTAACATAGGTGATTATAAAATCCAAGACAACATCTTTCTACTAATGTTAGTTATTATGGTTGGTTAATTTATATTATGGCAGGTATACTAGTTTAATGAAATCATAACTAATTCTATTTTCACTCTGAGCATAAAATGAATTATTAGCTTAAGGTCAAATTGGTGTCAGCATTCTACTGTAGGTCAGCAGCGGGGGGAGGAGGTACTCAACCCAACACTGGAACAGCATCTGTGCCCTTGTATCTGTCCTTCACCAGGAATCTCTAGTTTCCTTGTCTCTCAGATTTAGTTGATAATGTATGTTGCCAAATTATCTAAAGGGAGGAGGGGTTCTGTAACTATTATCAGGAATTGCAGAACCTACCCTTAAAGAATGCAAAGCCATAAATTTTAATTAACAGAGAGTCACCTGAGGAATGCAGGATCCACCCTTAATAACAGCAGATATACAAGACCTTTCACAATGGCCCAATCTTGAAAGTCATGCTTAGATTCCCCAAGGCTTGTAGCCCATAGTAAAATGTTTGAGTTTAAAAATATTCCTAATAATCTAATTTTAGAATTTGTATTATAGTATCAGCCAATTGGCAGTACGTCATCAAATTGCGTGGCAACCAATTACTTTGTTTAATAAAAGAGCCAATCATACAACCATCCCCAGAAACAGCAAGCACAGTTTCTGTAACTTTTAAAACTTTAATTATTAAATCGGCCTAAACAAAAGAGGGAAGAGAGGGGTCAACTTTGGAACCTCTGATTTTTCAGGGCAGTTCCCCTATGTCGGGCTTTTGCTTCACAATATAGTCTGATGGCCCTCATCAGCTTTCCACCCACCTGCCCATAAAATGAGGTGTCTGTGTCCCTCTGCCCAAGGGGCTTCCTCTTCTGCATGCACTCTCAGCATCTCCATCTACTGCAGAAGGCACCAGATTATTGGATATTACCCTCATTTAAAATGTTATATATCAGTTTAAGCATAATTCACCTTCTCTTTCCAATCCCATTAGCTTATAAAAGTATTAGCAAATTGTCACACATTTAAATGGCCGTGTAATAGGTACTGGTTTTAATTGTCAGTGCTTAAGTGGCCATTATAACAAAGTGTTTTGCTTCATAAGCTGGGTAAGTCCTTCACCCTCCAAGGAAAAATGTTTGAAACTTGGCTGCTGAGAAGTGTAGAGTCAAATTTATAATCCACTGATAACTTGGGTTGACACTGACCTCAAGAAACTTAATTTTTTCCCAGGTTTTAAAATTGTGGTACAGTACGTATAACATAAAATTAATTATCTCAACCACTTTAAGTATACAGTTAAGAGCATTAAGTATAACCATGTTGTGTGCAACCATCACCACCTTCCGTCTTCAAAACTTTTTCATTTCCCCATATTAAAGCTCACCTCAGTCTTATCAGCCATTATTCTTTTAATCTCTGACTTTGCCTACCATAGGTACCTCATGCAGTGGAATCATAGTACTTGTCCTTTCATGTCTTACCATAATGTCTTCCAGGTTATCCATGAATTTCATTATAGCATGCATCTGAATTTTGTTTCCTTTTTAATGGCTGAATAATATTCTGTTGTATGGCTATATACCACATTTTGCTGGTACACTCATCCATACATGGACATGGGGTTGCTTCCTCTTGGTTATCACAAATAATGCTGGTATCGGCTTCAAGAACCTCAGTTTTTTTTATTTTCCAATCCTTGTATTTTGATTTTTATACCTATTTCTAAGGTGTGCTTCCCCGTGACTGACACTAGTTTCTATTGTGGTTACTCAGTAAATTCTGTTAAACATCAGAAGCTATAGGAGATTTAATACTAATGTGAGAGAAAAAAAAATTCAAAATCAAATGAGCTTCCCTACAAGCAAGAGTTCTTAATCACTTTGAGGGGTTCACCAGCCCACCTGAAAATTTAAACAAATTTTGAACCCTCCCCTGTTTAACAAAGCACATGTTCTCTCACAAATATTAGATTTTCCATTTTCATGGATAATCCTAAAACCCTTTTTAAACCAAGGTTTATCTCTATTTTGTGTTATTCATTTCTTCCCCAAAAGTTGTAAGTCAAAGGTTTTTCAATCAGAACATGGTTGCAAGGGTTGCCTAAAGAAAATAATCAGTTCTGTGCAACAATTACGTAGAGCTGAGAGTCTGCATTTGGAACTTCCCCAGTGTGCTACACCACACGGGAAGACAACCTTGGGCATTTACAAAGCATCCCCACGGGGCCAGGGAGGACAGGAGAACACATGGGTCTGTCCCAGTGTGAGTGAGGGCAGTCCAGTGAGAGTAGGCACCCAGGATGACAAGCTCCGGAGGGAAACTTGCCAGGGCCAGGGCCAGGAACTAGCCCCGCAATCTAAACAGGAGCCTTTCCTGTGCTTGCCTCTTCCCTTCTCATCACTGTTCATCCTAGCCACAAGGCCCACCCTGATACCCACTTGAGCACAAACAAACATGTCCCCACTCTCCCAGGGCACCAGAGAGCCAGAATTCCCATTTCCAATTTAACTACATAGAAATTTGTGTTTCCCAATGGCCAAGAGTGGGAAACAACCTAAGTATCTATTGACAGATGATTGGATAAAGGAAAGGTGGAATATATACACAATAAGATACCATGCAGCTATAAAATAAAAGATGAAATATGCCATTTGCAATGATGAGGGTGGAAGTAGAAGGTATTATACAGTAAAACAAGTCAAGGAGAAAGACAGACAAGCAATGTATGATTGCACTTCTAAATGATAAAGAAACTGAACAAATGAACTAAATAAAACAGAAACAAACTTCTAGCCCAGAGGTTTGAACAAAGTGGGTACCAGAGGGAAGGGGGTGGGGTCAAGGATAAATACGGTAAAGGGGTTGATTAATGGTGAAAGAGGAACATAATGTAGTACACACAGATGTTGATTTAAATTCTGTGCACTGAACCCTGTGTAATGCTAGAAATCAATATTGTTTCAATTAAAGATTGCGCTAGCCTACACTTTTAGCTCATACACAATACTATAAGCCAACGTTACCTCCATTTTAGAAAAGAAAAAAAATTACTCCACAAGAAATTGTGTTCCCTTTATATTCTTCCTAAAAGTGATGGTTTCACTTTTAGGAGGAATGTAAAGAAACAGAAAAAAAAGGGGCTCAAGGAAAAAAAACAATAACAATAATAATAATAATAAAAAAAACAAGAACAAAAAGACAAAGGCAAATCAAAGGCCCCTTGAGAGATTGGGGGGAGGGAGAATGTTGAGCACAGAAAGAGCGCAAGGGACTGAGGTGATGGTGCACTGGTGAAATAATGGTGGAAACTCCAAGGGGGCTACAATTGATGTCAAATATATATAAATAAATTAACTTAATAATAATAATAAAGAAATCGTGTTCCCTGCCCCAGGAAAGGCCTCGGTGGATGTGGAGCACAGAGCTGCCTCTGGGGGCAGCCCCAGCAGAACAGGCTGTGGCTCCAGAGATTAGATGCCCGGTCTGGGCTGCAAGAACAGCCACCAGCAGCTACTGAGGACAGGGAGCATTTGCTACAAATCTGAGCAGGAAACACAAGACTGGGCTGGATTTAACACACAGCTGCTGACAGAGCCTATGTGGGGGTGCCAGCGTGTGCCCAATAATCCACAGACATCTTTACAGAGGGGAGTTGCCCTGGAAAGGCAGATTCTCAGGGGTACACACCGGGGACAGAGGATGTGCTGGTGGGGTTGCAGGATTCAACTGCAAATAAGGACTCCACTAAAGCTCTTCCCTTGAAAACTGGGTGATCTTGACATGCTACTTCATTTTGCTTATCAGTCTGCGACTATTCACCTATGGGAGAAGAAACCTAATGACTATATCAAGGTGATGTTAGAAGGATTAAATAAGATATTGCATGTTTAATGATCGTTGACTCTCCGGCATCCTTTCTAAAGGTAGCAACCATGGGGTTTGGGTGTCTAGGTCAGAACTTGATTGACGTGACCTGGGGTCGTGTGCTCTAGAGCAGTCCAATCACAGTGAAGCTCAGGACTCAGATGGTTTAGGGAGGAGACCTTTCCTTTTGCCTTACTAGTGTGGAATCTATGACCCATGACCCTAAGAGCCACAGTTGTCCATGAAACCAGCCTGCTGTGGCTGATCATGGAGGAGGGCAGAGATGGAGCTGCTGGAAGAAAATGAGCCAGAGCCTAAATAAACCACATTTCACCTCTGTTATTTTAGTTACATGAGTTCTTAAAGTTCCCTTCATTCAAATAAGTTTCAAAAGTGGTTTCAGTCATTTGTAACTAAAAGCATTCTAACTGATCCAGTTTCAAAAGCGCTAACAACCACTTAATGAATGGCAGTTTTATTATCAATTTGGCACAAAACAGGATTTCAAACAGGTCGTGAAAATGAGGGTGACTGTCCTGCCTCCTTCCCTCTCTTTTGACCTCCCTCCTGACTCATTTCTGGAGCAACACATCTGTCACTCAAGTGAGGCTTCTGCTCTGTAAGTAGATGAAGCGACCTGCTCTGACATTCTGCTAGTACATCATTGCCACATGACTCATGTCCACCTCGGCCGGCCAGAACACTGCCAGTGTCCACATTCAAAGGCGAAGTCCTTTCCCTGTGACACCAGAATGATGGAAGGAAGGTCTCCCCACACAAAGCCTGTAAGCTCCCCGAGCTTGCTCTTCCTCCAGGCATGCCCACCTCTCCCAGGAGCACACCTCGCTGCTCTCAGCTTGGAGAACTGACAGCGTTAGCCTGTGTACCACACGCATTGTCTGGTCAGTGTTCAAGGGTGTGTGACTTCTGGGGGCTGCTTACAGTTGGGGGCACAGCAACATCAGTTTTAATTTCACACAGAGTCTGCAAGTATACTTGGCACAAAACAAGCCCCCAATGTCCCTTTGATCATTAATTATGGGGTTCAACTTTATATACAGTAAAGTTGTAACACAGAGAGTAAGAAACTTAAGTACCGACTCCAAACCAATTTTTCTCTCTTCTCCCCTAAATTGAGTGTAGGAAATAGGAAGCTTCCTGCCCCTTCATCAAGCCCGTTGGTATCAGGGACAGACTCTGACCTGCCCACCTTGTACCCTCACCGTGTGAGCAGAAACCTGAGTCTTCATGGCCTGAAATCGGAAGTGATCAAGTCAGTCTTCCTGAGGAGCTGGTCTCCAGAAAGCAGGCAGTTCAAGATCTACTTCCCTCACGGCCCTTGTCCAATCTGCCCCCCTCAGGAGGAGAGACCGGCACACAAGCATCACTTTTCCAACTCCGCCAGGTGGCCAGTGCTCCCTGCAAGGAGGCTGAGCCAAGCTGAAGGGGGGTTGTGCATGGCCATGCCCAGAATGCCTTTCAGAATAGGCACGGGATGGCTCTGTGTCCTGTGACTCCCTCGGCCCCCACTCTGCGGCTGACAAGAGAGGACCCGATGCCCTGGTGTGGGCCCCAGCCCCTGCACGTCCCCCACCCTCTCCTGTTAGCAGGCCACAGTCTTCTCTTCTTCTTCCCCTTCCTGTCTGTTTGGCCGTGTATCAGTTTTCCCACTCTTCACCCTTTATCCACCCCTCTCCTTTCCTCCTCTCCTGGTACACTTAACCCCTTGTATCACCAGGGAGGCCCACCACTTCTTTGAAAAAAAAAGAAAAAGAAAAGATTTATTTATTTATGCATACAAGATCTGGGTACAGGCCAGAAGTGGGGGGTGAGAGGCTTCACCAGAGACAGAGAGGGGAGCAGAATAGGCAGATCTACTGAAACACACTGCTGAGGGGAGCAGCGGCAAGGCAGGAGAGGTCTGCTGCGCCATGTGGGTCACCTCCCTGGCCAGGGATTGAACTTGTGCTGCAGTGGTTGTGAATAGCTTCATAGTGCTGACACTTAACCCCTTGTATCACCAGGGAGGCCCATCTGGTCACCACTTCAGATGTTCATTTCCAGTTGACTGGCTTTTCTTCCACTGTCTTCTCTTTTCTGGTGAACTTCCCAGGGAAGCTCACCCCCAGGGCTGTTACCTCTGGCAGAGTTTGTCCAATATAATATAGATGACACTCATGGCAAGCGGGTGGCTGGTGACGTTTGTTCAGGGGTCTCAGGATCAGGAGGGCAAGTGCCATGAGGGCAGTGAAGACCAGAAATGGTCAATCCACTTTCTTACGTGCCAAGCTTGGGGGAGAACAGTGTCTTTTGCTACAGCGCAGGGCTCCGTGCACTCACCATGATGGACAGCAGGTAACCACAAAGCCAGCACTCAGACTCAGGAATCAAGGCCAGAGTTGCACACCTAGCCACAGTCAGTCTATAATTACTGCTCTCGATTTCACACATTAGGATCTGAAGTACAGAGAGGCCTTAACTTACTGGAGGTCACAGAACTAAGCAGAAGTGTCAAGTCTCCACCAGGTAAGTGTGAATAGCAAGTACATGCTGTTGACCACTGGACTTCCGATTCACGTTAGCTGTAGTGGAGGGCTTTCTAGAACATCCTGGAAGTCCAGACAGACTCATCTATACCTCTCATAGTTCTAAGCAAGGAGAGATCGTTCCCCAGACCTATTTCAGCTCCTTCACGTCCCTCCCAAACTTTGGAGAATCTTTCTTAAAAATTTCTGTCTCTCCTCTGCCTAGATTGCCTGGAATGGACAAGGCCATTGGGCCAAAGTCCCTGAGCCTGTACTTGGTCCTGTACATGGGTCCCAATAAATAAAATACCTACTTAGAAATGCAATCTCTGCCAGTGGGTATAAGCGGCCCCAACCAGCCATCCCCTGTGTGGGGGTGAGGCACACCCAGGGCAGGTCCACCAGGCGAGAGCATGCCATGGGTATTTCTTCCTAGAAATTGTCCAGGGGTGGCACTGAGGTCCCTCTCTGTCTCCTCCCAGCACACTAGAGGGCAGCTTCTGTGAGTCCTGATGGTCAGCCTCTCCCTGGGGACAGCTTCCCTGGCTTCTCAGAGGGCATATCCCATCGAGTTCTGCTGGGGCAGCACCACCGTCTCCTCTCTAGCCTCCTTGAGCCATGGGCATTCCTTTACCTCCAACAAAGTCTGGCTCTCAGTCATGGGGTAGTGCTGCTTCTTATGTCTGTGATGCCCACATTCTTTAGCGCGCTCTTCAAATCTTACTGGTCAATCTTCATTACCAAAATCCTCTTTAATAGCTAATTATTCTTTATATGAAACTTTCTAGTTGCAGTGTGGATTTTGACTCTTGGATGGACTCACGGACTCTGAGAATTGCTTAGATCTGAAGCCAAGAGCACTTTGTGACTGACCTTCCAAAGGTATCTGTCAGCGCTGGAGAGCTTAGTCTTAACCAGTCAGCTCAGCTGCCTGGAAGAAATTCTGCCTGGGTGCTGGGCTCCCCCAAACTAATGTGGCAGAATGTGTCAGGGTAATCAGAGCCTAAAGCCTCATACAGCTTGACCATCTCCCTCAAAAAGGACATCTTTTTATACCCTCCAATTAGCAAAGTGGGTACATTCAAAACACATTTACAGATGGCTCCAAACAATGAGGTTTAAGGCTTCATTCAACATTAAATCTGTCATGAGTCTTCAGTCTTTCTGAAACCTGTTTGGTCACTCAAATCTAGAAGGAATGGCCATAAATTCAAGAGCTGGAAGAGACCTCAGACACCCACCGTCTCCCCTCCAGTTTTCCCTTGGCCACAGATATAAGTACCTGTTTGTTCACAGAGGATGAAATAAGAAGATGTTCTAAATGGGTGGGAGGGCAGGTGACTGGTGTGCTCTACAAGACACCCATCCTCTAGTCATGCCAGCAAACAGACATGGCGACCCATTAGGACATAAATGGCATGGGCTGTGAAGTTTTTCCCAGCGATAGAAATCATAGATTTTTAAAGATCAAAGAAGTTTTAGACTTTTTATTTCACCCTTTCTCTGTTTTACCGAGGAAGACATTGAGGACTGAGAACCTGAAGCAGCTTGAGTGAACTTTAACTCCAGTGCCACAGGTACGACCTGGCATCACTCAGGGTGGCTGGGGAGACCCAGGCATCACTTGACATCTGGTAACCTATGACCTTTGAACTATTGTAAAATCTATTTTTCACCCCACCCATCCTCAACCTATAAGGCACCTCTCCACTGGTATCACTACAAAAAAAAAAAGAAAAAAAATTTTTTAGTGAAATTAAAAATAAAATAATTGTGGTTCAGCTAACCCCTTCACGACAGACATAGAGCCCCTCAGACTTGGAGAGGCCTTGGAGTTGGGATAGCTCCCCCCTTAGAGCATCCCCATCTCCCTACCCACCCCCTCACATTTTCCACCAAGGCTCTCATGCAGAGATGCTCAGGACATTTTTTCTGACTGGACTGGTAAAGAAGGTAGAGTTAGTGTGAATCCATAGATGAAGAGTCCCAGCAACGAGGTCTCAGAGATTCCATGTTGTCTTTGTGGCTCATTAATATTAATGAACACTTGCCTGTTTCAAGTGTTTTTCTAACTTTTCTAAGTGTTTTCCTAACAGCTGCACAGATGTGAGAGAGGACAGGATTACGTGTGGATCACCCACTCCCAGCCCACACCCTCCAGGCACATTAGTGTTTCCCTACTTCTGTTAGATTACCGACTTAGCGACTTGTAACGAGTTCATTTACTATGCAATTTCTGTGGGTCAGAAGCCCTGGCCCAGGTGGCCCCACTGGCTCTCTCCTGAGAGTCCCACAGGGTCAAATTCAAGGTGTGAGTCGGCAGGGTCTAGTCCCTTTCTGCAGAGGTATTGGATATCACATTGCCAGGATCATCTGGTCTGTTGGCAGAACCACAGTCTGGTTACAGGACTGTTCTCTTGCTGTTGTTGTTCATGGGTGGGTCTCAGAATCCAGAAACTACCTACTGCATTCCCTAGCTTCACCCTCTTCAAAGCCAGCAACAGCAAATTGCCTCCCTCCTACTTTGAATCTCTCTGATCCCCCCCACTACCCCNCCCCCCCACTCCCCCCCCCCCCCCCGCCTCATTCACCTTCCCTGCTTCCTCTTTCACTGATGCTCACCGACTCCCGATCAGGGAAACATCAATGTAGTCCCATCTAGAAATCCACGAGAACCTGCCTATTTCAAAGGCTGCTGATGAGTCATTTAATTGCATTTATAACACCTATTAGCAGTACCTAAATCAGTGCGGGCTTGGATAATCAAAGTAAGGAGGCTTTAGAAATCTGCCGAACTCACTGGCAGAGTTACCTGGGAGAGAGGACCCGCTCCCCCCACCCTTAATCCCCCTCCTGCCCAGGGTAGGAGAGGCTGTTGGAGGTTTCTACTGCCACAAGCACAAGGTCTCCAGGGCCATCCACACTGGCGGCAGCCTCTTGAGGCAGCCAATGCCTCTTCCAGTGAGGGACGCTCACTGTCATAAACCCCCTTGAGGTTCCAGCTTGATCTGGTGCCCTCTCCCCCCACTACATTGTCTCCATAGAAGAGAGAGTGCAGCTGGGGGGCTCCTGCAGTTTATCCCACCAAGTGTCCAGCTGCACCTGGTCCAAACACACTTTTCACAGAGATAAGAGGCTGCTCTTATGTGCCTTCTGGTATTTGCCGAGCTGTTTGCTTTCATCTTCAATCTGTTTAATTGTCACTGCCATGCTGACTCAGATTCAGGTCTCAGCCCATTTACAGATAAACAGATAAGTTACGAATATTTCTCCAGCTCCTCAGCAGTTGAGATTCCAAACCTGGCAATCAGCCCCAGAGTCAATGTGCCTCTCAAACACCCTGGAACATTCCCTGAACACCTAGTCATCTGGGCGAGCTGGAAAAAAGTCACCATTCAAACCAGACCTTGGGTCTCCCTGTCTTGTTTTACAAAGTAATCTTAATCAGGAGTATTTGCATCACTCAGGAGCTCCCTATGGGGTGAGCAGTGTGCAGAGAAGTGGTTGGGTGAGGAGAGACTTGGAAAAGTCCAGAACCTGAATTTTAAAATATCTGTTACATTTCCAAGAGATTAACTCAAACCAATTCACTGAGCTCTGTACCATTTCTTGAATGAATGAGTGTAAACAGCTCCCATTTTAGCACCTTTCTCATGCAGAAAGTTCAGAGAGGACTTTAAAGAAACAAATTCAAACCGTGACTTATGCTTTTTAACTTTGCCAGTCTGATAGGTGAGAAAAAGCATATTTTGGTTAGTTTGTTAAGAATGATATTGAATTCTTTTTCATATGTTTAAGGAACATCTTTATGTTTTTGTGATTGTTCCTATCTTTGCCCATTTTTTTCCATGTCCATGACACACTAAGCATGCTAGTGTATACCAGAGACAGCCTCAGTATACTAGATGGGGAGCTGGCAGGATGAGTAACCTGCCTGTTGGAGCAGGTCAGTCACAGACTGAGAGGCTCTTGCAAGCAATTCAGCCACTGCACTGACCACGAGGCACCACCTAGACAAAAAGCATTAGATCCTGGTGAACGGCCATCTCACAATGTCTTGGAGGGAGAAGGCAGAGTGCCCACATGCGGTTAGAATATAACCCAGTGCGCATGCCCCAGTTTAGCCCAACCCAGAACAAGCTCCTGCACTGCTCTCCTCCTGCGTCCTGGGCCAACCCTTTAAATACCCACTCCTGGGACACCGATCGTGAGCAGGGCATGAGCATACTCATTTGCAGAGGTTGGAACCTATAACCTCTAGAGCAGATACAAAGATGTAAACGTACCTTAGCTCAATTAAAATAATTTGGAAGAAAAAATAAAATGTCACCTAACTTCCTTTACAGAGCCGGGCTAAATTCTCCTTTCCCACACTGGTTATATCTTGCATGAGTTTCTAATAAAATCTGGTTTGGTTCAACTACACTAAGCATTTACATAAAAGGCAAAAGACCTACTCTTTTGGGTAAGACACTATAATATACATACAATACATGGGGGGGGTTATCCCTTCTTTATATGTGTGTGTGTGTGTGTATAAGTGTATATATGTATGTGCATATGTGTATATATAAACACATGTGATACACACATGCACACCCATATATATAAAGGATATTAGCCTTGATCTGCTAAATACGGTGCAGTTTTATGCAAAAGTTCTTTTTGTTTATATAGTTAAACTTATATATCTTTTAATATTTTTTATTTAGATTTCGAATCATAGACAGCATTCTATTCTATCCAGGTTAGAGTTACAGAGAAATTCAACCATCTTTTCTTCTGGTGATTGTGTAGTTTTATTTTTACATTTGAACCTTAACCAAGCTTTTCTGTGTGTTGTGAGACATGGATCTGATTTTTATCATTCTTAAAATGCTTAAACATTGTCTATTTACTAAAAAGCCCATTTTGTTGTAATTTAAAATGCCATCATTCTCATATACTAGATTTTCATATCCAGTTGGGTCTATTATTGGTCTTTCTGATCCCTTCCACATCTCCTTGTGTCTCTTTATAAACTAGTATAGCAGTTTTAATTATAGCAGTTTTATAGTATTTTTTAACGTTTGGTAGGGATAGTTTCCCTCATACCTTTTATTTTTTTTAGTGTCCTAGCCAGGCCAGCCTGTTTATTTTTCCATGTAATTTTTAGTATCAACTTGTCTGGGTTTTAAAAGTTTGTTGGTATTTTTATTGGAATTGTGTTAAATTTATAAGTTAAAATAGAACTGACATCTTTATATTGCCCAGTTGTCCTATCCAAGAGCAAGGAGTTCCTTAATGTTTGTTCTGGAGGCTTGAAGTCTGTTTGGGCTCAACTATTTCATATTACTTTATACAAAAATTACAACATTATATTGAAGGTGCTTCATTTCTTTTTCTGTATGATGTATTTTCTTTGTTTCTTTGGTTTTTAATTTTCTTTAGGTATTTGGAAAGGTTTAGAGTTTATTTCTAGTAGTTTCCTTTGGACTCACGCCTTTTTAATCACCAGTAATCTCTAGATACTTTATTTTAGTCTTTTACTACGTCTCCCACTAATTGCCTATAAAACAATTGATGAAATTATTCTTTCTTCTTTTCTGTTTCTTTCTTCTCCTTCTTTTGAGCAAATTATTTCTCTTTTGTAAGAATATATAACACAAAACATATAACATAGAGCATATGAAATATTCTTCCACCATTGCTCTGACATTGTATTCATGGATGTAGAGTTATGTATGTTCATTTCTTGCTATACGCCCTTTTTTTGAAGTTACTCTCTTTAGTTCTTTTTATTTGCTTTATTACATTAGTTTGATACATGCCTTGAAAATTAGAACTTTTAAAGTAACTTGTAAGTGGGAGAAACGACATTAGACCTCAGTGGTGGTGGGCATGATAGAAAAGATCAAAGTGAATATGACTTAGCTGTTGAGGACAGCAAGGGAGTCAGAAGGAACTGCTACCGCACACCTAGCCGCTCTACACAGAATCCCTCGAGAATACAGTGCAGGGCCCAAAACAACAACAACAACAAAACAAACTGCAACTTTGCCAACTGTAAACAGGAAAAGGTGTTTCATAGATTCAGGGTTCAGGGGAAGTAAAATCCTTCATATTTTTTACATTATTTTTCGTTTTTGTACAGTGTATATTTCTTGTCCCTGTGACATTCCCATCGCCAATTCACCCGTGCACCATCACCCTAGTCCCTTGTGCTCTTCCCACCCATTTTGTTCTTTCTCCTTCCTCCTCCCCTCGGGAATGTCTCAGATGATTTTGTCAGTTCAGCCCTGATTCGAAGTATGGTTGGCAACCATAAGGAAGCCATGGGTGCTGACATCCTGAGAAGCAGGGCAACCACGCCCCACCCTCTTCAGGGTGCCGCATGCCAAAGAGAGACCTACTCTCTTGCATTCCAGCTCACTTCTCTCACACACTCCTGGAAAACTCATTGATTGCTCCACATTTTGGTGTTTATGGACCTGACTGCTATAGCTTTAGATGTAGGGAGATGAGAGGAAGGAAAGCAAATTCTCAGAGAATGTTGCTTTGACACCATTCTAGGCTACCTCTGAACTGTTCCTCACCTCTTCAAAGGCATGACCCGCTCCCACGAGTTTTGATTTCTGCATCAACATTTTCCAGAACTGCCACAGGCCCACAGGGTTTCTTGTGATGGATTTCCAGTGCAGTCCTGTGGAGTCTGGTATAGGAGATCTTGTTCTTGTGAACCATCTGAAGATGAAAGGCAACTTAGGCCTGAGATACACTATGGGATTTGACATTTCACCTGGTAATCTCCTAGCAGGAAGTTGGCCACTTGCTGGATCAAAAAAGTGATTGGACTACTAATGTATTATAAAAAGATTTAATTCAGAACAGCCAGATGGGAGAGATGCATAAGTCAAGATATAGGAAACAGATGCAGAGTTCCCATGCTCACTGAGCGTGCCACTCTCCCCAAATATCCATGTGTTCATTAACCTGATGTTTTCCCTTTGGTTTTTAATTGAAGTACACACTCAAGTCAGCTCCTCAAGAAGGATTAAAAAAAAAAGTCCATTGCTCTCTGATTTGCTTAGAGTTCTTATTCTATCACCTTCCTAACTGAAGAAGAGTTTTGTTCGATGTAAAATCAGTGGTTCATAGTTTCCATGACATTTACTTGAACATCCTACTTCGTTGCTGCCTAGTTGTAAGTTTGGGAACCCTGAGCAAGTCCTACTTTCTTGCTCTTTTCATTTTTCCCTATTTCTCTCTTTTTCTGATTTTACCTTGAATTTCTGATTGAAGGTGGGATTGTATGTCCTAAAATGTCATTTGATGGTATATTTTTTTCATCTTTCAGTGTTTTGTTACATTTATCTTTTGCTTGGTGATCAGTTGGAGGGAGTGGATTTTTACCAATTGAGGGGTTCCTTTTGTTACAGAAGTTTAGGGTATATACATTTGTAGTTTATTTCTCTATTCATTTTACTGAGTGGCTTATAAGATTCCTCATTCAAGGGCATCTGTCCTGTCAGTGTGGGTGAATGTGGCTTCTTTAATAGATGCCTGTTTTGGGAGGGTTGTGGGTAAAGAATTATGTGAAGCTTTTTTGTTCCTTTCTTCCCCTGCAGGGCCCTCAAACTTCTCCCCTTTGTTTCTTTTCTCCATATTCCCCACTCTCCAGAGGGTATATCTTCCTTCCATCATAGTGCCTCCTCCTAAAATGATGCCTTTTGAAGACTTTCTCTTCTAGTGGTGCTCACTCATCTGGCATTTCTGCACATACATAATTGTAGGGCATGTTAGTCTTGCCACTTTGGAACCTATTACTATGTTCTCTCTTCCCTCTTCCAGGGTGTTGTCCCAAACGGCCTTTGCCCTCCTCTGTCTTCAGTGAGAACATGAAAAGAGCTTACTGAGGTTTAACATAATCTTTCCTACTCACCAGTAGGCTAAGCTGCATGGTTTTTCTTCCTGTTCTGCTAAGAGTTGAATTTGGTGAGACCTATTTGCTCTTCCTGTTGCTCTTAATAGAATTTTGGAGGATCCAGATTTATGGGATGCCATTATTTCAACTACCGGGAATTCTTGATATTTTTTAGTAACATAAAAAGGAAAAATTATTTGATATTCTTAATGTAAAATTTACCACCCAAATGAGAATTGTTATAATGATTTCAATTTTTTGGAGATTTGAAGGGGTGTTTTCTATTCTAACATAACTATGTGCAAATTGGTAAACAAAAAATATTTCAAGATATGATATCCTTGGAGAGAAAAAAATGTGATAAAATGTATCCCTGGCAGTTACTATCAGAAGATTCTGGAGTGACCTTTCCTGAGTCTGCTCCTGCCATGGTGGAGCTGATGGGGTAGGGGGAGGTACCACAGCACTAAGCAGGGGGAGCAAGCATGGTCCCTCAGAGACTGCCCCGTCCAGTTCAGTGCCTCCATCTACGAACACACAGCACTGCTAATTCTGAAACAGGGGGCAGAGGAGGCTTCGACTGAGACAGGGGTCACAGGAGGGGGCCCGAGGCCAGAGAGCCCCCAAAAAGCCCCTAAATGCCAAAAGGCCACAAACCAGAATCAAGGGCTATAGCAGCAGAGGCTATAGCCTAACAGAGGACAGTGTCCCTGTCTATGGGTTCTCACGTGCACGCACAGTTGCAAGGGACCTCAGGCTACAGTAACAACAACCATGGAGTTTATTTACAAACAGGGGGAAACAAGAACACTTGCGTATCCACAAGAGGCTGGCTGCTTCATCCGGACAGCATCAGTGTTGGCAGTCACCAGTCACCAGTTCTAGGCAGCACTGCCCAGTAGCAGTGACCACTGTGGGCCTGCAGAGGCGGTGTTCCAGTGTTACAGCTCTTGTGAGTTGTTGGTTTATACCACCAACAAACAGCTCTTTGAGACACCAGGCCCAGGGCCTTTGGTGCTCCTTCCAGTCAGTGTCACAGACAGGACTGAGTCCCAGTCCCTACAAAGTCCTTCAGTCTCTCTCCCCTCCTCAGAGGGAAGCTACTGGAGGCTTCCTGCCATTCTTTGAAGGCTGGAACCGTCTTCTCCTCTTCCTCTGCAGGAGCTCCTCTTCCTCTGCTGCTTCTTCAAACCCCTTCTTCCTCTGGGCTGCTGTTTCTCCATCTGCTCCTCCAGGTTGCTCCGAATCCCAATATATAAACCCCAATTCCAATGCTCCTTTCCACCCCTTATATTCACTCTGAAGGTGCCCGAGTCTGATTGGCCCATTTTCCAATCCTGCACCTGATTGGTCCATTTTGGCCTGTTCCAGAATTCAGGAAATGTAAAATTTACAAGAGGGGCTCTGCTACCACTGACTTGTGGTGAGAGGCAGAGTCCTGGTGTCAATCAACCTATAGCTCACATCTGATTGGTCCATTCCATGATCCAGGCAGCACACTGCTACATAAAAGGTTTCTGAGGAAGGATTGCCCCACTAACTTGCAGGGGAGCCAGAGACCACTCCTCCTGCTGGCTGCAGCCTGGTGACAATTTCAGTCTTCTCTCGGTGTTGGCTGGGTATTTCTGCTCACCAAATTGTAATTCATCAGCATCCTGGCATTTGTCTCAATGAAAGGAAAGAAAAAGCATGAGCCCCACCAAGTGCAATAAAACCCTGCATGACTTCTTTGTCTCTTTTTCTCCTCAACTTTTACTTCCTTTTTTACCAGGTAGATAATTGGACAAAAACATGTGCCTGCACAGAGACACGAGCACAGACATTAAGCTCGAGCCAGTCATCAAGCCGGTTTCACTTCAGCTGTCCTGGGAACCTGGGACATGATAGCTCCTAGCTGAGAGTGAGAGGCTGGCAGCTGTCTGGCCACTTCTGCTGGGCTCACTGTGTTCCCAGCTCATGGTGCTGCCCAGGGTTCAGGGGGCACTAGGCCCTGCACCCCAGGCCATCAGCACAACTCTTGGCTTCTAACAGCCAATTTAAATGCCAAGGGGTCTGGGTCTCCATTGTTTTAGAGAGTGTGGTGCCAATAGGGGGCGTCACGCAAGGTGGATACTAGGTTCTGTAAACACTTCGTTTTGTGCCAAGGTGCAGAGCAGGGAGGTAGCTCAAACAAGCGCTCCTTTGTCACTCTCCTCGGAGGCCTTCCGTGGAGCAGCTGCAAAGGGGAGAGGAAAAGGAAGTAACTTGCAATAGGGACGGTCTTTCCTCTCTCTGTAGTTTTTCTGCAGCATCGAAGATTTCTTTTGTGCAAAAACAAAAAGAAAAAAAGTCTTTCATCTGCCAAGATTTTTACTTATCACATATGAAAGGGTACTGTCTTCTACACATTTTGAAATGCCTTAAAAACGGGTATCAAAGAGTCCGAGGCCCATTAATCTAAATTGCTTTAACACTTAGAGAAGAATAAAAGGCACTTTCTAAAATCTGCAAATGAGTGTAACCTACAAAATTACAGATTAAATACTGGGGGGAGGGGAGGACTTTAGGTTCTTGGCTTGGAATAGCATCATTAAAGGGAAATGGAAATATTACTTCAATATTTTAAAAAGCATGCCTTGAAGTAGATGAGAAAAAGAAAGATATTTACTTAGATACGATGGGAAGAGATGGTGAGGAAAAATTTAGTTCTGTTAAGACTGGTTGCCATTATATTTCGTTCACTTAAATTTCCCAGAAAGGAGTCATCTCCATAGATAGGCTATTTTTACCACCTTTCCAGAAACCCTTGCACATGAATCAAAACTACTAAGTCATTTTCCCCCTTGAAAAAAAGATATGCAGTTCTCAAAGTTTAGATTTGAGTTCTCAACTGATACAATTGGTAGGAAAGAGGTCATCTTACTTTTCAGTCTTTCCCATTTAAATTTATTATCCGGTATTCTGATAGTAAAAGTAGAATAAAAGGCCTATAACATTTTATCGTCTCTATTTTGTAGCCCCAGTTATGATGGATACATTATAATAATGTAAAAAAAAACCTTAAATTTACATCCTGCATATATCTAAAAATGAATAGAATTTTACTAAGCAATGTTTAAATCTAATTAATCCCTAATTCTCTAAGAGGCAGCTTTTGTAGAGATGAGGCTTACAGGGCCTTACCTACATGCCAGCTTATGATGAGCCATGGGTGAGGAAGACCAAGATTCAATGCAGACCTACTACGTGCAGAACTCTGTGCTCAGCCCTTTGCAGCTTTTCTATTATTTAATCCCTGCATCATGAACGTGGTCGGTATTTGGGCTAGAATGTAAAGAGAGCACAGTTCTCTACCCTTCTCTAAAGAGGCAGAGTCCAGTATCCCACCCCTTGTGTCTAGTCTACCATGTCACACACCTGGAAAACTGGAAATGTCAACAACTGAGATGTAAACAGACGTTTCAAAAGGTTGTGTACATTGGAGCTTCTTGGACTATCAACACTATGCAAACAATTCCAGGCAGGCTGAAAGACGTGACACTGAGGGTAGGTCTCCCCAAGATGTTTCCCCCACACATGCCACTTTGGCACATGAGATATTTTGAAGGTCAATCAAGTTTTACTCAAAAATTTTACCACTCTTTGACTACCTAGAAGAATGAAGATTGGGGGTGTCCAGAATTAGACAGAATTACGTAATTTAGAATTTTAAAATAAGAATTTACCAGGAGTAGCCTTTCTATCAGAGAAACATACCTATGCAACGGGGCAACCGTGCTATTGCAGAACATCAGGTCTTTGTCGTAAGAGTCACCCTGACCCCATAATCTGAGCCCCTCTCCTTGAAGCTCCCGGTCCCTGTCCCCTCCCTTCACTTGGGATAAATAGTGATTTTGCCTCGTTTACTTTAGAATATGCATGCATGTAGATTCTCCATGTGTATGTGATTAAATTTTTTTCCTACTAATCTCTCTGATGTCATTTGATTTCTCAACCAACCTGACAAAAACTAAGAGCAGTAGGGGAACTTTCCTCTCCACCCTGTAACCCAGTCACTCTTGTCCAGATCTGACTGCCAGACATGAGTGAGGCCAACCTGGCCAGCTTGTCAGCTGTTCTCACACACATGTACAACCCAGCTGAGATTAGCCAACCCAGCTGAAACCAGAAGCAGCACCCAGCAGAATGATGAGTCTAAATGAATGCTTTTTAATCCATGATATTATACTACAATCAGTAATCTACACATTACTATCCCATTTTGCAAAGTTGAAAATTTTGTCTAAGGTTTTCAAACTAAGAACTGCCTGAAAGCAAAAACACATAGAGAGTCCACACCAAAGTAGTGAAAAGCTGACAAAACTCCATGTGTTAACCTTAAAAATGAAAATATGTAAACATTATGATTGTCCTCAAGTATTTTGAAATCAGTTGAAAAGAAGACAACGTAGACCTAGGTGTTGGGTTGATTTACAGAGCCATAAGAATTTCAAGAAAGCAAAAGTTAAGTCAAAGAGAAAGAACGTCCAGAGTAATTGACAATAGTGTTCTGCCACAGAAGGAATTTCAGTAGAGGCTAAATGTCACCCCCAGGGCCGTGATTCCCTCTTGGGGAGTGATGTTGGTTTATGAGTAACAAGGTACCATTTCTGCTCCAGAGTTCCAGAGAGACTACATTATTGACTGGATGCTTCAGACCTCTGGAGGTATCTAAACAATCCAAAGTCATTGAGCAGAAGACCTCTGAGACTTGAAATGAACTTTGGCTAAAATGGAAATGCACATCACATCTGATGTGTTGATTTGTTTCTAGGACATCTTTTGTAGCCAGTTCCTTTGGCCTTTCTGCAGCTAAGACTTCTACACTGCACAGGTGAAAGGCACCACTTGTGAAATGAAAAGTTTGAGCTCAAAATTTTGGTCCTTTCAGTTGTGGGTGTATCTTGCAAACCTTTGACCCACACATGTACTCATCACAGGCAGAAATGTAGTTGCTGCCATCATGGAGTGCTGCATTGTTAGGATTTCCCCCCATTTCCCCTTCTCAATAACCAATCACCATGGGTAGCTGTAGATCAGAAGTCTCTGGAGTTCCCTTCACAAAGGTGGGCTTGGGCTCGCTCTTAGGATGGACTAGAGGTCAGCCCGAACTTCTGCTTTACATGAAAGGCCATGCAAACCTCTGTGCAGAACTGAATCAGTACTCCTCAGTGGTGTTAATTTCAATGACTTGGTCATCTCCACATCGTTTATGTTTGCTTATGTTACCTTCTAATATAACCCAGTGTTATAATCAGTGTAACTGTTTGATGACGGAGAATTTAACAATGATGCTAAAGAATTATAATTGCCAACCATAACCCAATAATATATGGAGCACAAATAAGACACACATCTTAGGACTGTGTTGAGAATTTCGAGAAGATCAACGTAACTACCAGAAAAACTCATTTTGGTAAAAATAATTTCCACTCAGAATGTTGCTTTCATATACCAGACACTGGTTTATGAAGGAGAATCCACATCTACAGAAGTCCTATTGATATGTGATTCAGTCATTAAGAGGGAGTGATGTTTACTTTTAATTAGTTTATTCAAATCTTGTTCAATTCTTTTTTCAAATTTGATTGAATATTGCTTCCTATAAAGAAAATAAATTTGCCCTCACTGGCTTAAACAACCAACCGAGTCCAAGCTGTTCCCACTGAGATTTTCCTTGTTTTGTTTTCAAAACACCTAGGACTCTGTCCAGGAACGGGAATGACCCTGGGTATCTTCTGTGGACTTGGGCTTTCATCTCATGCTTACAGCTGCCAGAGTGAGCTGCTTTTGTTTCACGTTAAGGAAGTTTGTAGACCTCCCCCCATAGTCTTATGATATGAGTGATGGCAAACCTTATGTCATTTGCAGGAGGAAGGTAGAACAAAGCACATGCTCAATGTAGTCTGGGAAAGGATATTCTGTTCCCCTGGAGGCCTCTTCTCTCCCCAGTCTTCACACTAGAGTCCAGTAGACCAGACACCCCTCCACCCTGGGGGTACACATGGAAGACCAATAGATTACTATTGAAGGGTTTTCTTATGATAATTAACAACATGGAGATTCATTTATCAGAAACTAAACTGATAGACCAAAAGCACAATCTTGACAATTTTCTATACCATTTTCAGCAATAGGTAGCAGTAAAATGAACATCACCATGTTGGATCCTGGTGGGATCTCAGAAGCATCCGCTTACATTTAGATATGATAACAGCTGGGCTTGGAGCGTTGTCATTTCTGCTTATTTCTAATGATGATGAATAGCAGGAAGAAGAGGTTATTGAGTTTATGTCATAGGTGACCCATTTAGACCTGATGGTCCATGACTTCTCCATTTTTCTAGTTGTTATTCCAAGATAGGCAGATTCTCTTCTCCATTTGTTTTTCTCTCTAAGCCAGAACCCCTCTCTCATCCTCCTCATTCTGCTCCTGCTCATAGGAGAGCCCTGTGTGTTTCACAGGATGGTGAGTGCTTCTTTCCCAAGAGAGATGGAGGGTTAGTCCAGTCACAAGCAACATCTGAGGGGAGATGAGGGAGGAAGTCATTCAGGAAAAATGTCAGTGGAAGATCTAGCTTTAGAATGAAGAGTCATTACACAATAAACACATGTAGCCAAAAGTTCAAATGAGCATCTATTTCAGTTACTTCCTCATTCCATAAGAAGGCATAGGAAAGTCTATAGTTATGTAGCACAATTCCCACTTCAAGAGCAAGAGCTGTTGTAAATGTAATGGTTAATTAAAGGATCTTACAGAGAAAATCCCTACACTAGAGAGAGAGAGTAGGTACTTTCCTTTTTCAAACTAGGTGAAAAGGTTTCAGGAAGAACCCTCAGAGAGCTCATTCTTAGGGGCTGTCTCATTGAGCTGTGCAGGTTGAGCTGTATGAGCACAGCTGGTCAACAGGTAAGTGGCAGCTGAAACCAAGCCCTGTCCCGTCATCAAGGATTGAACACTCCTACTCTCCACCAGGCAGAAAAAGAGCTAATTTGCCACATGCATGCACAACTTTCACTAACCTGGAACTGAAGTCCTGGCATGCAAGGTGATCTGGGAAAGCAGTTACCTGTGATCAAGCCCAGGTCCAGATGTGGGCCTGGCTCAGGAGAATGCAAGCCTGAAGTCGGTTCAACATGTCCAAGGACATGTTCTGGAGAGTTGAAGAAACCCTGAGGAAAAGATTGGACAAGGCCACTGGATGCTCAGAAGTAGAGAGAGCTTCAGGGGCAGACAAGGGAAATAGTAAAGTTGCTTTAAGATGTGTAACTCGGGGCCTCCCTGGTGGCGCAGTGGGTTAAGCAACGCACTATGAAGCAAACAGCAGCCACTGCAGCATGAGTTCGATCCCTGCTGCCGGCCAGGGAGGGGACCCACATGGCGCAGCAGACCTCCCCTGCCTCTCCCGCTGCTCACCTCAGCAGTGTACTTCCGTTGATCTGCCTGTTCTGCTCCCTGCTCTGTCTGTGGTGAATCCTCTCACCCCCCACACCTCTGGCCTGTACCCCAGTACTTGTATGCATAAATAAATAAATCTTAAAAAAAAAAAGCTGTGTAACTCCCACAGGCAACAGTAATAGTGATGTACTATTTTTCATTACATTAGCAAATATCCAAAAATAGCAGTACTCAGAGATGGTAAGAGCAAGGTAAAGGGGCACCCTGATGTACAAGTAAGAGTTTCAATTATTCAAAACTTTCTGCAAAGCAAAATGGGAATAGATAACAAAAACTTAACAAATATTAAAACAATTTGGCTCAGTAATTACTGTAATTATGCTTTTAGGACTCCATCCAAAGGAAATAAGAAATGAATATAAAGATCTTCCTTTCATGTATAGAATGAAGATTTTTTTAAATGTCTAACATTAGTACAAAAATTTATTAATTTCTACTAGCTCAGTGTAGTACTTTAGGCTTTAAAATTATGTTTAGTAAGTACTTTAAGGCCTAAAACAGTATTTAATGGGAAAAAATGGAATTCTAACAATGCATAGAGAAAAAGACTAGAGGGCTATACACTAAAATATAAATAATGGTTGTCTCTCGGTGGTAGGATTATGGGGAAACTTCTGTTTTTCTTTCTCCTTAGCAATACCGACTATAGATACATACTGCTTTTCTAATTAAACGTAGAAGAGTGGGCCCCATGGCCTCAGGGACCATAACTGGCTGCTACAGGGGCTGTGGCGGGAGACGCATGTGGCCATGCATGGGGGTGACCCTGGGGCCCGATTTTGATGGCATGGAGACTTGCTTCTGAGCAGGGTGGGTGCTGGCAGACCATCTTGGCTGCCTCAGACTCCTGGCATTGAGCAGCAGCCACCCCCTCGGCTATGGGGTATCCCTGCTTTAAAAGCTCATGTCTCCACCACTTTTCTGAAGCAGTTCTCTAAAGCAGACCAACCACCTGAGGATCTTGTGAGAATACAGGCTCTGCTTCAAGTATTTCAGCAGTGGAGCCTGATTTTGTATTTCTCTCAGGCTTCTGGGTGACAGATCTGCTGCCATCCGAGGACCACCTTTGAGAGGCGTGGTTCTAGGGCAGTTCCTCAAGCTTCAGTGAGCATGAACCTCCTTTGGAGAGTTTGTTGGACACAGAGAGCTATGTCCTGGGCCCAGGGATTTGAACTCTGGGTCTGCTCAGGTAATCTGTGTTTCTCACAAGTTCCCAATCATTTGCTGACTTTGGACTGCATTTTGGGTAGTACCTGAATCTCACAGTTCTCTAGCACCTTGTTCCACAAAGAGTATCTGAGTAATGCTCATTACCGGACGGGCCCTCCAGAGGCCTACCGAATCAGTCTGTGTTTCAGCAAATTCCTGGGTGATTTTATGCACGTTAGACTGGGACACTCTGATCTGGAGGAGCTCCCAAAGAGCTGTGTGAGAGCATTTTCCAAATAATCATTTGGGGTCATGCCACCCCTGTTCTCCACTGACTGGGTAATGAGCACACCTGTGGGATAAGCTGAGCCACTTCCAGTGCTGTCCACAGTCAGTGGTTACAGACCCTGTTCACCCACGACAGCTTCCGCCCTCAGCTCCCTTCTTTGGGTGGTGCTGACCTTGCCCCTAAGGGAAAAAACCATCTGCCACCATGACGCAAACTTCTTGCGTAGAGGTGACTGCTGATCAATTAGGGGAGAGATAAGCAATAGCAACAAGCAATTCTGGAAGCAACTAGGAGCATAGTTGTTAGAAGCAAGGGGGAATTGCTTAAGATTCCTGGTTGTAGGGCTTCAGGACCGGCCATGGGAAGGGGTCCCTGTGTTCTAGAGAACTTCCCAACAAGGCTATGCTTTATGAATTGTGTCTGTTGGCAGGAATGCAAATGGCTGCAGCCATTGTGGAAAGCAGTATGGTGATCTCGCCAAACGTTAGAAATAGAAATTCAATACGATCCAGTTATCCCCTTCTGTGTACTGACCTGAAAACTATAAAACACCAATTTGAAGGGGTATATGTACCCCATGTATATTGTGGCATTATTTACAATAGCCAAGAGTTGGAAACAACTTAAGTGTCTATTAACAGATGATTGGATTAGCAAGATATGATCGATTGCTCTCTCTCTCTCTCTCTCTCTCTCTCTCTCTCTCTCTCCCTCTCTCTCTCTCTCTCTCTCTCACACACACACACACACACACACTAAAATACTACTCAGCTATGAAAGATGAAATCCTGTCATTTGCAACAGCAAAGATGGACCTAAGGGGAATTCTATTTACTGAAGTAAGTCAGATGGAGAAAGACAAATGCTGTATGAACTAAATAAAAAGAAAATAAATTTTTAGGCTAGAAGAACAAACTAGTGGTTACCAGAAAGAGAGAGCGGAGGGAGGTGGATAAATTGGGACAAAGGGGTCAATTTAAAGGATAAAATTGAACTTTTAGTGGTGAATTTAATGACATACAGATGTTGATTTTAAATGATAAACACCTAAAATATGCAACTTATTTCAATAAAAAATATTTTAAAAACAAGAGTTGTGTCATTTCACTGCAATTGTTTCTTTGAAAAATGCCCTGACTTTGATTCTTTTTGTTATATCATAAATTTAGAGGTAAAATCTTTCCCAATAAGGTAGACTATTGGAAAAGAAAGAAAAAAATACTGTTCATAGAAAACTTTTATTTATTGGCTAAGGTATTTTCCTTAGCCCTGGACAGAATAACACACACCATCTAGATTTTCTCTTTGCTTGAATTTAAATACAGCATATGTTGTCATGTTTCCTGATAGTTGAAGGTGGAGTGTTTTGGTTTTGTGTATTTTAAAATATATGACAAGCAAATAGGAGGTAGGCTATTCATCAATTGACTATTCGAGGTTCAGTGATTGCCCAGGAAAAAAAAAATCACCATTCCCATTTTATTTTTGAACCGTGAATATGTTTCATTCTGCTAAGAATTACTTCAATTTTACACATGAAATCTAAGGCATAGATAAGTGTGATCTTGAAAAATAGTCTTTTGTTGGCTTCATGGTAACAAAGAAATCATGTCAAAACTATGGGCATTTCTCCATTTTTTAGTGAGAATTCAGCTTGTGCATCAAAAAAATAATCTTATAGCACTCTTTCCACATTGTTATAACAGGAAAAACGGGGCTAAAAGCTGGAAGTGATGGGGCCAGTCATTCTGTCTACGGGGCCAAGCAAAGCATGGTTGTCACTTCTTCAAAGAAAAATCATGTCAAATGACTTCACATGTGTCACCTTCTGACGTATCTAAAATCTTGCCTCTTTATAAAAGGTAAGGAATTACCTGACTACTGTTCTGGTTTTGTTTTTGAGAAGAATTCATGTGACCTCTCTCTATATATGATTTTCATTTACCAATAGAAATACTAGATACTAGTCTCTGAACATGACTTTAAAACTCTTACATGCAAATTAGTGTGTTTCAGGCACATGAGTAAGCTGTCATCCTCAAACCTCAGAGTGGAAGTGAAGGCTGGTGAATGGCTTATGGGGATGGGCTCCATGATTCTTGGATATGAAGATTAAAGGTGCAATGTCCCTTTGCAGATTTTAAGAAAATTCACTGAGTGCATGAGTGTGTGCATGAGTTTGAGGGGAAGGGTAATTTTTGTCCAGATTTGACAGGTAGAGTCAGTGCTTGCGAAAGTGAGTCCCCTGCAGTACCAGCTAGAAACCTGGTTAGTGGCAAGGGAAGCAACAAAATGGGTGTTTTGCAGGATGTGGACCTGGAAAGTACACTTCTCCATTCTACCCTGGATGTCTCCTAACAGCCATTAAGCATCAGGATGAAGACAAGTCACAAACTGCTCATCCTTTCTGGATTACAGCATCAACTCCATCCCTCTTGGAGATGTCTGAGATCCTAAGCTTTAACACTCCCTATTAGATACACACTCAGCCCTTCGTAGTCGTGGAGTGTGCACCCAAGTTCTCAATGAACCACAGGTAGGAATTTTGTAGTATGTAGTTAGGTCTACAACGTACTGAACATGTACAAATGTTTTCCTGTCATTATTCCCTAAATACTACAGCATAAGAACAATTTACATTGTATTAAGTATTTTAAGTACTCTAGAGATAATTTAAAGTATATGAGACAATGTGTGTAGGCTCTATGCAAATAAATGTCCTTTTACATAAGGTACGTGAGCATCTGAGCATTTTGGTAACCAAGGATACAATCCCCTGGGGAAACCGAGGGGCAACTGTACTTAGTCAAGGTGAGTCTCAGGGCAAGTTAGGGTTAATTAGGGTTAATTAGGGTTAATCAGGGACAGTGCAGGCAGGGACTTCAGGAGAGTTGAGAGAGGCTTCTGAGATAAGGGCAGAGAAATTCAGGAGAGCTAATGAGGGCAGTAAATTTTAAAAGACCTTGAACAAGGGTGGTAAAAAGAAAAACTCTGAGATAAGAGCTGGGAAAGTGGGGACATCTGCCTGGAGGACTATAGCCACTAGGAGAGCGAGCCAATCAGAAAGAGGATAACCAGGTTTTAGAATAGAGGGGGGAAAAGGTTTAAATACCCCTAGACACGGGCCCACAACGCCTTCCTTGCCCCTTCCAAATATAGCGTACCTGGGAGTCCTTACTTCCTTTAAATAAACTTTACTTTCTAAATGAAGTTTGTTTCTCTCTGCTTGCTTACCTAAAAAGTCTGTGAATTCCTTTTCATAGCTTTGTGGGACAAGAAGCTGTGGTGTGTCAAGGACTTTGTTTTTTGATACAGAAAGAGGAATCAGGGGCACCTCTGGTGGTGCAGCGGGTTGAGCACCGCCCTGCGAAGCATCCGCTGCACAGCAGCACGAGTTCCATTCCCGACTAGGGCAGGAACCCACGTGGCGCAATGGACCTCTCCAGCCGCGCCCGCTGCTCCCCTCAGCAGTGTATTTCAGTCCATCTGCCTGTTCTGCTCTCCCCTATCTCTGGTGAATCCTCTCACCTCCTGTGACTCTGGCCTATGTATATATGCATATATATGCATATGTATATATCTATACTTTAAAAAAGAAAAAGGAATCAAAACATTCCATTCATCCTTTGTAGCTTAGAACAAATACATAAAATAAAAAGTTTAGATGAATTTTATGTTTATATTGGGATCAGTTATGGGTAGGAGAAATCAAGAACAAACAGAAAAGCAGTGAACATAAAATGCAGAGAAACACTCAACACAGACCAAGTATGGCGAAGAGAAATGTATAGAAAAGTGAGATCGTCAAAATGTACTATATGAAAAAAAGCAAACAAAATCTGGTTTAATTTAGTTCTGAAGCTGAAAAAAAAAAAAAAGACGTGAGAATTTCCTCTGTGCATCATCATAAGGGCAAAGGGGTCTAAGCTGGTGTTTGCTGAGCTCACACCGGGAGAAAGCAGCAGCCTCTGGTAAGACCTTTCCAGGACCTGCTTTTAGCAACACTGCAGAAATGTGTGAGTTCTAGAAAATTCTCTCAAGTCCTCTGGAATACAGTGAAGATCTTTGTTATCTGCAGGAGAGTTGGTGCCAGAATATAAATGCTGCTAAATTTTGAACATATTATCAAAAAGAGGTTTTTATTGACTGATTATTGATAAAAAGTTAAAGCACATAGACACAATCACAGCATTACTAGACAGATGTGAAGAAAGTTGTCAAGGCAAAAGTGAGAGATTTTCTTCTCTCAAGTGGCCTCTATACCCTCTTACAAAATAAATCTGGAGGCTTCAGCTTCTGGAAACATACTCAGAAGCCACTTCCCCCAATTCTCCTACAAGTCAAGGGAATATACTTCAGACATGGATTTCTTGGGAAAAGAGGACTAGACACCTCGTCTTGATAGTTCATCTATGCAGAGTGCGTTTAGGTCCTGGGAAAACATCTCTAGGACTGGGGTCATTTGGGCGTGTTTTTTCAGGTATTTAGGTATTTTAGGGTGTCTAGAATGCTGGAGACTCCCAAAGGGTTCCTCAGAGATGATCTTTCTCTGGTCTTCCCTGCTGACCAATCCACAGTAGCCTGTCTATTCTTCCATGTTCAAAACAGAACACCTGACTTTCTCCTTCCATGGCCAGCTCTTCCCTGTGAGGTCCAACATATTTTCATTGAGAGATGGACTCCTTTAGCTTAAGACCTGGACATCCCACACATCATAGCCAACCAGAGCAGTGCGCCTCAGCCAGTAACATGAGGGAAGCTCTGTGAACAGGCTTGGTGACAGACCTGGCAGAGGAAGTGGGAGCAGCAAGGAGCATGTCCCCAGGGCCACCTTTTGTTGGTTTCCCCTTTCAGTGGTGACCTAGGCCAATCTCTTGTGGGTACAGGAATTGAGAAGCTGTGTTTCTGAACAGGACAAGCAAGGAAAACTGACAGTATTCCTGGGTCAGTGTCCTAGACTCTTCCAAACCTTGAGAGCTGCCCACTGCAATAGAAAAGGACCATATATATATATATATATATATATATATATATACATATATATATATTTGGATATATATATCCAAATGGCTGATCCAAAGTGGAGACTCTGCAGGGGGTCTGACAGGGGGACTGGGAGGAGGTGAGTGGGGGCAGCGCTTGGCCCAGGAGCCCTGACGATGGCCAGGGAATAAGGACTTGAGCACCAGTCAGCGAGGAGGCAGGCCAGGGGTGCTCACAGTAGCTTCTGCATGCGTCTCAGCCACAGCGGGATGGTAGGACTTGGAGGAATACAACTGCTCATCTCCTACCTGCTGGCTGGTAAGGAAATCACTTAGCTTCTTAGTGTCTCTATCCAGTAATCTGTAAAATGGGGATAATGATCCAGTGAACCATGGTCACAGAGAGTTTTAATAGCACCAAAGGCAACATTCAAAGTACCCACAGGAGGCTTCCCTGGTGGAAATAACTCCAGGAGAGGAGCCAGCTTTGAAGATGAAGTGTGAGCACGTTTGGGGCGACAGTGTCAAAGATAAAAAGTTTGAATAGAAAGCAGGGGCAGTGTTGGGGAAGAGGCACAGCTAGACTGGGATGTCGAGCCTGTTTCTCTGTGTTTATTCCTGATTTAGCATTCGAATATGCTGGTGTTGATGGTGGCCAGATCTATGAAAGACGAAACCATTTCTCTTTCACATGCAATGACAACTTAATTTTTCTGTTACTGAAATTAATCAATCACTACTGATTGACTATTTTTATTCACTTTGGATGTGGGGGGAGCAAGCCTCCAGTCTACACCCCACCCCCCATACAGCTGCTTACAACATAATGGAGAAAGTAAAGAGGGCTAAGTGTTTATTGAAATTTTAACATATAATTTCTATGTGAAGCAACATGTAATTTGTGATCTTATATTTGGGGATCTGGGGGCCAAGAAGAGCGTAGGTACTTTAAAGAGACCTGTGTCCCAGACATGGGTCACCCACACTGGCCCCATGCTGCGTTGGCTAAGGACACTTGCTAATACGACCGTTCTGCTTATGAGACATGGGAGCTGTGGGATAGCCCACCGTCGCCAGCCCACCATGGAGCAGGCTGTGCATATACACTGCAAAAGTATTGGCGCTGGTCTTGTGCTAGTTTTAATGTGCAGCGTTTTCCTTAGCACAGGAAAAAAAAAAGATTTTAAGAATATGTTAAAGACCATACCCACATTTTGAGCAAGATATAAATAAAGTCTCAGTAGAGAGTTCTGAGTACCTTCCTAAACATGTATTTGTAATACTTCTAGCACCTCCTTCATTCCTACTGCTTTCAGGGCTGGAGCAAAGGACCTTTAGGAAGCAGTGAGAGGCACTAGAAACAGCAGGGTTTCGGGCACAGAAGGAGCCTTTGGAGGGTTGGTGGGCCCTGCCTAGACCTCGTGGAAGGGCCGCCTTTGAGTTGCTTTTCTAGGAGTCCAAGGGATAGAGGTACAGGGTGACCTAGAACTCCGTGCAGCCCAGAGTCTTCCCATTGTTGGCACTGACAGCCCCTCGCCCTGGCAAGGCCCTCCGCCTGAAACAGGGCAGAGGAGGCTCTGACTTAAACAGGGAGCAGAGGAGGGCCTGAGGCCAGAGAGCACCCAAAATGCCCCTAAGGCCAAAAAGGCCACAAACCAGAATCAAGGGCTATAGCAACAGAGGCTATAGCCTATCAGAGGACAGTGTCCCTGTCTATGGGTTCTCACGTGCACGCACAGTTGCAAGGGACCTCAGGCTACAGTAACAACAACCATGGAGTTTATTTACAAACAGGGGGAAACAAGAACACTTGCGTATCCACAAGAGGCTGGCTGCTTCATCCGGACAGCATCAGTGTTGGCAGTCACCAGTCACCAGTTCTAGGCAGCACTGCCCAGTAGCAGTGACCACTGTGGGCCTGCAGAGGCGGTGTTCCAGTGTTACAGCTCTTGTGAGTTGTTGGTTTATACCACCAACAAACAGCTCTTTGAGACACCAGGCCCAGGGCCTTTGGTGCTCCTTCCAGTCAGTGTCACAGACAGGACTGAGTCCCAGTCCCTACAAAGTCCTTCAGTCTCTCTCCCCTCCTCAGAGGGAAGCTACTGGAGGCTTCCTGCCATTCTTTGAAGGCTGGAACCGTCTTCTCCTCTTCCTCTGCAGGAGCTCCTCTTCCTCTGCTGCTTCTTCAAACCCCTTCTTCCTCTGGGCTGCTGTTTCTCCATCTGCTCCTCCAGGTTGCTCCGAATCCCAATATATGAATCCCAATTCCAATGCTCCCTTCAATCTGGCCTTATATTCACTTTCAAGGTGTTCCCCCCACCCCATAGTCTGATTGGTCCATTTTCCAATCCTGCACCTGATTGGTCCATTTTGGCCTGTTCCAGAATTCAGGAAGTGTAAAATTTACAAGAGGAGCTCTGCTACCACTGACTTGTGATGAAAGGCGGAGTCTGGTATCAATCAACCCATAGCTCACATCTGATTGGCCCATTCCATGATCCAGACAGCACACTGCTACATAAAAGGTTTCTGAGGAAGGATTGCCCCACTAACTTGCAGGGGAGCCAGAGACCACTCCTCCTGCCGGCTCCAGCCAGGTAACACGCCCACAGAAGTGAGTGGGGAGTGGGTCACAGGAAGAGCCATGGGTGCTTGAGGAAACTTGTTCCTCCAAGTCTTCCTGGGTGGGAGAACTGGGGAGGGGAAAAGGGAGCAGGAGGAGCAGATGGTGCTAGAAGCTGGAGGGGGACCTCTTGGGAAGACTCTCTTACCCGTAGCCTAGGGTGAGTGCGGAAAGGGAAGGGCGGAGTGGTGTGCATGTTGGCGCCTCCCTCTGGCAGGTTTGCAAGGCACACCTGGAGACAAAGGCTTTGGTTTAAATGACTCTCCTGCAACTCAGTGAGCAAAGGGTGAGGTGTATTAGCAGACCCTAGGGGCCAGAGTCAGAAAGTCCAGCTAGAACCAACTGAAACAACTGGGACAAACCAGTCCAGGGAAGTGGGGCTGATAGAGGTTCAGACTCGGCTCCAAATTGTGCAGGTCTCCCAGGTAGCCTCCCCAGCACCTGCACACCAGAGGGATGCTGGTAGGGGTTCAGACCTCAGCCAGCTGTCCCAGTTCCCAGGGGGCATGAAAGTCATTTCTGTGACTCACTCTGGCAAGCAAGAACAATGCTTTCCCTTAAGAGCCCCAGAAACGTCCCCTGGAGTCCCACTAGCCATGCCTGAGCCAGCATCCATGAAGGGGCCCTGTCAGACCTAGGCATGAGGCACTTGCTGACTAAGGCCCACCACTTCTTTCCCTGAGGTTCATATCAGCCCCTTGGAGGAGAGCAGCCTGAGCAGATTTCACCTTGCCCTGGGAAGGGGCAATGGGCACCAGCATGCCACACCCCAACAGAAGAAGTAGTAATGGAGAAGAACGAGGACACCAGCCATCAGTAGGATTTGGAAGTTAAGGGAGAGGAATAAGTGGAGAGTAGGCCTCTGGGCCTCCAGCCGCTCCCTGAAAGGTCACTGAGCTTTGAGCCCATGCAGTGGGTCAGATGTATAGCTAGGCCTGCCCGTTCCTTCCCCCGGGGTCTTTTCCTGAGCCTTCCTAGGTGAAGTTCGTATCCCAGGAACTGTCTCTGAAGTAAAAGCCAACCAGAGGGAAGACAGGAAGCCAAACCTATATCCCAGTAAGTGAAGAAGTGGAACATAGGGTGCTCAGACCTCACCAACATAGCACAGGGGTCTCGTGCACACACACACATCTCATGCACACACTAGACAGTGAAAGGGGAGGCCTGGAGAATCCTAAATATATTTTTTTAAGATTTTATTTATTTGTGCATGTAAGAGCTGGAGGACTGACCAGAGGCATGGGGCGGGCTGGGGGGTGGGGGCGTGTGGATTGTGGAGTGGCAGGGGTGAGAGGATTCACCAGAGACAGAGTGAGGAGCATAAAAGGTAGATGGACTGA
The DNA here is from genome assembly GCA_019455555.1 of Galemys pyrenaicus. Lineage (NCBI taxonomy): Eukaryota > Metazoa > Chordata > Mammalia > Eulipotyphla > Talpidae > Galemys > Galemys pyrenaicus. The sequence goes on from JAGFMF010011493.1 coordinate 5,518,309, forward strand.
TATACACTGCTGAGGGGAGCAGCAGGTGAGGCAGGAGAGGTCTCCTGAGCCATGTGTGTCACCTCCCTGGCAGGGACTCAAACTCCTGCTGCAGTGGCTGTGGAAGCCCCACAGTGCGGCACTCAACCCCATGTGCCATCAGGAAAGCCCCTGAATATTTTTAAAAACTCGACATCAAACCACACCTACAGTTCTCTATGGGCTCTTCAGGTTCCACATTGTTTTCTTGTACCTCGAAGCTTGGAAGCTCCTGTCAGGAAAAGGCAGGCTCACTGCAGCCTAATGGTGTCTCATCTTGATGTGTTGACTTTTCCTATAGCCAGTAATAGTTCCTTCATCTCCCTGCAGATTCCTCCAGAATGTTCTCACCCAACTTGAGACCCTGGATATTACAGCTGATTAAAGTCCATTCCCAAGGCCTCCACATCTGGCCCCATCTGGGCACTTGAAGGTGGTGTCTCTGTCACCACTAGGAGGTGCACCAAGACCAGACCAGCCTTGCCACCCATGACTAGAATCATAGAAAAAGGCCGCACACAAAAAGAAGTGTCAACTTAGGACCTGTTTCACCTGGGAAATTCTGTCTAGTCCCCCAACCAGGCTAGAGACCAATGGAGCCCTGCACACATACCACTATCAAATTTCCTATTTTATTTAAATTAATGTATTCAAGTGTCTGTCTACCCTCCCCCCATCTTTGAAACCAGGAGGATTCAAGGACCAATCTCAGGCCTATGCAGTGGTTGGAATTTGGCAGATTTTCAATCTGTTAAATGAATAGAAGTATTCATAGACATCAAATATTGTGTCATAGACATCAGATGCATGTGAAGCCAAATGTCACCCACTCATGTGCCACCCTAACTTTCTTTCAGTTAAGAAAGGGAATGATCTCCTGAAAATTATATGAATGATAGGATCGATAACAGCCTTGTGAAACAATTTCTCCCTTGTTCAGCCACTTCTACCCAGAAATCAGACGCATTAGACTGGCCCAGTTTGTTAACTTTAAAAGTATTTCACAACTCTCAAATTCTATTTGGCTGTTAAAATCCCTAATAAGATTAATAGCAGAGGGAAATAATTTCTTTCTTTTTCCTGAAACAGGTTATTTTTGCTGTTAAGCTAAGAAAGGAGCTTCCTTGAGATTATTGATTATCTAATGCTGACACTTGGAAGCACTTCTCAGCTTCCTTTTCAGAATACAGTAGGAAGAAACCAAAACCTCTAGGTTGGATGAATCCACTTCCTGCCCCTGCATTAGCTCAGCTTTAAGATTCTACAGTTCACAGAACAGCACTATCTAAATTCTCCGAAATCTAGTGCATCTCCCGTCACAATTGCAAGCAATTCTGCCCTGATTGCTATAACCTAGATGACCATGCTTTTTGCTATATAGGGAGAAACTAATGAGATGGAGAGCTTTTTCTTATGTGAACCTGCTGGCCCACTGCCTAATGCGCCATGCCAGGGACCTCTGGGAGCCCACCTCCCGGATTGCCGATGTGCCTGGTTGCAGCAGAACGTGCTGATGTGTCTATCGATTGCAGTAGGATGCAAGTGGACTGTAAAATAGAACAGCAGGTGAAAGGAGACCCTGCAGGGAAGCAACTAAACGGTTCCTCCTGACATGCTAGATCTTAGCATTATTGCTGGAGCCTGCTCTCCTCCGTGACAGGACGGTTACCTGCCAGAGTGCACGTGAGGGCATGGTGACATGGAACCACTCAGGACAGTGACCGTCACTGGTCTGGGTCTGGGCTGCATCACCCTACCCCATGCAGTAAGGCCTCGAGCGAAGCTTCCAACCTAGGAACCTGATAGGGTGCAGCCTCCTGTTTTATTTTTAGAAATGGTGTGCCTTGCAGCAGCCTTGCATGGTCTGTGTTGTCATTAATGTTATTAAGGTGAGTTCAGATGTGCAAAGTGCTGGTGATGAGCTCTTCACAGGGCTCGTTCTTTTCAATTCAAAGGGCAGGGGATAGAAGACTGGTTTCTCTGTGAGATCCCAACACTAAAGAAAAAAAAAAAAGGAATAACAAGAGTTTAGGCAGACAACCCAGGGGTTCTCTAGAAAGAGTCAGAAGTTTCCAGAAACAATAACCAACCGGGTGTCCACTGTACTCTGTCAGTTTCCTCTATAGAGGCAGACATTGTGCCAACCTTGACAGTGGGTCACAATCAAAGCAAATGATGAAACAACCATTTTGTGTTTTCCTTCATCCCTGATTTGATATGTCTTTTGTCCCATCTACTTCTCTGCTGGGATCAGAGGGGCTGGTGATACGAAATTGAGCAAACAGGAGAAAAGAAACACTCTGCTGTCTGAAGGGAGATTGCCAAGACCATTTTTTCCAGTAGATTTGCTAAACTCCTACAGGAGGCTCAGTGTGAATGGCAATCCAACACCTGTCTTTCTACATTTCTGCCTGCTAGGCTATGAACCCAATGTAATAGCCGGGGAAAGAGTAACTACAGCCACACCTGTGGTCAGGTTCTATCTGGAGGTGCTGCTATTTCTTCCTGCTGAGAGACCCCCCTTTGTCCCATGGTGTAGCTGACTATCCCGTATCACAGTATCTCTTACAGACCTTAACTTGTAAGACTCTTACAAGCCTTAACTTCCGCGCTCTCAGCTCTGCGCCGTGGCCACCACTGCAGATACTGTCACCAGAACAAAGTAGGCTGAGCCTTGTCCTCCGAGCAGAAGGAAAGTGACATTTGGTATAAGATGAGACACAAAGCCAATCAGCCTCCCAGTGCACAACCTGGACTCTGCCACAGAAGCTAAGGGGCTCGAGTCAGTGTCAGTTTGTGTAGAGCCATCAGCCTCATCTATTTCCCAGTTCTCTTTACCAGCAGCAGAATGACTGCCACATTGTCTATGGAGACCAGCTTGTATTTTCTAACAGCGGTCTCCCACCTTGACACCAAGCTCATTAGCTCTAGCAGCTGGCAGAGGATTGAGAGAGCTTTGCTCTCCCCCTAGCTTTTAGAGTCCTCATTGGAAGGACTCCTTCTTTCAAGTTCCAGAACACTGCTTCCTGCTTTTGCAGTGATGGATAGTTTGACTCTAATCTGGGACAGACGACTCTTCTGCTGGGTGGATCTTAGGGGACATTTGAGCCCCGGGGCCAGCCTGGAGATGACACTTGCAAATACTGGTAAAGTCCCAGGATCCAAACTCTTCTGGCCAGAATTATCTGAGCACGTGGAAATCTGCTACCCATTACAATGGAGAGAGGTTTTTCTGTGCATGATGCTTCTTAGCTAGAAAATTGAGCCCATCACAAAACCTGTCTGGGGCACCATCAGGACTGAAAGTGCACTTGCTGAATGAAAGGAGTGTATTTACTGTGATGAGTCAAAAACCATTTTTGGAGCTGGTACTTTGTGCAAGATACTGAAGTGGGCTCTCAGAGAGAGGTTTGATTGCCTGAGTCTTGCCAAGAACCTTGGAATCAGCTCGAGAGTCAAACCTTTGACATTGGGAGATGACACCAATGGGGAGAGGTAAAATATAACACACACATGGCTGGATGGCAGGTAGTAAAGGCACAGAGTAAGCAGCTTGCCGGTGGGTGTCCTCTGTTCCCTGTGCTTGGCTGTCACCTGCATTACTGTAGCTGGCTCCAGGGTGCCCTCCACAAAGCAGTAAAATCTATCACTTTGCATAAGACAAAATCTTTTCACAGGAATTAAAATCCTGTTGGCCTTGGTTATCATGTGAACCTGTAGAAACAATAAATGCTTGCTGCATAAATTAGTGAATCAATACACGTTCACACCTTCATCCTTCAGGTGGCTGGTCCAATAACTGACCTGGTCTCACTGAAACTACACTTACTTATCTAAAAGGCAGTGTGGCCAGGTGGGGCCGAGGGATTATTCACAAGTAACTTCATACATCAGCCAGAGCTGTGCTGGATCTGGCTTAGGCGAAATGCTTAGAAGAGCTGCTGATTACGTCTGCATGATTCATGAACCAGTGGTGCCTGAAACTGTCAAAAGAGGGATGTTACACCTTGGAAAGCCACCAATGGGGTGCACTGGTGGTATCTGTTATTGTCTATTTTTTGTGAACAGGTTACTAGCACGTCACTGGTTCAGTCATTTAACCTGTCAAAGCCTCAGTTTTCTTTTATATCAATCTAAAGAAGGCTACCAGTTTCATAGGTGTGCTGGGAGGGTAAGCGAGAGTGGCTAGAAGCCTGTGGCAGACGTGAGAATGTACGTCACGTGTGTGGGAAGTCCTGGCACATAGCCTGATAGTCTGTGTGTGCGAAGAGACCCTCCCTTTCCCATAGTCAAGGAAGATGACTTCAGGGCTCACTGTTTCAAAAACCCCATTCTCCCCAGAAAGAAAAATACCACCATTCCAGTGGCTCCAAGCCATGCTCCAGGACTCGCCAAGTTGGAGAGATCGTCCTGTATCTGAAAAACCACTCGGATAATTCCTATGACTAGGCTGGCAGCCTGAGTTCCCACCAGCAGAACTGAAGGAGCAAATGAGTCATCCTGTGCTTTGAAGCTTCAGGCCACCGCTGTTGCTCTGAATGGCCAACAGGGAAAACATATAATGCTCCCTTTATAAGAACTTGGGCTGGTCTCTGCTCAGCTGACACTGTCCTCAGGCTCGATGTGTGCGTCCCTCTCCTCTCAGGCTCCAGAGGGCAACCCGTGAGCCTTCCCCCCACACATAAACCATCCGCTGCTAGGGCATGCTGCCAGCTGACGAAGTGGCGTTAATCTTAGCATTCTTGAAGAAGATATTTGTGTTTTCTATATAAATACTATGTTCTGGTCTTTTTCGATATACTAGGAAGTCATAATCGGTGCTTTACGTAAAAATTACTTTTTGCTGATACAGAGCTCATGTTTTTCTGTCTGGAAATTAGAAAATTGCCCTTCCTTTTAAAATGGTGCTATTTGTACATTGAGTTTGTCCAAAATGGCCATGTAGTGTCCATTTCAGCCATGGGATAAGTAGGAAAGAGACTAGTGCAGGCAACCTAGTGTTCAGGGGCTTTTAACGAGGGGACAGGAATGAGCTCATAAATTTAGGGGCACTTATTTTGAGGACGGGGCTATGTGCTGAATTTTCTCTAGAGCTTTTGATGACAGAGGAGGTGTCAGGACTTTTAAACCGCTTTCTTCCGCCGGTCATTCCTTCTGCTGGACTCAGCCTACCTCAACGGGTGCCCAGTTTCCAGGAGCTAATGAAAGCTGGCCATCTTTTGCACTCAGGAATACAGTTTCCTTCGGAGTCATCAGGAAGATCAGATTCATGAGACTAATCACAGACTGGAGGCTGTGATATTGTATCTTCAAATATGCAAGTTAGCCTGCGAGAGCAGCCTAGTTTTGATTATTTGCATCTTCAACCCCATTGTCATCATGTTGGAAAACCAGGTTGAGTCTTTTGAGGGCTAGAGCAGAAAGGGGGGAAAAGGCACCAGGAAAAGATCTATATGTAGATTTCTCTCAAACAGGCAACGGGTTTGATTTTTATTTTATTGCATTGCTAGATAATTTCTGACATGGCATCCAGGAATATAGGTGGAAGGAAGGCGTGAAAGATGACTGTGAACGTCCTTGACTGACCCTCAGACTTAGTGCGTTGCTGAGGAATGTCAAGGATAGCAGAGCCCTGTGACGTCCCTGTGTCCTCCCACAGGACCTGTCACCGGGGCCAGGGCAGTGGGCTCTAGTCAGCCACATCGGCGCCCTTCCTCGCATCCCTGTGCCAGTCACCAACAGCCAAGTCACTCTTCTCTGAGCGTTCCCGCTTGCCATCTTCCTGGGCTTAGCAGTGAGGGTGGCCCCAATGACCTGGAAAAAAGCCAAGATGATCATCCGTGTCCCCCGATGAGCCCACCCATGCTAAGGAGTTGGTTAGGAAAAGCTGATACTTTTTTTGAGGATGGCAATTGAAAAGAAGCCAAGTCAGCAGAGTCACTGTCTTCAGGAGTGGCACAGTGTAGGGTCAGAGAAAAGTATCAGGCTTTTCTGCCCTCCCGCTATTGGTGTGATGATGGACACTTGAGGTTCTGCATGCATGCTTAAGTGGGCATGCGCAAATGGGTGCACCTGAGTTGAGACATGGGCGTATAAAGGGCATCATCATGAGGACGCCAGCAGGACGAGAGCAGCGGCGGTGGAGGCAGAGACGAGAGGCTAGAGAGTGAAGATGCGCCGGGGCCTAGGAGGCCTGCCAGCCTCCTGGTTCCCCGGACCCTTTGCCTGCTGTGTACCTGGTTGCCTCAGATAATAAAAGCATAAAAAACCATCGGGGGCTCCAGGACTCTTCCTTTAGCCAGAATGGGTGGGCCAGAATCATTGAGAACTTGCTTGGTGCCCTTGCTGGCACCACACAGAGGTAGCGGTGAGCCATCAGCCTCTGTAAAAAAAATAATCACTTACCTCTCTAGCTGAGATGAGACAAGCTATCTTTGTAGAATTCTGACATTAGGGGACATGCGAGGGGCCCCCAATCCATTCAGGACAGGGCCCTGGGAAGTCTTTGGGAGGGAGTGATGAAAAAAGGCTGTGTGATAAAAGGCCAGCTGATCAGGAACAGCCCCTGGGTGAGTGTGATGGTGCAGACAGCTTGGTCCTGGGTGAGCGGCAGGAGCCCCCGCTTCTTGCAGCATGAAGGCTCCTTTGGGGGTGGGTGGAGGACACCCCACAGTCAGAGCCTGGCCACCATCCTAAACGGGTGCAGGTGAAGGGGTGGCCCTGAAGCATCTCCTTTCCTATTGGGGTTTGGTGGTGGGGCTGCAGGGGAAGCGGTGGCAGAGGCAATGAGTCGGTGTTGAACTCTGGTTGAAGTGAGCCACGCAGCTTGAGTGCTCTTGGGAGGGGGTGGAGAGATTAGGGGGCTCAGCAGGTGGCTTTAGGCCACAGAGAGGCTGTGCTTGAGTAAGAAAAAGTGAGAGTGGGAGAGGGACAGCTGCCAACCTGGGATGGCAAGAGGAAAAGGAGCCTCTGAGAGGACCAGAGAGGGAATGATCTAACGGAATTGTCAAAAGGAATTGTCAACTGTTTCTAGCAAATGGACTTGGTCAACAGTGTCAAGTGCAGGAGACTCAAAAGGATAAGGACAGAAAATGAGCACTGAATGTAGACACAAGGAGGCCAGTGGTGACCTCGTGAGCATGGCTGAAGTCGCAGGCAGCAGGAGGGATGGGGTGGAGGAGGTGAGGAGGCGGTACCATGGTGCCTACATACAGCCCGGCTGCCAGCAGAGAAGATGGTGAGCACTTAAAGGAATCTGGATTTTTCCCCTAAGAGGGAGAGGCTGAAATTGTGTATGTGTATGCAACAGAGGAAGAACCTGCGGAAAGGAAGAGGATGGCGACATATTTGGAACAAGGGGTGATGGAGAGAACTTTGCCAGGAAGTGAGAGTGAGGGGTTGAAATCCAGGGCACACATGAGAAAACCAGCCTTGGGGTTTTACCCAGTGCAGTGCCAGCAAGGGGCACAGAGCAAGTTCTCGATGATTCAGACAGACAGGGTGAGGAAGAGTCCTGGAGCCCTCGGTGCCTTTTTTAGTCTTTTATTGCGCCATTATCTCAGAGGCGACCAGGTACAAGGCAGGCAGGGGGACTTGGTGCATTTCACCCTCAGCTGCTTTGCTGCTGCTGCTCCTCTTGTTCTCCACTGCCCTGCTGCTCTCGTTCTGCTGGCGTTTCTCTCCTGTTGCACTGCTGCTGGCATCCTCATATGCCCCTTATATGCCCGGGTCTAAGCCCAGATGCACCCACTTGCACATGCCCACTTAGGCACGCATGCAGCACCGCAGGTGTCCATCAGTACATCAATGGCGGGAGGGCAGAAAAGCCTGAAAACTTTTCTCTGACCCTACACCCAGAAATATGACTTCCCATGGGGGAGATAATTAATCCAAACCTGGTATTCCCTCCCACCCAATTTTTTTTAAAGATTTATTTATTTGGGCATACAGGAGCTGGGGTGCAGGCCACAGGTGCAGGGGATAAAAAGATTCACCAGAGACAGAGTGGGGAGCAGAACAGGCAGATCTACTGAAATACACTGCTGAGGGGAGCAGCAGCCCACCCTATTTAGAGGCAACTGAGAAATGAGGAATCAGAAACTTAGCCTTCTGGTTTACTCTGCTGAGAGAGCTTGATCTGTTTCTCTCTGCTCTCAACCTCAACTCACACCAGCACAGAAAGGGGAATCATGCCCACCCCTACAGCAGGCCACAGCATCAGGTGCCCGAGAAAGCCACGCCCCACTTGTGGCCATGAAGGAGAGGTTTGCTTCCACAGGATGGCCACTCAAATAGAAAGAAAGAAGCAGCAAGACCACTGTGTGCATGCCGACTGTAGGGTAAAGGTTGATCAGGCCTTTCCACCCTCCCACCACTGATGATGGACACCTGTGGAGCTGCGAGCATTCCAGGGTGGGCAAGCGCATGTGGGCACACCTGTGTTGGACATGGGCATAAATGGGCGGCGTCATGAGGACGCCAGAACTGTGAGGACCAACTGAGAAAACTGACAGCAGCAGCAGCAGAGAGAGAAGAAGCAACCTCCCAGCCCCCCGGCACCCCTGCCTGCCATATACCTGGCCACCTCTACTAAATAAAGCATGAAAAGCCACCGAGGGCTCCAAGACTCTCCTTCCTTGACCCACCTGCCCAGAACCATCCTTAACCACCCTTGCTCCTATGATACCCGTTTCCTGCTGCTATACCGTCTCCCCTCTCACTGGCTGGTGGAAGTGAGTGAGGAGCAGGAGAGAAGGGCAGAAGAGGCTCTCCCCAATTCTGGATTTTTCTGAAAGAATAAGTTTCATATTTAATAGATGAGGCACGAATGACAGGAGGAGATAACATTTCCCCTGCCACTTTCTTAAAAATTTGGAAGCAGGGGCCTCCGTGGTGACACAAGGGGTTAAGTCACAGCACAAGGGGTTAAGAAGCTACAGCATCCCCTGCAGCAAGAATTCAATCCCTGCCCAGGGAGGTGACCCACATGACACAGCAGACCTCTCCTGTCTCGCCCGCTGCTCCCCTCAGCAGTGTATTTCAATAGATCTGTCTGTTCTGCTCCCCGCTCTGTCTTCGGTGAGTCTTCTCACCCGGACACTTCTGGCCTGTACTCCAGCTCTGTGTGCATAAATAAATACATCTGTTTTTAAAAACGGAAGCAAGTAGGAAATTGAGGGGGCAACAGCAGTATGTGTGTTTGGTGGCTGACACGGGCCGAGGCTAGCACAGCCACCGGTAACTGCTGGTAACTGCAAGTGAGCCTAGCTCTGCGCCTTGTCTCCAGTCTGAGGACGTCCTTGCTGGCGGCCATCACCACCCTTTGACGGAACAGCGGAGGCGCAGACATCAATAGTGAGCGCAGCACGAGGCCGAGAGTTTGAGGAGCCCGGAGCAGAAATGGCTATGTTGAGTCTGGGTGAGCCGTCAAAGGGCTGCTGAGTCGCGCTGAGCACCCAAGGGAGACTGGAACTTAATCTGCATGGTTGTGTGTGTTCAGCAGCACGCGCTTAGTGGTGGAAACAGCAAAAAGTCGGATTGATCAGGGATTTCAGCTTGCTAAGGCAGGGACTGAAGCCAGACGTGGGGTCAAGGTTCTTAGAGCAGATCTCCCTCATGAGTGTTCCTCAGAATCCCTGGGAGCTTTATCAGCCTGCGAATGGTTACTCTTCAGAGATTCTAATTTCATTAGCTGAGGGTGGAGCCGGGCATCTGCGGCTGCTAAAGCTCCCAGGTGACTAGAATATGCAGTCAAGCTGGGAGCCGATTGCAAGCAGCGCTTCGCCAGCATGGGCCACGTCCACACGCCACAGCCCCGGCTGTTCATCAGAAATGCAAACTCAGGGCCTCCATCCCAGACCTACTGTAACAGAACGTTTGTGAGTGGGGCGCAGTCAGCCGTGTTTGCAGAGGCCTTCTGAGGGATTCTAATGGACCCTAAACTTTGAGGTCCACCGGCTTAAAGGATCTAAGCGGGGAGAGTGGCCTTCACCATCTTCAGAGGTGGCATCACCAGAGTGCTGGAAAGATCCAGAATGACCGAGGTGGAATAAAGACCCAGGTCACTGGAGTTCAGGGCACAGGGGTGCTGGGAGGAGCTTGTCCTGGTGAAACTGTGGGCTCACTGGGGTGACATGGGGGTTGGTTATGCAGAGAGCACAGGAGCCTGTGCACACAAGGAGCACAGCAAGTGAAATGGAAATTGAATAGTGTAGGGTCAGAGAATGATCAAGTATTTCCACTCTCCCACCACTGTGATGATGGACACCTGCGGTGCTGCGAGCATTCCAGGGTGGGCATGCGCAAGTGGGCGCACCTGAGTTGGACGCGGGCTTAAATGGGCAGCGTCATGAGGACACCAGGACCAACAGGACCGACAGTACTGATGAGCAGCAGCAGAGTAAAGCAGCTGAGAGGGTGAGATGTGCCGGGGGCTGGGAGGCCTGCCACCTCTCAGTCCCTCCTGCGGTCTTCTTAGGGCTCTGCACCCGTCTGCATCGAACCATCCTGCCGACTATGCCAATTGTACCGGCAGGAAGGGAGCACAGGAGCAAGGTTCAAGATGGTTCTGAGCAGACTGGTCAAGGAAGGAGAGTCTTGGAGCCCTCAGTGGCTTTTCATGCTTTATTTAGCAGAGGTGGCCAGGTACATGGCAGGCAGGGGTGGCTGGGAGGCCTGCCGAGAGGGAGAGAAGCGCAGCAGCTGTCGGGCCTGTTGGTTCTCTCGCTTCTGTCAGTCGGTCCTGGCGTCCTCATGATGCCGCCCATTTAAGCCCGGAAATGGAATGGAAAGCCTGGAAATGCTATGGAAAGAGATCTTTTTTTAAAGATTTTATTTATTTATTCATACAAGAGCTGGGGTACAGGCCAGAGGTGTGGAGGTGAGAGGATTTACCAGAGAGAGTGGGGAGCGGAACAGGTGGACTGACTGAAATACACTGCTGAGAGAAGCAGTTGGCAAGACAGGAGAGGTCTGCTGCACCATGTGGGTCCCCTCCCTGACCCGGGATCAAACTCTTGCTGCAGTGGCTGCGGAAGCCCTACAGTGCAGCACTCAACCCCATGCACCACCAGCGAAGCCCTGGGCAGAGATCTTTAAATGAGGAGGGATAATGCCTCAAATAGCTGAGGGCCAAGGGGCATGCCCTGTCTGCCTCCTGCCCTATGATGCTGAGATACAGGGTGGGCAGGGGCGCACTTCTTTAGGCCTAAGAGAGTAATCAGCAGTTTCACGAGTAATCAGCAGAAGGAGAGGGGGACATGGAGGATGCCAAGAGTGGCCACAGAGCAAGGGAGAGAGAAAGGCCCGAGAGGGACAGAGCAAAGGGTGGGCAGGGCAAGAGCATCCTGAGTGCCTGGGCCACGTCTCCGCTCTATTCCTGCTTCCAGGCATTGGGAGAGTTTCTAAACCCTCTGAGATCCAGTTTCTTCACCTGAGCTTCATTTCTATGGTGTTGGGCCCTTGACTTTTTATTTACTTCTATGTGATCTGCACAGAGTAAGAGACCACCGAGAGACTATCCTCATCTGCAGTAGATAGGGCCCCTTCATCTTGCTGGGCAGTGGTGGAATTGAAGCAGCATCAACACAGAGACACAGGCACACTGCGGCCTTGGCTGCCGGCTTGGCTGCGGGCATCCTTCAGGTCTGTCCTTTGCTCGCATTCAGGTCAGGATCAGCACCTCCGATAGGCATTTCCCTGCATAGCTCTAGAGACCCTGTGCTGTTACATAGCCTCATCTGGTGTGTGCTTTTGTGTGGGTCTGAGGTGCAATCTCTTACATACCCTCAAAGTGCAAGGGCAGGGTGGTGACAGGTGTGTCTCCCACTCAGTTATCATCTGTCCTGTTAGCTCATGAACCCACTGGTTCTTTACCTTGTCTGCATACAGTACCTACCTGAGAGGAGCTTCCAGGCATATCGTCCCCTTGCTGAGTTGTAAACACACTGTAGGGTCAGAGAAATCAGGTCTTTCCACCCTCCCACCACTTGATGATGGACACCTGCGGTGCTGTGAGCATTCCAGGGTGGGCATGCGCAAGTGGGCATACCTGAGTTGGACACGGGCATAAATGGGCGGCGTCATGAGGACACCAGGACCAACAGGACCGACAGTACTGACGAGCAGCCGCAGCAGCAGAGAGAGAAGGAAGTAGCTGAGAGGGTGAGATGCGCTGGGGGCTGGGAGACCTGCCAGTCTCCCGGTCCCCGGCCCCCATGCCTGCCATGTACCTGGCCACCTCTACTAATAAAAGCACGAAAAGCTACCGAGGGCTCCAAGATTCCTTTACCCTTGTAGCGGCAGGATGGAGGTGGCACAGGAACAAGGTTCGGGATGGTTCTGGGCAGACGGGTCAGGGAAGGAGAGTCTTGGAGCCCTCGGTGGCTTTTCATACTTTATTTAGTAGAGGTGGCCAGGTACATGGCAGGCAGGGGTGCCGGGGGGCCGGGAGGTTGGCTGGCCTCCCAGCCCCCAGCGCATCTCACCCTCTCAGCTGCTTCCTTCTCTCTCTGCTGCTGCAGCTGCTCGTCAGTACTGTCAGTCCTGTTGGTTGACCAGTCCTCGCAGTTCTGTCTGTTGGTCCTTACAGTTCTCATGACGCCGCCCATTTATGTCCGTGTCCAACACAGGTGCGCCCACTTGCGCATGCCCACCCTGGAATGCTCGCAGCACCTCAGGTGTCCATCATCAGTGGGAGGGTGGAAATACCTGATCAACCTTTACCCTACAACCCTCCTGTCTGCTAAGAACTATCCCGAACCTGCCCATTGTGCCACCTTTCCTGCTGCTACACACACACACTCAATAGGACTCTACCCAAAGGACACAAATACACTAATTCAGAAGGAAACCTGCACACTTATGTTTACTGTAACTGTATTTACAATAGCTAAGCTATGGACACAAGCTAAATTCCCCCAAACAAATGAACGCATCAAGAAGATACAGTACATATACACAATGGAGCACTACTCAGCAATCACAAAAGATGAACTCATGCCATTGCAGCATCACGGGTGGAGCTGGGAGGGACTGTGCTCAGTGAAATAAGGCAGAAGGGGAAAGAGAAATATAGATCGGCTTCCCTTACAGGTGGAATATCACAGGTTTCACTTACAGGGAAACCCAACAAAGGGTCAGGAAAAGGGCAAAGCTTTCAAGGTGACCATCTATCTGAGGCATACAGCAGGGGAGGGAGAGTAAGGAGGATCAAAACAGGATAGGGAAGCACACAAAGGACGATGGTGATGGATCACAGGTGCTGTGGTGGGGTACCATGAGGACTACATCTGAGAAATCAAATGTACAAAAATGAACAATGAAGAAAATTTTTAAAAAATTTTTAAGAACCTATAAATAAATTATCTAACAGGCTTCAGTTGTTAACTCTCTTGCTTGCTTTTATGGGCTCTGGTGGAAGGCAGAACCACAGAGGGAAGGTGTGATGCATCCTTTCAAATCTTCTTTTATCTTACTACTGGCTGGGATGACCCACTGCGTGTAGAAGTTCACACTGCACACTCTGCCAGCTGCCCTGGACCCAGAGTAGGCGTGTGGGACTTCAGTGCTGTGGCTGAGGAGAGGGTGCCTTCGCTCAAAACACCCCACACAGCATGGCCGCCAGTGTTGCTCACAACTGCAACTCTGTGTCCAGAAAATGCTTCTCTCCATGAGTGGAAATGAACTACCAAGGCCGCCATGAATTGCTTTCACCCCTGAGACCTTGAATTAAGTGCTTTCCAATTGAATCAGCTATAAACAACAGCAACCTTCTTGCCTATTAATAGCAAAAAACAACCCATTTTAAAAATTGCAGTGATAAATGTCTTCTTGGGGATTTATAGCACAAAATTGTCCTATGATTTTAAGCACAGCTTATTTTCCCCTTCATTTAAACAAAGTTTATAAAAAAAAAAAAAAATGGTGACTCCTGGAATAGTCATTAAAAAAGCCTGTTTACAAATGTGCTTTTATATATCCTGTTGGTATCCTGTTTGTTAACACATTAAAGTCACCTAGTAACAAATTAAGAAATCATTAAAAGAAAAGGAAAAACGCGCTGTTTTCTCTAGAAACTAACCAGGGGCGAGTCGGCGCCATCACTGTCAACAGCGCCACACACAGGCTTGGAGAGAGCTTGACCGCAGCTGAAGACCGAGAAGCGAACATCCTGAGGCTTTGTCAGGCCTTTGCCGTGGCTACAGCGCCATCTCGTGGTTCCTCTAAGTAATGAGTACAAGGAGATGACCCGCGGCAGCCTTTCACCTCCGCTAAATGCAGCTTGGGATAAATTCCTATTTTTCATTAATGAAGCACAGGCTAGTCTTTGTCCAGCCTTTCTGAGGAGGAGGACGTGCACAATACAGAAATAACCAAGTAGGGGGATGCAAGTTTAAGAACTAACAAGAAAGTTCTTGTACTCTGGGAAAGCTGATAAGCATGTTCCCTCTCCATAGTCCTACCCATCCCATTTACCAGCTAGACCAGAGGAATATTCGGCTAGGTGTGTCTGTGTGACAAGAAGACACTCACAATAGATAGAAGACATTTGAGAATGTTCACCAGTTCTCAAGGCATGAAGCCTGACTACTTTTCCAGAAAGAAATTTTGGTGCCTGCATCAAATTCTATGGGTCTTATGGGAGGGAAGAGCACAAAGGACTGTGGTGATGGTGCACGGGTGAGTTGGTGGTGGAAATTTTATGGGGACTACACTGGAGAGGAGAAAGCATGCATTGCACAAAAATGAAGAACAATATATAGAAAGAAGAGAAAGAAATAAAATTCTATGTGTTTTAATGTTCCTGTCAAACAGAGCAGGTCAGTAGGCTGCAGTGCATTACCCAGGCCTCCCTTTCGCATCCCCTGCTTTCAGGGAGAAATGCATAGTGCTGCTTCCCAGCATGCCGTGAGATTCGGTGCCTTCTGGTTTGACTGACAGCTGGGGTTATTTATTATGACCACAGTGTTACCTGGAAAAGATAGAATAAAAATCCCTATCAAATTATCTTCCTGAAACACTTGGAATAAGCTTGAGAACTCTACAGAAAAGTGAAGAAGAACTTGAGATCCACAATAATTGTGTTGATAAGAGACTACCATGAAGATTAAATTTTGCATTATTTTTTTAAAAATTCAGTGGTTGATACAGGTGCTCAGAAACAGAAGTAGCTAAATCCGTTAAAACGGACTTAAAATCTTGGGATGTCTTTGAAGTTTGTATTACCTGATTTCAATGGTAGAGTAGTAGTGTAACAATGGTATATAAAGGAGTTTGGCTTGCAAGTATTTATTATACTTTTCATTAAGCTCATTGTATAAATTTGGAAATTTGGGGGAAAGTCAGAATATAACAAGATACATTCCCATTGCTGTTGGCATTTCATTGCATTACTTTCAGCGTTCTTATGTAGTATTTTAGACAGGGTTGTAATAGTTGAAATATTATTTCATTTTCCCACCAACATAACATATCTCCATGTTACCAAATTCTGTGTAAACATAATTTTAATAACAGTTCAACAATTCTAATATAGACCAGAAAGTTATGCTACATTTACATTGTTATTAAACATGTCTCCCCCAAAGGAGAAAATATGTAAGCCAGGATTGTTTCTTATTCCTTATCGTTATAAAGTAACACCACAACGTGATTTTGTAAAAATCTATCTACATTTAGAACGACTGCTTCAGGGTGCAGTTCTGCCTGAGACGACAGCATCAAAGTGTCCTGACACTTTCACAGGTTTCTATTATCAAGTTGCTCCCCAAAAGGATGCTCCCGTTGACTCTTTTTTCTTTAAAAAAAAAAAAAATTTATTTATGCCTACAAGAGCTGGGGTACAGGCCAGAGGCGCGAGAGGTGAGAGGACTCACCAGAAACAGAATGGGGAGCAGAACAGGCAGATGGACGGAAGTACACTGCTGAGGGGAGCAGCGGGCTAGGCAGGAGAGGTCTGCTGCTCTCTGTGGGTCCTCTCACTGCCTGGGGATCGAGCTGCTGTGCTGTGGATGCTTCACAGGGCGGCGCTCAACCCGCTGAGCCACCAGAGAAGACTCGGCTGACTCTTTATAAACGTATCTTACTCATCTCCGCACAGGACACATGAGATGAGGAAAGGGCTGAGAATTAACACCGCCCTTTCCCCCCGCCCCCAACCAGGTCATCATCATCATCCAGTCCTCAGTGAAAAAGCAAAACTTTTGGCAGGGTTGGTGCTGGCTCCTTAGCTTAAATTCCCAGGCTCTTCATAACTGATGAAGGAGCCGCTCCACCACCTCCACGTCCACCACCGTCAACACACACACGTAGTTTCCAATTTTATTTTTGTCTGCATCTGTAAGTTAAATGAAAGTTTATCAGGCTTTTCCACCCTCCCGCCATTAGCATCTACAACAGACACCTGCGGTCCTGCACGCATGCCTGTTGGTGGCACCTGAAGTAGGGTGTGGGCATGCGCAGGTGGGCGCACCTGGACTGAGAGACTGGGCGGCATCACGGAGATGCCAGCAGCAGCAGAGGCAGCAGTAAGAAACAGCAGGGGCAAAGCAGAAGGAGTGTCGGAAGAAGAAGCAGTCCAGAGAGGGTGAAGATTCACTGGGGCTAGGAGGCCTGCTAGCCTCCTGGCCCCCCTGCATGCCGTGTACCTGGTCGCCTAACTACAAATGGTGCAGAAACACGTATGTTTATAGCAGCACTCTTTACAATAGGGAAGACCTGGAAACAACCTAAATGCCCAAAAACAGATCAGTGGATCGGGAAGCATGATGGAATACTACTCAGCAATAAAAAATGAAAAACTAGACACATTCATAGGAACATGGATGGAACTGGAAGGGATGATGCTCAGCGAAGTAAGTCAGAAGGCAAAAGAAAAATACCAGATGGTTCCTCCCTTAGGAGGAATATAAGGGAACCAAATAAGGATCAAAAAGGAATAAGAGCAATAATAATAACAATAACAACAAGAAAGACACAGAAACCAAAAATGAGGAGACAAGGACAAACTGGGGACACTTGGTGGGAAGGGAAGAGGGGAAGGGTTGAGGGCAGACTGGAGCACTGGGGACTGAGGTGATAGTGCACTGGTGAGATGGTGATGGGGAATACATGGGGATTACAATTGATGTCAAATATATGTAAATTTTAAAAAATTATATTAAAAAAATAAATGGTGCAGAAGGATTAATAAAAGCCTTAAAAAGCCACCGAGGGCTCCAGGACTCCTTCTTGACCCATCTGCCCTGATCACAGAAAACCTACCCTGTGCCCTCCTGCCCCTGCAGCATCCCAGTCATCTTTTGCAGTCAGGTCAGGCACTTCCCCTCTTCCCAAACTCATTCTCCCAATACTCACCTACCACACTCAGACTCTAGAGATCTGATAAAGCAATCTTTCTAGTATGTTTCTCTCATCTGCTAAAGTAGCTTTCCTCCTTTTATCCACCTATCCAAGTTCTACCTATGCTTTCACTTGTGGTTTGCAAGGTGCAGGGTAATCTCAGATTCTGTGACACCTACATGTTTCCCCCATTTACCCCTCATGGGGCCTTTTTCATTTTGGGGAGGTGGTTAAAGTATAAATGGATTTTCTTGTTCACCATTTAAAATGTCAATGCTCTTAAGAATGGTAATGCATTAAGTTGTTATGGATTATAATTATGTTAATATGAACTAATTTATCAGATCCTCCCTACTCTTTTTTCTCCCTTCCTTCTGAGAAAAGTTATGAGCACTTTAAGGGACAATTTGTTTATAAGACACACAACAAAGAAAGAGAAGCCCCTGTCTCCAGCCTTCCCCCTGCCAGTTCTGAGTCCTTAATTGGCAACCACTTACAGCCTTTTCTTCGGATTCTGGCAGCCATATTCTAAATAAAATATGGATAGTGACATTTCTTGAGTTTTCTTTTTTACTTTTAGATAGTACTATCTGGTTTTTGTTAAAGAAGATAAATATGTAATTCTTTTTTACCCAAACCCACATAAACACACACACGAGCTTACATTTTATGATAATTAAATATAAGTTTCAGCTAAGCCATATATTCAGGCCAGTTAAACGTCTCTTCTTTTAGAACTTCACTTTGTTGTGGCTTTATCTTAGTTTTTGAATATCTTGTGAATTTATCCTCAAATTCTCTACCTTGTATGTAACCTCCTCTTAGTAGATCTCAATACCTCAGATAATCTAAAAAAGTCCCCTGCCATTCTGATTCCTAACCCTTTCCCATCACCTGTTTTTTTATTTAGAGAACATAAAAATCTAGTCTTTTCCTGAATGTTCTTGCCAATGTGCCTTCATATAGACCTTTTTTCCATATACTATTGAAGACTCAATGAGCCCTTTCAAACCGGAAAGCCCAATCCCTAGATATGCTAAAGCTTGAGCCATCCATCTGATTGTTTTCTTCCCTATGTTTTCTCTAACTACATTCCTGAAATGCCTGTTGTTTGTTGGACCTCCTACAGTCATCGTTTAATTTTCTTTTTCTTTTTCACCTGTGTCTTTTGTTGTTGTTCTACATTCCAGGAGATATATAATTACTTTATTTTTAAACTTTTTAATTTGGTTTTTCATTTCTATTCTCAGAGCTTTGATATTTTCTGATGAAAGATGAATCTATTATTTTTGTTTCATGAAACTATGAAGATGTAAAATATATATTTAAAAATATTTCTTCTGTTCCTCGTATTGTCACTGTCTTCTCTGAGTCCTTATTTCATTTCATTTAGTTTCTATCTTCCATATAAAGAAGGGCTTCCTCAAATATCTGATGATCGTTAACTTCCTTCTTTAAGGTGAGGCACTAAAAATTGCCTGTGAGAGGGAAGGATGGGGATTATCTATTCACATGTGGGTTTTGCAGTATATTGGGTTGGCCACTGCACTGAGGACTGCCCCACCCCACCGCCCCACCCCCTGCAACTGCTAGCCTCTTTAGGTGTTTTCTTACGGAGTGGCCAGGTTTCCTTAGGAGGGATGCTAAGTCTGTAGATCCGAGTCTGGCTGTAAACATCCTGGGTGCCATGGAGGACGGGAGCTTGCATTCTCATCAACCAGAATGTACTCTTTCATCTAATCACCCTTTTTCTGTACCACAGCCCTGAGGACACCTATGCCTGGTACCCCAAAATCCAAATTTCCTCTGGTTGAACTTCTCTGCCACTTTTCTCCTGTAGCTCGTGAATCATTCCACTGCATGGAGGGAGTAAGGGGGTATGTGGGACCATTGGTTTCCTGCATAAATTTTCAAGCAGCCCTGTTATCAGCTCCATTTGCACCTCTGTTTTCCAAGGTTGCTGGCACTTAACATTATGACGACTACTTTTTTTGTTTGCTTGGTTTTGTTTCTGAATCATACTGTACATCTCCTACTGCTGGTGTAGTTTTCTGCTTTCTCTTTTAGCCTGCTAAGTCAGCTATCACTTTTCCTTTCATTTTGCAGCTTCCAAGTTTTTATTTTTGTCACTCTGCTCCTAACATTTTTCCTTGCAGACTTCTGCTGTGTGTGTGGAGACATATGTTATTTGTGTTTTTTTTTTTCACTCCATGCATGTTATAGGGAGTCAGCCAGGTCCTTTTCATGACAGTTTTAATGGAGGCAAGAGCGGAAGTTGGCAACATTAGTTCTTACCCAGGTAGGGCATGGGGAACAGTGTTAGAACTTGGGAAAGTCCTTGACAGCTGAACAATAGACCCAGGTTCCCTGAGGGCATAGGCTGCCAGAAGGAAAGAGAAGGGCAGAGAAGAAAGGTGAGAGTGTCAAAGAAAATATCTTACTTTAAAATGTTCACGATCAGATATTATTAGGGAAATGCAAATCCAAACTACAATGAGATACCACCGCACACCTCTGAGAATGGCCCATATTAAAAAACTGGAAAAACAAATGCTGGCAAGGATGTAGAGAAAAAGGAACACTCTTACACTGCTGGTGGGCGTGCAAACTGGTCCAGCCACTATGGAAAGCTGTGTGGGGGTTCCTCAGAACACTGAAAATAGATCTACAATATGACACAATGATTCAAAGTACATACAAACATTATTTCAAAAGGAAACCTGCACTCCTCTGCTTATTGCAGAAATATTTTAATAGCCAAGTTATGTAAACAATCTTAAACGTCCCCCAAACAGTTGACTGGATCAAGAAGATGTGGTATATATACAAAGTGGAATACTGTTCTGCCGTCAAAAAAGATAAATTTGCAGCAACATGGATGGAACTGGAAGGAATTAATTAAGTAAAATAAGTCAGAGGGAAAAAGAAAAATATCAACTGGCTTCACTTATATGTGACATATAGAGAAACTGAACAAAGGACCAGGAAAAAGACAAACTTGAAAGTTGACCGTGACCTGAGGAATACACAGGGAGAAGAGCACAAGGGCCTATGGTGATAGGGCATGCATGCTATGGTGGCAAAACTGTGGTGACTATATCTGAGGGAGGAAATCAAATATTGGTCAAAAATGAAAAATGAAAAATTAGAGGACTGGATCAAGAAGATGTGGTACATATACACGATGGAATATTATTCAGCAATCAGAAATGAGAAATTAGAGGCATTTATAGAAACATGGATGG
>JAGFMF010011493.1:5545292-5562244 GCA_019455555.1 Galemys pyrenaicus
GGTGCACTGGTGAGATGGTGATGGGGAATACATGGGGATTACAATTGATGGCAAGTATATGTAAATTTTAAAATATTTTATATTAATAAAAAAAAAGAATCTATGTCTAATCTGGTACCTGCAACTTAGATGTCAAAAAGGACTTTGCACTGGGGTTAAATTAAGGATCTTGAAGAAACTATTCTAGATGACCCCAGGATGCCCATGATAGAGTCCTATAAGAGGAAAACAGGTGGTCAGAGTGGGAGGACATTGACAAGAAATGAGGAGATCAGAGGCACAGAGAGAATGGAAGATGCTTTGAAGGTGGAAGAAGAGACCAAAGAATACAGGTCACGTCCAGAAGCTGGAAAAGACAAGGAAATGGACTTGCCCAAAGAGCCTCCAGAAGAAACAGCTCTGCTAACAGCTTGATTTTAACTTTTGGACTTCTGACCTCAAAACTGTAAGTGTAAACGTTGTTTGAATTCACTAGTTTTGTGGAAATGTGTTACACCTGCAACAGGAAACTAATGTAGAAAGGAAATTTTCTGATTCTGCTGAATTCATCTTAAGTGGAAAGTGTAGGTACAGTTTTCTAAATGGCTTGAAGACATGCACACTTTCCTCTGAATTCCTGCTATCAAATACACCTGCGATACTTTTAATAGTCGTATAGAGTGGGTGACCTATGTGCAGCTCCATCTGATGTATGTACAATAATGTTAGTTGGAAATATAAGTTTTGGAGTTAAACAGTTGGCTTGCCATTCTACTTTCAGCACTTAGTCCTCCTGTGACCATGACAGGCTATATGTCCTTTGTTTAGTAAGATGGTGCGAAATACTTCTAGAGGACCATTGCATTAATGTATGAAAATATGTCTGGTAGGTTGTTGGCTTGGAGTAAGTGTGAGTTCACGTCTCCTGACTCACATCAACCAATTACTCTTTTGGCATACAAACTAACCTTTATATTCCATCTATGAAATCTGAGTTATGTGACATGTGTATTTAACATATATAGCAAAGGCTACTTATTGAGTGCCTGCTATTTGTATTAGATAGGTGATATAAAGACAAGATAAGCCAAACACACCTACCCTTAAGAAATCAAAAAATATCATGGAAATATATGAAGCATATCCTAAAATAATGTCAGTAAAAGAATGTGATAAATGCCACAAATGTAAGGGGAGAAAGAAAAAGTAGAGAGCTAACTTCAAGGATGGGTCACAAATGTTCTTAATGAAATGAAACCCAAAGCAAGTTTTCATTTTCCTGAACCAGTTGGAAGTTTCATCTTAAACATCATCCCTTCCTCTCTCAACTTTTTCTACCTCAGTGAATTAAATCCCCACCAGAACAGCTGCTGAAATCCAAGCTTATATTCCTTGATGTCTGGGTCTTCCTCTCCCTCCTACATTATTTCTTTTTAAAGATTTATTTACTTATGCATACAAGTTGGGTACAGGTCAGAGACAGCGTGGGGAGCAGAACAAGCAGATGGACTGAAATACACTGCTGAGGGGAGGAGCGGGCAAAGCAGGAGAAGTCTACTATGCCATGTGGGTCCCGTCCCTGATCGGGGATCGAACTAGCACTGCTGTGCCACAGATGCTTCACAGTGTGGCACTTCACCTGCTGCGCCACCAGGGAGGCCCTCCCTTCTACTTCATTTCTATGATCATTAGTAGGTTTGAGCTTCTAAAGTCCACCCAGCCCATCCACTTGACCACTGGTCCACCTCCTTCTCCCCTGGACCACTCTCCTGACTGGCCTCCCAACTCCCTCTTGGTGTTTTGTCACAAGCAATGTGCTCATTCCCCAAGCCTCATAGGCACACTATTCTATCACCAGGGTTTTGAGGAAAGTAAAAAGCTTTGTTGTGAGTTGGTTGATAAAGAAACAAATTAAGAGAGAGGAAAGATTTATGTAGGTTTTAGGGACTAGCATTGAGAACCAAGGAGTTAAATGCTATTGGCTAAAAAGCAGGTTGGGGCAAAGAAATGTGGCTGGGCTGAAGTTCATTGCCTAGTTATGGGGCAGTGAGCTCATACATAAAGACTAGGAAAAGGCTTTTTGCCCAGATAACTGCAGTTTGGGATTTCTTATGATCGCCCTGCACCTCTGGGCAGCCCCATTTTTCACATTTGCTGACTGCAGGGTCTAGTGACCTCAGGGCTCAGCGTGAAGTGAGCTGCTTCAGCTGGCTCAACCTAGGTTACCTGCTGATAAGGCCCAGGTGCCTGTCTGTGAAAGCAAAACCAAAGAGAAAGTTAAATTGTGTGTGTGTGTGTGTGCTTCAGGGCCTGAAAGCATTTGGTCCCCAGTTGTACCTCCAGACTACCCAGAATGGTCTTGTAAGAGGAGTCAGGTCATACATAACAGGTGTTCCGCCTCAAATCCCTCCAAGGATTCCCATTCTCCACTGGAGGGTCGCAATGTCTCAGCCAAACTTACAGAGCCCTCTGGCCCTCCCTCCCTTCTTTACCTACCCTCCCGGGCTGCTCTCAGAGCCTCCCTCCTGCTGGTGTTTCGGTGTGCCCAGCTGAGCCGTGGATGGCCTTCCCGGCTCCTCACGTGGTCACCTCTTCAGCTGAGGCGTCAATTTTCAACCTTCTTTTTGCTCACTGGTGGTAGTGAAGGTAATATTTAACTTTCTTTCTGTGTTTATCATTCTATCCCCCTGTAGGGTCAGAGAATGATCAGGTCTTTCCACCCTCCCACCACTTGATGATGATGGACACCTGCGGTGCTGCGAGCATTCCAGGGTGGGCATGCGCAAGTGGGCACACCTGAGTTGGGACATGGGCATAAATGGGCGGTGTCATGAGGACGCCAGAACTGCGAGGACCAACCGACCAAGCAACAGAACTGACAGGATGAAGGAGCAGCAGCAGCAGCAGCATAGAGAGAGAGAGAAGCAGCCGAGAGGGTGAGATGCGCTGGGGGCTGGGCGCCCTCCAGCCTCCCGGCACCCTGGCACCCCTGCCTGCCATGTACCTGGCCACCTCTACTAAATAGAGCATGAAAAGCCACTGAGGGCTCCAAGACTCTCTCCTTCCTTGACCAGTCTGCCCAGAACCATCCCGAACCCTGCTTCCTGTGCCGCCCCTTCCTGCCGCTACACCTCCTTTTAAAAAATGCACATTTTGTGTTATTTTCCATTAAGAAAAATGCAGCAACAAAAGATATGTTGTGTGTGTGTGTATTTTAACGACCCTCAAAACCGTCCATTGGTGTATAGAAGACTCCATGTGGGGTGCAGGAGGGGGGTCCTCCAAGAGCCCTTCCTGGAGGAAGGAACGAGGAAAGAGACCAGAGACTAGACCAGCTCTCGGTGGGTCTATGGCTCCCTGGTACCAAGAGAGCTGCCACGGTGGGTCAGAAGCTCATCCAGTCTGCTGGGAACATGACACTCAGCAAGCGTTTATGAGTCAGGCACCACGTGCTAAGTCCCCAGGTGGGCTCTGGACAGTGAGAAGTGGCCCCAGCCACAGACCTATACAAGTCAGCTGGGCTAGGCTGGAGCTCCTGTGAGACAAGCGCCGAGTCAACAGTGACCAAGGCAGGCACAGAGACAGAAAACTAGGTGGAGCTTCTTAAAGCAGGGATGGAGGCTTATGTCAAGGTGCTTCAGTCTGTGTCAACTTCTTGAGCAAATAAAACATAACTTTGTTAGGCCTTGTCTGTAAGTGGCTGACAGCACAGGTCTGGCTCACTAGTGTACTTATTAGCCCTGAGACTCAGACAGCTCTGAGCGGGGCTTAATCTGTGTGTCCTCAGCTACTGCATCGCATGGAGCTGTTAGCCAGAATGGGGCGGTGGTGCTCCAGAGCTGTTTGCTCGCTGCATTAGGTGAGGCCGCTTATATGATAGATAGACAAGCAGCGGTATTATTCACAGAGCATTCCAAGATGGTGACATAACAGCTTGACCACCTGGGGAAGAGTCCTGGGAGTCCAGCTCTGATCACAGGCTGATATATGTACTGGGGTCACCAGCACGGCAGGGGTCAAAGCCCAGTAATTTCAGCTGTCAGAAGTCATGAGAGTTGGCTGGGTCAAGGCGACCACCTTCTAGGCAGTCTCCTTGAGAGAGGAGAGGCAGGGACTGACCTCCTCCCTCAACAGGGCAGCAGGGCTACAAGGCTGACCAGGGGACAAAGCAGGAAACCCCACCCTGTCCCTGGCTTGGCTGAAAGACCGCCGGTCTGTTTACACGCTGACGTCAGTCTGTGCTGCTTTCCTCTCTGGCCTCCTTATTTCCCCTGGGAATTCTGGTCTCTGACTTACTGAGCACGACAGATAAGGACCCTGGTTGTCTCACCAGCTCTTCCTGCTTGTGTCCAGACTCACTGTGGGACTTGCTCAGACATGCCCCTACAGGCCCCTCACAGAGAAGCCCTCCCCTCAAGGGCCTCTCCCCAGCCCCCGCCGTGGGCTGCGACTCCTGCCCTTCTCCTGTCCTTTGCGCTGCAAGCTGCTCATCAATCACAGCGGTAACTGGGTAATGGGGTGTGTGCGCCACATATCATTACCTGGGCTCTTCCACCAAATTATGGCCTGTGAAGTCAACCTTTTTTTAATCTTGTTTTCCACTATCTGTGACTTCCTTGGGCTGCATTTGGCCAGCATTCACTGTGTGCAGGAAAACAGAGGCCAGATTTGAACCCAAGCCTGCCTGTGGCCCATTGTCAGCAGAGTGACACTCAGCCTGTGCTCGTGGGTCCTCAGAAGAGTGTTTCAGAATACTTAAGCATCAGAATCTTTATATATATATATATTTTTAAAGATTTATATTCCTGACAGAGCCAGTATGTCAAAGAGAAATTGTGGCTCACGGTGTGCCTTCCCTCTTCCTTTCTCTGTGAGTTGCTGGTGACTCACAGACGTCCACAAACTGCACAAAAGACATAATCTGGTGGAGCATTTGGGCAGCCTTCCTTCTGCACACTTGCTGAATGGCCCCTCTGGTTAAATGGACGCTGATGCCAAGGAAACAACCTTAGGGATCCAGACAGAACAATTAAAAGGATCTTAAGCAGCTGTGGGCCAATTGAAGTGATTTCAGCTAAATTTTGGATTAACATTTGCTGAAGTGTCCCATAGAACATTAGTAGAGAGGTGGAAATAAGAACTCCGAGGAGAGAGAAAAACAGTTAAAAGCATTTGGGTCATTCTGGAGAGAGAAGGCTAAGTTGGTTTCTTTACTGTATGTTTTTTCAGACCTTCTCTTGTGAGTAAATGTCTCATTGAGAAACACCTACGTGTTTCCTAAGTACAACTGTCTGAAGAATTCCTTTTTTGAGGAACTCTTTTTTTTTTTTTGCTATTAAATTTCCTTTATTATCTTTTTTTATTAATATAAAAATTCTTTTAAAAATTTACATATACTTGCCATCAATTGTAATCCCCATGTATTCCCCATCACCATCTCACCAGTGCACCATCACCTCAGTCCCTCGTGTAGAACTATGATTCTTCTGAGAAATAGTTCTAGAAAAATTGCTGATTTTTTATAAGTTTATCAAAGCATATTTTGCAAATCATTTAAATCACCCATTTCAATCATACAATTCAATGATTTTTAGGAAATTTGCCAAGTTGTGCAATCATCCCCACAACTCAGTTTTAGGACATTTTCATCAACCCCAGTGAAATATTCATGACCTGTGACTTGTCATCCCTGTCCCCACATACTGCCCCATGCCCAATAAATCTGCCTCTCCATAGTTTCCTTGACAATCATCGCCTTTTTTCATTCTAATAAAATACACATAAGATCCAATTTGCCATTTTAAAATGTATGGTTTGGTGGCATTAAGTACATTCACAGTGTTGTGCAACCATTCATCTCCAGAACTGAAACCTCCCAAACTGAAACTGTATATTAAACTATAACTCCCCATTCTCTCCCCACCTCCCCAGTCCCTTGTTTACATTATTACAGTGTCATCTCTATGACTATGATGCCTCCAGGAACCTCAGGTGAGAAGAGACAGTGTTTTTCCTTTTGTACCTGGTTTGTGTCACTTAGCATAATATTCATCCATGTTGTAGGTTATGTCAGATTTTTCTTTTTTAAAGACTGAATAATATTCTAATTCATGGATGTACCACATGTTTTTTATCCATTCATTTATCTGTATACACTTGAGTTGCTTCCACCTTTCTGTTACTGTGAATAATGCCTTTATGAACATAGTTACCTAAATAACTGTTCCATCCTGAATATACACATAGTAGAATTGCTAGTTTTTATGAAAATTATTGAGGAGCCTCCATTTTGTTTTCCACGGCAATGCAATTTCACACCAGTAAGGCAATTTCCTTGCACCTTCCCTAGCCCTTGCCATTTTCTATTTTGATGTTTGTTTTTGCTTTTTATAATAGCTATCCTAATGAGTATGAAGCAGTATCTTGTTGTGCTTTTGATTTTATTTTCTTAAAGAGTAGTGGTGAGTATACTTTCTTTGGAGGAACATATATTCAAGTCCTTAGTCCACATTTCAATGAGATTTTTTTTTCATTGTGAGTTTTAGGAGTCCTTTATATATTCTGAATATGTACTCATTGTTGAATATCTAGTCACATATATATGTAATATATAATTTGCAAATATTTTCTCTCATTCCGAAGTCTGTCTTCATTTTCTTGATAGTATCTTTTGATGCACAAATGTGTATATTTCATTGTTATAAAATTAATCTAGTTTTCCTTTTGTTACATGAGCTTTTTGTACAAGATACATTGCTTTTTAAAATTCAAACAGAAAAAAAAAAAAAAAGAGCCTGCTATGGAAACCAAACAATGTTCTGCTATCGTAAAAGGAGCTCTTTCTTCTGGAAATATCTTTTTAAGTATATGCCCCCAAATATCTAGTTATTTCCACCATGTAACTTGGCATATGGTTAAGGAACAGTTGTTGCTGTTTCTGAATATTCACTACACACCAGCAACTTGTCAGACACAATCAGGGAAGAAGATGCAAACAACTGTCAGCTCTGGAACACTCTATCCTAAATGGAAAGAGAGGCATATTTACTTGTGAAAAATCTTTCAGTTGCGGGTGACAGAAAATCAATTTAAAATAGTTTAGATGGGGGGACTTCACTGGTTCATGTAATCAAAATGTCAAAGAGTATAATGGTTTTAGCTAGATTCACAAACTGTATCTCAATTCTGCCCACTCCCTTCTTTCTCCCATCTCTCATTTCTCTCATCTCTTTCTGTTTTGGCTCTGCTTTTATCCATTGGCCTTTTTTCTGTCTACTTTATATAACTCTTCTTATGAATCTGAAGGGGGAGGTTCATGACCAACTATATAGTATATGTAGCTTTAGTGTACAATCCCAGTATTTACAATACTAAATACCACTGCATACACTGAAGGGACCTCTTTGAGTCATGTGTTTACCTCTGAACCAATCACTATGGCCAAGGAAATGTACTATTGTGATTGGCTGGCCTGGGTCATGTGCCCAACCCCATGACTTAGGATTGGGGGACCTTAGGGATGGTGGGCAAAGGATCTCTAAGGGGGAAAAGTGTCTCATAATGAAGCTAGATAAACTAGTGCACATCTGATTGACTTTGTGCTAGTATTTATTTATTACTGGCGTGGGTTTTTTTAATGATATCTTTCTCTCAGTTTTCTCACTTGGTAATTTTGGTTTTTTTAAAAGTTATAGTTGCAAAAATTACCACTTTATAAAACTGGGATATATTCTTTTATATAATATTTTATTTATTTATTTTTGAGTAGAAGAGCTGGGGTGTTGGGCAGAGGTTTAGAGGGTGAGAAGATTCACCAGAGACAGAGTGGGGAGCAGAACAGGAAAATCTACTGAAATATGCTAAAGGGAGCAGCAGGCAAAACATGAGAGGTCTGCTGCACCATACATGGATCAGCTCCCTGGCCAGGGATCCAATCCAGGCCATCACAGTAGTAGTGCTGAGACTTAACCCTTAGACTTCCAGGGAGGCCCTGGGATGTATTCTTGATCCAGAAAGTTCCAACTGGAGGACTTGTTTGAAAGGTTTTTGGATTGAGGGATGAACAACTGCACATGTAGCAGCCATAGCAAAAAGAGCATAGCACGCTGAAGTGGAAATTAAGGCAGAAAATCCAAGTGTAGGTGACCGGTCTTTCAGAAATTGAGTCAAAAAAGAAATACTAATGAATGTGGTTATCACAGGAAAACCTCAGAATTCTTTTGGTTGCAAGTAATAGAAAACTACGTTAGTCTAACTGACTAAACAAGTCAGTATCTTATTCACATAATGAAAGAACTCAAGGACAGTGCTGGTTTCAGGCCTATCCCGATCTAGAACTCAGATAATAGCTGCAAAACCCATCTTTGAGCTCCATGTCCAATGTTGGAGATCCTTCAGTGGAATTACAAACACTCCCTCATGGTTACAGCAGGTCCAAGCCATCTGTTCTCCCACCATGGTGTTGGGGGATAGAACATCAAGGTACCAGGATTCCCAGAAACACAGAAGCACAGGTGATAACCTGGACATATGATTAATGACTGAAGTGGGGCAGGGAGGACAGTCCTGTGGGACTGAGCTTAGCCTGTGGGATCTTATGCTGTCTCTGGGAGGATAGTGCCAAAATTGATTTAAATTGTAGAACAGCCACCTGATGTCACAGAGAAGTGCTTGGTGCAGGAAAACCAAAAAGCCCCCATACATTTTGTGACCGGAAGTAAAATGTTCTGTGTAAAAGTTAAGGTGAGTCACAATAGGCCAGAACTGAGTTTTTTCTTCACAAGAGCTTTTGTTAACATGCTCTTGAGGCTGATTTGATACTACAGACAAGTTTTCATGAGCAGCTGCTGAGTCACGATGGTGGGGCGGATACAGGCATTCTGCCCTCCAAGCTCCCAGGTCAATGCAGGTTGTGACCACAGGCCTGGGTGCTGGCTTTCCTCAGATCTCTCAGACAGCAGCATCAGCTACTCTCCAGGCTCTAAAAGAGGCTCTCACTGGTGTGAAGTTAACAAAAGTGGAGAAGATAGATGGACAAGCTTGTTCGAGAGAAGTCCTACCAGATGGAGGATTTTCCTCCTGTCTCCAAGATTTCAACAGTCTGAGGAGGTGGATGAGGAGGGAGGGAAGAGAGACATGTTCAGGATGGAACTCTCTCCAGACATGCAGATGTCAGGACCTACGCTGGGTCTGGGAAAGCATGGGAGACAAGGCCAAAAGAAATGAGGGGGGGTGGTGTGCACGAGCCTTGACTGCCTGATCCTACTAGGTGACAGGGAACTGTTGGAGGTCTTGAAAATAGGAATGACCTGTATTTATGAGAGTCTTTGGGAAGGGAAGAGAGTAAAGGCACAGAAATCATTTTGTAGCAAAGGCCTGATTTAGGGGAAGAGGTGGGGAGTGGAGAAAAATGGTTCTGAGGGAGAATCAATGGGTCCTGGAGGCTGCACAGGATTCGGTGAATGAGGATGAGAGTATTCAGAGACCATTGACTGACCAGTGCTCATAATGGCATAGACTTTATATCCTGCTCCTAGCCACCTTTTCTTTTTCCCCCCTTACTGGTTTTCTGCAAGGAAATACCAGCTGATTATGGATCCTATACTATTTGAGACCAATTTGGTCTACTCTGTTCATTGCCCAGGGGCACATACCCTACAGATCCCTCCCTGCTTCCAAAACTCGGTCCCCATCTCCATGATAGATTTACCCATTGTCTCAGGAAGAGAACAATTGTCCTTACCTGACTTTTGGGGAGTCAAAGAGACTTAAAAGTGGTCAAGTTCTGAGAAACAAGCCCCTGCTGAATGTGCTCCTACCTATGGACAGCAGAACCCATTCCGGGAGTGCCTGGACCACCACTTCTAGTGCCTGGACACCATCAGGAGGTAGGAGCTACTCCCAGGAAGGGAGCACAGAAGAGCGCAGGGCATTGCCTAAGGAGTTTTAGCCCCTTGTTCCAGAGTACATCAGTGCTTACTGAGTTCTGTGCCCCTGTCTCTGCAATGGCAATTATGAGTCACCTAAGTGGCTTGGAGAAGTGCCACAGGCAGTGTGAGAGAGGACAGTGACCTGTGGCTGGCTAGCATCCAGAACTTCTAACACTTTATCCAGCTGGCGCGCCAACCTGAGTGCATTGGCACCGACAAAAGTTTGCTAACTGGTGGTCAAGCTTCTTCAGAAATAGCTGTAGATTTCATTTCAAAAAATTGGTCATCTCTAACTTTAGTGACTCCACATCTTAATTGAAGAAGAACTGTGCATTAGATGCCAAAAATCTATTCCAAAACACAATCACATCCTTCAGGATGTGATTTATCCTATTATTTAAAAAATCTAGTCATCTCATCATCCATCATCATATTTTTGCCATCATATATATTTAAGCTCTTTCCTTTAGTGGATTTTAAATGCCATTATTTTATTCCCTTAATAAATATTCATTTCATGGTGACAGCCAGATAAGCTTTAGGCAGATAAAAATAGTTTATCCTTTGAGTAAATTTATTATTGGTGCATTTTCTTACATGTTGTCATAAAGGCCAGTCTCTCACCACACATTAACTTTATGACTTTATTTGTAGTTCATGTGAACACCAAACTTCAATTCACTTTTCTATCTACTCATGGACTGAATTGTTTTATTCCTCTTTGCAGGAAAGAATGTTATATTGTATTAGGCAAGAATTTACTGCAGGCTTAAATTTAGTTTTCTGGAAGATCTCTTCCATCAGACAATGTTTGTTTTAAAAAAAGACCAAATTCAGCTTCATAGCAGAGCAAGAGGATTAGTATTTTCAATCATGGCGTGTCCAGTAGAAGTCTTGCTTGATATGTCATGCCTTTGTTTATTGATTGTATTTAAAATAACTGTGACACCAGTGCCCTGCCTCTTATCCTCACTCTTCAAATCTCAACATCTCATGTCTATTTCTCACCCTCATTCTCCTCTTTCCGAGTAATAATGTGATGAGTGTGGCCGAAGTGATTCATGGATGGCACCACAATCCCAAGAGGCCTGAGGGCAGGAGGGGATCACAGGCCTGTGCACAATCCTTTTATCCATGCCATTGTTTCCAGAAGCATCTCTGAGAGGGCATGTATGAAAATAAAACCAAATTATATTTGTTTCTCCTAATATAATTTTACCAAAATCTCCTCTTTTGTTTATTCTTTAACATCAATGCCTATAATGTACAAGCTTCAATAATTTGTATAAATGAATACACTTATTATTTAAAATATGATGCTAAGTTAATGACATTGACAGATAAAGCATAACATTGCATGTGAACCTTTTAAACCTTGGGTTAAGCTATTAGCGTGATATGTTGGGGGCAAAGGGCACAACTAAAACCTTAACATCTACAGAACCACCGTACAGGAAAGTAATATAAATTAAAGGGGGAGGGAGAAAGAGTTGTGTATTAAAGGCCAAAAAAAATAACCTAAACCACACATAATCCCAGAGAAACTTTCATTTAAGGGTAGCCATGCCACTGCACCCATACCAGTGAGACTCTATTCATGGACAGTGTATATTTCTCTCCTTCAGGGAGAAATGGTATGAGCACAGCATTAATTAAACCCTAGTCTTTTAAGCTTAAAACAATTTATCCTAATACTCTGACATCTCTGGTCTCATTTGAGCTTTATAACTACTAGTGAAAGAGGTAAAAAAAATATTACTTTCCTTATAGATAAAAAACAAAGCCTTCAACAGTGAAATGACTATCCTGAGATTCACAGCTAGAAAGTGAGGTTAGATTGCTTATTTGGAATTTTTCTTTCTTCTTAATGTGGAACTATAATGCAAGTATCTTCCCCTTTATGACCACTTTTACTACAACCCATAGATTCTGATAGTTGGAATCATCATTTCATTCATCTCAAGGTAATTTTTAATTTCTGTTTTGATTTCCAAATTTTTGGATTTTATGCAATAGCTATTAAGCAGCATTGATTGATTGATTAAGCAGTAATTGATTTACTCTCCACATATTCATGGTTCTGTGTTTTTTCTTATAGCTGATTTTTAAACTTGATTGTGTTATGGTCAGAGAGAATACTGGGTATAATTTTGATCTTTGTAGTTTTATTGACAATTGACTTGTGTCCCAAGATACGGTCTGTTCTTGAAAGAGATGTGCAGCAGTTTTTAGGTGGAGTGTTTATAGATGTTTGTTAGAGAGACCTACCTGATCTAGCCACTCATTTAAGGTTATTGTTTATTTATTCCTTGTCTTTTAGATCTGACCATTGTTGTAAGTGGTGTCTTAAATATCCTGGTACCATTATGTTGTTGTTCATATTCCTCCTTAGTTCTATCATCAGTTTTCTTATGTAGCTCAGTACCACATCATCTGGTACACACATATTTGAGTTATTTCCTCTTATTGCATTACCCTTCATCATAGTCTATTTTATAAATAGCAAAACAACTGTACCTCATATTTTTCTTTGGTCACCATCTGCATGTATAAGTCTATGCTTGTCTTTTTCCGTAAGATGTGTTTTGTTGTTGTGTTGGGTTTTTTTGTTTTGTTTTGTTTTGTTTTTGTAAATAGCAGAAGATTGAATGGTTTTGAGATCCATTCAGTTGTTCCACTTCATCTTTTGACTGGTGAATTCAGGCCTTTCATATTTAAGGTAATTATTGAGATATAAGTACTCATTGCCTTTTTGTATTTTTATTTTGGGGGAATCTCTCTTGACACTTTTTTCAGCCTTCCTGTTATTTCTTTTTTTAGGCCCCATTTTTGGTGTCTTGTGTATTACTTCTTTCAATTTTTGTGTGGGTGTTCTAGTGAGGGCAGCATATGACGGATTATTTGTGTGACCCATTATTATTTGTGAGTCCAGTCTCTGACTCCAGTGAACTCCAAGGAGTTCATCAGGAGGCCCCATTGTTACCCTCCTCTTCCTTCTCCACCATGTTGAGTAATTTAAGTGCCTGTTGCCTCAATATTCATTGTTCTGTTGCTTTATAATAACCCCTTTTAAATTTCCTTCATATGTAGCTTGGTATTGATAAATCCTTTTAATTTTTGCTTTGCAGTGAAGCTCCTAACTCTTTCTTCTGCCTTGAATGTTAACCTTGTGGGCAAATGATTCTGGGCTGGAAGTCTTTTTCTTTAAGTACCTTAAATATCTCCTTGCAGTTCCTTTGTGTTTATAATGTTTATACTGAAAAGTCCATTGACTGCTTGGTTGGTGTTCCCTTATAGTTTACCATTTTTTCTCTTGATGTTTTTAATAGTCTGTCCTTGATATTTCAGCAGCTTTATTACAATGTGTTTTAGTGTGTGTGTGCCTGGTGTTATTTTGTTTGGAACTCTTTGGGCCTCTTGGGTCACAATCTGTTTCATTTCCCAGATGAGATGAGTTTTAGTAATTATTTCTTGAAATAAATTTTCTATGTCTTTCTCTGTGTGTTCTATTTCTGGGATCCCATATATGAATACTATTACTCTTTAAGTTCTCCTAAAGAGCTCACATTATTGTCATTTTAAAGTTACTTTTTCTCTACTTTGTTCTATTTGTGTGTCCCCAACCTTGTGTTTTCAAGCTAATTAATTTTTTCCATTGCCTTTGTCTGCTGTTGAGGCTCTTGCGTTTTTCAGTTCAGTATATTTCTTCGCTCTGTTGTGTCTAGTATACTTGCCCCATTTGTCTTTATTCTACTGCTGTTTTATTTGTCTTTATTCTACTGCCGGTTTTTTTTTTTTTTTTAAGTTCCATAAGCGTCTTTAGAACTGTCACTTTGAGCCCTCTTCAGTCATGTTCTACTGGATTGAGACTCCTCTCAGGGTTTGTTTTGTTTTTCTCCAGTATTTGTTGTATGTTCTTTTGTCTCCATGTTTAGATTTTTTATGGTTTGTAATAGGGATAGAGCTTCAGACTGTGTCAGTTGAAGTAATCAGGGAGCTGGTTCTGACAAGGATGTGTAAGAGAGGACCAAGAATTCAAGCTCCCTACTATGCAGTGGGTGCCAGAGTGGTATGGGGGATCCACAGGGAACCCCTCTTCTAGACGAGTTCCTCAGCCTTGCTGCCTCTTGGAGTCTTATGTCTGCTTCACTCTGGGCTATTTTTAAGCATTAGAGGAGGCACTGGACATGGGGGAGGGCCTCAGCGACAAGCTTACCTAGTGATCCGTGGTGGCAGATGAGAAAACAGGTCACAAAGCCCATCTTTGGGGAGCAGGAACGAATCTTCATTATGAGGCAGTAGGAGATCCACAGGTAGTAACAGGGGTGGTGGCAGCAGCCCCTGGACTCCAGCCCCATCAGAGGCCGTGAGGGTCCTCCAATACCCCAGGAGCCCTATTAGCTTTTATGTGACTTATAGACTAAGCTGGCACATTCAAAGTTTACAGAAGTATGTTTCACGCATGGAACTATTCATCAGGGTTACATAGCACCACTCCTCTCCGCACATGCACACTACATCACAAGGCTACATGATCTACTAGGCCTCATAACCAAACCAAAAGCAATCTGAGAAACTGACCCTATGTTTTCCCATGGACCCTACACCTAGATTATAATTGATAGAGTCACAAGTCATATTCTTGTCTAGAGTGGCAGCACCCCATTATCAATAGGTGCTTGTATCAAAAAAGATAAACTAGAGTCATTCATAGGAACATGGATGGAGCTGGAAGGAATTATACTCAGTGAAATAAGTCAGAAGGCAAAAGAAAAATACCAGATGGTTCCTCCCTAGAAGGAATATAAGGGAACCAAATAAGAGTCAAGGAAAAAAATAACAAGAACAATAATAATAAAAACACAAGAACAAAAAGACAAGGACAAATTGGGGACACTTGGTGAGGGGGAGGGTTGGGATGAGGGCAGAAAGAGCACAAGGGACTGAGGTGATGGTGCACTGGTGAAATGGTGGTGGGAAATCCATGGTGACCATAACTGATGTCAAATATATATAAAGAAAGAAGGAAAGAAAAAGCAAAAAGAAAAGAAAAGGATTAATTTTAAGTGCTTGTTGCTGTGGCATTTAGCCCCTTCTCAGATGCCTTTAGAATGTATAAAACTGGGCCTCCCTGGTGACGCAGTGGGTTAAGCAACACACTATGAAGCAAACCGCAACCACTGCAGCAAGAGTTCGATCCCTGCTGCCGGCCAGAGAGGGGACCCACATGGCGCAGCAGACCTCTCCTGCTGTGCCCGCTGCTCCCCTCAGCAGTGTACTTGTGTTGATCTGCCTGTTCTGCTCCCCACTCTGTCTGTGGTGAATCCTCTCACCCCCCACACCTCTGTCCTGTACCCCAGTGCTTGTATGCATAAACAAATAAATCTTAAAGAAAAAAAAAGAATGTATAAAACTACATTGTATTTAAAGCCATAAAATATAAAGTGAGATCTAGACATTTGAAAATAAATTAGTTTATCTAGTCCCATGAAGAAAAAATAAATTAAGAATTTATCTAATTCCATTCCATCTTATTTTTGTTCTCATTAAATGAATATTCTCTATAGCAATTTTCATTTTAAGACATATATTAACAGTGTTAGTGGAACTTTAAGCAAAGTAATAAGCACATAGATTATCTCAATTTCTGTCAAAATATATGTTCAAAAATGATTTTATGAATACTATAAAAAATATATACCATCTAAGGCAGGGATGTATGAGTCTGAAAATACACTACTTCATCTTGGATTTGTGTGCTACAAAAAAAATTAATAGGTGCTTGTGCTCTAGTTTATTAAAGTGTTCTTTGATTGTTCTGGGGTTTCTCCCTGTGGTGGGTAGTGGCAGTTGCTCTGAATTTCCCAGCCTCAATTTCCAGCAGCTGTCTCTTCTGCAAGACGCAGGTGATCCAACCTGCTTCTCCCTGTCCACTTAACTTCCAGCTGTTCTTTACTTCCAGCTGTTCTTTACTGAGCGCCTCTGCTTCAGTAATCCTTACGCTGCACCCCACCGTACAGCTTTCAAACGGTTCAGCCTCTGTCCTGAGTGAACTCACAAACCCCATACCCAGCGCAGTGAGGGTATGGGAGTCGCCAACCTCAGTGTGTGCCTGAGTCCACCGGAGGCTCTGCAGAGCAGCTGGCCCTCCCTTTTGGGGCTGGAACTGCCATCAGTGCTCTAAACAGAGTCACATCAAGTGTTCCTACCCCTCTCCAGCCAACAGTAGGTCCTCGTGGGCTCTGTGGCCATCCATTTTCCCCCCAGGGGTTTTTGGCTTTTGTAGGGTCAGAACTATCAGGTCTTTCCACCCTCCCACCACTGTGATGATGGACACCTGTGGTGCTGCGAGCATTCCAGGGTGGGCATGCGCAAGTGGGCGCACCTATGTTGGACACGGGCTTAAATGGGTGGCGTCATGGGACGCCAGGACCAACAAGACTGACAGTACTGACGAGCAGCAGCAGAGAGATAGAGAAGAAAGCAGCTGAGAGGCCTGCCAGCCTCCCAGCCCCCTGGCACCCATGCCTGCCATGTACCTGGCCACCTCTACTAATAAAAGCATGAAAAACCACTGAGGGCTCCAAGACTCTCCTTTCCTTGACCTGTCTGCCCAGAACCTTCCCGAACCTTGCTCCTGTGCCACCCTTCCTGGCTGCTACAGCTTTGTTCTACTGTAATCTAGTTTTGAGTGGAGAGAGCAGGAAATTCTGGCATCTTCACTTTGCTTCCATCTCATCAGAGTCCCTCAACTGAATTTCATGTCAAAGTTGATCCTAAGGAACTGCTTGGTTTTATTAAGGAACTTCTCACTTCCTACCTTCTCTGGGAGTTTGAATGACTACTAAGAGTCTCCTACAAGCATTGGCAGTAAGCACTATTGATCTGGGTACAATTACATCAAAAATCATTTGAGGTACATGAACACATATAGGAATGCCTTAAAGAAGTAAGTCAGAAGGCAAAAGAAAAATACCAGATGGTTCCTCCCTTAGGAGGAACATAAGGGAACCAAATAAGGATCAAGGAAAGGAATAAGAACAA
>JAGFMF010011493.1:5570407-5583592 GCA_019455555.1 Galemys pyrenaicus
TGCCCAAAAACAGATGAGTGGATCGGGAAGCTGTGGTACATAGACACGATGGAATACTACTCGGCAATCAGAAGTGAAAAACTAGACTCATTCATGGGAGCATGGATGGATCTGGAGGAGATTATGCTCAGCAAAGTAAGTCAGAAGGCAAAAGAAAAATACCAGATGGTTCCTCCCTTAGGAGGAACATAAGAGAACCAAATAAGGATCAAGGAAAGGAATAAGAACAATAATAACCAAAAATGAAGAGACAAGGACAAATTGGGGACACTTGGTGGAAGAGGGAGAGGGTTGAGAGCAGATGGGAGCACAGGGGATTGTGGTGATGGTGCACTGGTGATATGATGATGGGGAATACATGGGGATTACAATTGATGTCAAATATATGTAAATTTTAAAAAATTATAAATAAGAAATATAATAATAATAAAAAAAAGTCCCAATCAGTGGGGTGTCTCTTTGTTTTGGTTCATGTTTCTTTTGCTGTACAGAAGCTTTTTAGTAGTTCCAGCTGTTTATCTTTTCTTTCATTTTTATTGCTTTAGGGGAATACATCTTTAAAGATGTTACTGAGATAAATGTCTTGTAAAGTTTTACCTATGTTTTCTTCTATGTATTTTATGGTATTCTGCCTTTTAAACTCCCATGTTTGTCTTCTTTCCAACAGCCCCATCACTCAGCACAAGGGGCAGAGTTGTGAGTTACAGCAGTGGGAAGCCAGTGTCCATCTGAGTTGGTTGTGTTGGAAGTCAGGGGGGTCAAGTGGTCCACTGTCCTGGTGGAAAGTGGCACAGGGAAGACCACACAGCCCAGTTGGGTACTGCCCCAGGACTTAGAGTATCGCTGCCCCACACCCACCCAGAAGAGGGCTCAGCCTTCCCTAGCAACTTCCACGGAGCCATCCTCAAGACCAAAGAGATAACAAGTTCATTGTTAAGAACATTTCTCAAGGAAAGAACAAACAGGATTTTCTTATCAGGGTAAGGACCTTTGGAAATATGGGACAGCTCGAGTCCCATTCCTCCAGAAACTGTCCTTCCCACTGGCCATCTGCACCATCCACAGTCAAGGAGTGCTCTCCACTTCCAAGGAAGAGGAGCACAGTACTCTTGCACTGAATATCAAAGTGAGCTACATAGAATTAAAACCCAAAAGTAGTAGAATCTTGCCACTGAAGTCCAAATCAAGAACTTCCCATTTGCAGAGGGAGACTTCCCTGAACTGGCTGGAGGAACTGCGGGAGCTGAGAAATGTAGAAGCTGCCCCATGTCACAGCTGAGCCATGAGCCCAGCCCCACTGTGGCCAGAAACCAATAGAACTGACGATGAGACTGAAAATGACATCCATGTATATTGCCTTACAGCCAAAGTCACAGCTTTCTCAGAAGATAGAAATTCAGATTTTTCAGAAGACACAACTTGAACCTTTCAGAGGATGAATTTCAAATTCCTGTTGAGGAGATGTACACAGAGGAGATGGTAACTGTAGCACTTGTGTGCAGGAGGCATCAGGAATGCTCCCAATATACAATTCAGAAAAAAGGAGATACACTGAACCCCAACTTCTAGTAACTACATGATTGTTCCATCTACTGTCATATGCCCCGAAGCCCAAAAGATTGTCTTAAAGTAGAATGTGCCGCCATTAGCCATGGCTTCCCTTCAAGGAATACCATCACCCGGAGGTGCTGAGTTACTCTAGGAAAGAAGCAGCCTAGAGCAGGGGGAGCCGGGCCTACACACACCAAGTAACTGGGAGTTCTTGCCGAACTTTGCTAGATCTTTTGCTTCTACTCCATCTCCAACTTGACTGAAATCAGGTATTTGAAACTAATTATCATTTTCTTCACTCTTGTCCATTTGCCAAAAGCTGCCATGATGTGACAGATTTGTTTTTCCTTGAAAGGCTTAAACAACAGTCTTACAATAATGTTTTTGACATGGCCACGGCACTCATCTTCAGTTAAATCTAAATAACCTTTATCAGGCACAAAGGTTTATGTGGAACCCCCAGCCCTTATTCTCAAGGATACTGTCTTGGTGCCCAGAGCTCCTGCTTGTCAGCCAGGTGTAGGGTCATGCAGGGGCCTCTCACCGAGGGCAAATGTGCTGGTGGGAACATATTGGGAAACCAGAATCTGCTGCTAGCAGCAGGCAGATATAAGAACAGAGACTCTATACTTAGACTGGCAGGAACAATAGAGCCCCCCAGGCAATAGCGCCGTCACTCCACCTAGTTTACACCCCCAGTAACTGCTTCCCCCACGCATGCGCACTCCCTGTGTACGCGCCCCACCTCTGCCCTCAATGCTAATAAGCACGAGGCTGCCTTTGGGTCCGGGCTGCCCGTCACTTCAGGTGTAGCCATCTCAGCTGCTTACTGCTCCACGTGGACTTGGAGTGATCATTCCCTCATCAAGTTCCACTTCCAACACTGCCTCCCTGTGAGGTGACAGATTTGTTTTCCAGCTTCCTGAGTTACTAGACACAGTTCTTCAATCCCTATTTCCCCAGACGTAGAGTCACACTTCTCCAGCGACCTTTGCTCTCAAGAGCACCTGGCACATGACAACAACACAGTCAATATTTGTAGGATGAAGAGAGGGATGCACCTTTGCCTTGCTAGTGCCTACACTAGTAACCTCTAGTCTTCCAACTGTCCCAACTCCCCTTCCAACAGGAAATACACAGTGGTTCACATCGCTGCTCAGGGCAGAGAGTGAGGCCTCAGCCTTCACTCATTTTCCCTCACCAAATCCAACCAATAGACTAGTCACCATGTGCAACCAGTGGCACCTCTTCTGTCCCTCACATCTCTTACCTGTCAGGGCACAGGAGAAAATTCTCAGCTCCTTTAGAGGAATCTAGACTATTCTCGCAGGATAGTTAATAACAAGAGCATCAGAGGGGTTGGCAAAGAAAAACTCAATTTAGTACTGTGTGCATGGGAGAGCTAAAATGATTATTCAGGTCCCTTTCATAATCAAAGAGAAAGGGGTACAAATTCCAACTAAGGAATGAGGTAGAGGGGCCCAAGATGCCAAGGAGAGTGGAGGGGGACTTCAGGTGACAAGTGTCACTTACTTGTGGAATATAGAGAAACAAGGGGTCAGATAAAATCAAGTCAATAACAAAACCTAGAAATCTGATTATACAATTGAGCTTCCCAAAGTGGGTGGGGGAGAGAGGAGCACAGTGAACTACAGTGAAGGACTCTGGGTATCTTGGTGGTGGGATTATGCTAAGCAAATAAGAAGGAGAAAGACAAATACCCTATGATGTCACTTATACGTGGAATATAGAGAAACTAATTAAAGGAACAGATAGCCAAACTTAAAAAACTAACGCTGGAAAACTGATTATAGAACTGAGGGATCCAGAGCGGGGTCAGAGTGGGAAGGGTGAGATCAAGTTGGGGAGGGAGCACATTGACTAAGGTGGTGGACCACGCACCCACCGTGGTGATGGGTGAACTGTAATGACACTTAAAGGGGGTGGGGCATTCTATACTCCCCAAATACAAACAACTATGTAAACCAATATTACCTCAATAAATATACACATAATTTAAAAATAATAAATCAAAGCATCTTACTGCCAAGATTAGTGCTATCTAGAATTTTCTCTAAAAAAGGGAAGAGTAGAACCAGTTCACAATTTAGAGTGCGTGTATAACAATTTGCCAGGAAGCAAGGTGAGGATGTGGTATACAGAGTGGTCTCCAGGAAAGGGGGAAGTTCCAAAATCCCCGTTCTGCCTAAGTGGGTGGAGCAGAGCAGGGATAAAAAAAAAATGCTGGAGAGAGGAGATAGGAAGACAGAAGGAAGGGAGGAAGAAGGAAGCAGGATGGAGAGCAGCAAGGAGACCTGGAGGAGGCACGTGGAGCAGGGGGACATGTGAAGAAACTGCACTTGCTTTTTGGTCTTGGACTGGTTGGAACAGATGTGGGTGAGAGACCCGTGGGGAGCTTAATAATGGCAGCTTTCATCTTGATTTTGATTTTGCCCTTTTCCTCCCGGATTTGTCTAACTCTTTCTAACCCTTTTCCATGGGTCTCTACTGAAAGGTTCTTTAGACTTGTGGCAGGCTTTGGGCCTTGTTTTGGGCCAATCCTATTTAGCTGGACTTTTACCCTCAAGGAGATGGGTAACTTTAAATGTTTAACTTAGTAACTATGTTCTTTGTCCTTTCTGTATTGTGCCCCAATTGTATTAAAATTCCTTTATTCCTTTCCATTAAAGGCCTTATATGTTTATCTTGATGCAGCAGATGGCAGAACCCATTCAGAGAGGGCAGGTTTGGGGGTTCTGGAGTGCCCCTCTCCCTGCCCTGTAACAGGAGCAGAGTCTCAGGACAACCTTGGCATGGGCAAGAAAGAATACAAGGACAGCAGGGTCAAGGAAGGCCTTAGTTTAGAGTTTCCCTATCTTAAAATTCTGTGGTTTGTAACCATGGGGGTATGATGAACAGGAGTACATGAGAATATAGAACTTACCAACCTGAAGAAATGTCCAGTAATAGAGTACCCAGATTTATACCTGAAGCTCTAAAGAACAGTTTTTGATATTAGGTATAACCTGGTCTTTAAAGGTAAGTGAAAGTATGTACACTCATGAAATGGGGGGGTTTCCCCTAGGGGTTAAGATGATTGGTAAGTAAGCAAGGGAGCTGGGCCCAGAACCTGGATCTTCTGGTTCTTGCCCTTGGGTATCACCTTGTATGTATCTCCTCTAAGTCAGCTTGCCCCAGAGCAATGGGGTCTATACCCTACAGGCATAGATCAGAAAACATCAGCCTTTAAAAAAAAAAAAAAAAGACCAATTTTTATGCAAATTGATTGGCAAGGAGTCAGGAGATAAATTCAAATATACCTCCCTGATACAGGAAAGAAATGAATTTATATGGCTTTGGGGAACCAAAATTGAGAACAAAGGAGTTAAATTTCATTGGTTGAAAATCAGGTTGGGATAAAGAAATGTTGTCTTGGCTGAAGGTCATTTAGTCACCAGGCACTTCCCATATGAAGTATGAAGAGGTTTTTCTTCAGATAACTGGAGTTTTGCATTTCTGTTGGGGTTCTCCTCCTCCCTGGAGAGCCCCTCCCTCCTGGGTCCCTAGGTCTCCAGGCAACCTCTGAGCTCAGCCCAACCTTGTTTGCTTCTACTTGCTGTGGGGGTGTCAGATAAATTCTGTCCATAAATACAAGCCTCTGAGAGAAAGACCTAAGTTTTTTCTCTTTCTTGTACTTTAGATCTGGGACCAATTTAACTATTTAGCCTCATTTTCAGTCTGACTCCAGCATTTTTGAGGACATGGAAATGTTATTTTGGGGTTTGGGAAGAGGCAGCATTCCACTCAGTCAGAAAAAGACAATCTGGTAGAACAGGAAAAAATGAACCGAGACAAGAAAATGGTAATTTAGAGAGGATGAAATAGAAGTGACCATTAAATATATTAAACTCACTTATATGCTGACCTTCACCAGGAATGGCTTAGCCCCTAGATTTCTTTTAATTGAGGATATCATAGGTCAGAGCCATGTTAGCTGTTCTCATCAAGGGAAGGTTTTCTAGAGTTCTCGAGACTGCAGAAAACAGCTGCTTCTTCTGAACACAGGACTATCATCTGAGCCCTTTCTTAAGATGACTTTTCTGTTCATTCAAGGAGGTGGGTTCCTGACATGCTTTTCTACTTAAGGAAGTTAGTTCTGAGATGTCTGAGGTGACTAGGGCAATGGTGCCGTGAACAAGACTCGTGAGGACACTGATAATATTGTGGCCAATAGAATTCTATTGCAAACATGGAATATTCTGTCTTTTTGAAGCAGTATTTTGACTAAAGCTCCTCTTCAAGAGTTGCCCATCTGATGTCCTGCCAGTGTCTGAATATAGAGAAATAATAATTTGGTCAGCCTGTTCTCTGCATTTTTTCACTTAGAATGTGTAGGAAGAAGAGGGTGTAGAGAATTTGGGTATAATGAGTTGCTTTTAGCATTGAAGCACTGAAGCAGCCAACTTTTATGCATGAGCAAGGACCACATGCAGTTTAATTACATGTTTTTACTGAGCAGCAATCCAGGAGAAAGTCAACCTTTCCAGATGAACTGCCAGGGAAAGAACTTGCTGCAAGGGGGCACTCTTTCTGACACACCATCCTTTTTTAGGACGCTGACTGCTTTAAGTGAGAAGGACTCTTCGCCTCACCTGTTGCTCCAATGGAGAAAGGTAATCTTGAATGAGGAAGGTGTTCTGCTTCTCAGAGTCCTCTCTCAACACAAGGAAGCAGGGGAGACTCACTTCTCAGGGTGACAGACTGAAAACCTGTTTGTGCATGTGGAGGACTCAACTCGCACCATTGTGGTGCATCCTCTTGGAAGCCATAGGATCACCCACAGGACCCCACCGGTCATGGTAGCAAGGACCCAGCAGGAAGCCATGCCTGATAGAAAAGTTCACATCAACCTGTATTTAACTCCACCGTGCACCTGCCCACAAACCCACACCTTAGGATGTGTTGGATTTTCTGAAGTGTCGAGGAATTCACTCTGGGAGATGGCAGAAAAAAGGGTCTGCAGTTGTTTGCCCTTGAGAAAAACTAAGGAAGAGTGAACCATGTTGTCCATTCCTAGTCTGACTCCTGTTGTCACCCAGTCTTGACCAAATTCATTGCTCTTTTCCAGTAGAGTTTGATTTAATCCCAGGGTACAGTGTCTTGTGTCAAGATGTCAGTTGCTATTTCTTTTCCTTCCCCCTTTGAACTCTGTGCAAGATGGACAGTTTGTCAAGACTCTTGTGATCAGCATTGGGTCAGATAATTCTGGGAAGAGATAAATATTCAAAAGCTCAGAACTTTTGTTTTTTTCTTTACTATTTCAAATGATACCTATATATGTATGTATGCAGCCCATGTGCATGCCTCATCATCCACATTCTAATCCTACCTGGATCTGTAAATTGGCATTTGTGTCTACTCTATGCCCATCACAACCATTTTTACAAAAACAGGTGTGCAGGCATGCAAGCAGAGAGCTTCAGAAGAGCGAGGCATGGGGAGGGAACAACTCGAACACCCCAAATCCTCTCTCTAGTGTAATACGCCAGAACATCTGCATGCACCTATTAACATGTGTGTGTACAGATCTGTCTTATCTGTGCAGGTATGGACTTGTATAGGTTACATGTCCAGTAGTGGAAGCCACGTCAGTCACCTGCTGTTGGTGACCCAGAGTTCTGTGCCGAGCCAATGACCTCAACTCATGCTGTGCGCTTTTGAAGTTGCATGTCAGGAATTCTCAGCCATTGCAGGTGTTACAGTGCATACATTTGGGAGAGGCTTCTAGACAAGTGGAAGAAAAAATGAGTAACTTCAGGAGAGCAAAGTGCACTTTGTACTCCCACAGCT
Organism: Galemys pyrenaicus; assembly: GCA_019455555.1. Taxonomy (NCBI): domain Eukaryota; kingdom Metazoa; phylum Chordata; class Mammalia; order Eulipotyphla; family Talpidae; genus Galemys; species Galemys pyrenaicus. Next base: position 5,577,809 of record JAGFMF010011493.1, read on the forward strand.
AGATGGGACTACAGCATGATCCTCCCATCAATAGTTCCTATCATCTCTTGTGCTCTTTATCACTTCTCTAGGATCCTGCTAAAATAGTTATGAAGATGGGAATCTTGTATCTTGCTGGTGGCTGCCATTCAGTAACAGCGAAGTGGAAGCCTTGTCTAGATTTTTAGCTCCTTCCTTTCCCCAGGCATGTGGTTTTGAATATTAAATCGATATTTTGTTGACGATAGGCCTCTGGGTCATCTACACCCTGGAGAAGATAAATGTATCCCCAGATTCCTGCCTCTTCTCAAAGAGGGGTGCGACTTGAGTTTTGGCACTTAGCAGCAGGAAGTAGTAAGATAAAGATACAAAAAGAGGAAGCCAGCTTTTTTAATAAAAATTCTCCCAGTAGGAAAGTACATGGCATTTCTTATCTGGAGCTATTTCCCTCTCTCTCCTTTCTTCTTTGAGTGTGTCCTAGTCACTTAGTATTTATTTCACAAAATTAAACTCAGTTCAGCTACTTTAAAAAAGAAAAAAAGATAGCTATATTCTTGCAATAACTTTTTCAAAATACCAGACTTGATTTTAACACTTTTAAAATTTATTCATTTTCTACCTTGAATTTTCAAGATAGCAATACAAGTGGACACACCTGAAGTCCATCACCTGCTGCCATCTTACCATACCCACTTCCGTGCTCCGGGTCCATGCTCCCCTCCCCCCTGCCAAGGTACCGGAAGGTAAGTTCAGGCACCACAACACACCCTAGCTACTCTGCCATAGTACCTCTACCACCGCTAAGAAGGCCAAGGTTGAGTCAATAAAATAATCTGGGACAATTTCCCCAGTTGCCCCAATGGTGTCCTTGATAGTTCTTTTTCCTTTTAACTCAGAATGTAGTCAAGGTTCACACATCTGCATGTGGTGCTATGTCTTGCTATTCCACCTAATAGAGAACACTCCCCTCCCCTCACTCTGTTTGCCATGACATTGAGTCCTTTGAAGAGTCCCTGCAAAACATCCCACATTCTATATTTGTCTGACTCTTTCCTCATGACTACATTTAGGTCAAACATTTCTGGCAAGAACACTGTTTGTCAAATTTGTGAACTTCTCACTACTTCACAACAGGAGCATACAATACTGGTGCTTAAAGCCATAGCATCAAATCCAACACTGTAGGATCCCTCCATATCTTTCCCTTTTCTCTTTTTGGAGGCACAGGAAAAGAATTCTTAGACTATATCACAGTATTGTTTTTAAGTTACTGTGGTTAATTAACTATTTTTTATCTATCTGTCCAGGATATGATGGATTTATAAATTAGTATACGCCTTGTGAAAATAGATATAAATATGCTAAGTAATGCCATTTCCTAGTAAAACAAAGAGAAAGGAAAAAGGAAATGCAAAGATAATCAAAAAGTATCAACAGCTTCTCAGACAGGAAGTAGTAACTGCTCTAGTAGAGATGAGGCAGCCACAAACTAAGGTATGTACCCAGAAGTCACAGTGTAGGGCAGGGGCCAGCTCCTCTGCTCCTCCTGCACTTCCCTTACTGCTCAGTCATGGATGGTTGATGAGGTCGGTGAGGCTACGTTGTAGCTGATTCAGACATTCTTTTCCCTTCACCAGGTTGTTGAGGAGTGGTGCGTGTGTCCCTGATGCCTGATGAAGTCTTGTCCACTGATTCAGGTCCCTGTTTGGGCGCCAACTCTGGTGATCATGGATGCTCCAGCACATGCACGGGCATAACACTGAGGTACAAGTCTTAGAGCAGCTTTGCAAGGCAAGACTCTGCTGCTCAGTGAGCAGCCCTCTTGCTATTTATTAGCAGTAATACATAAGCATGATCAATCATATGACAACGGTAGGAAAAATATAGAAGCAGGGTCCAGGGAAACAAAGGGTATTCATCTTTAAGGGGAATAGGACTTCAAAGGGATCAAAGGGTAATCAATTTTATGGGGAACAGGGGAGGTCATGTTGGCCACGTATCCAGGAAGAACTTCCTGTGCAGGTACTTGGTATAATTTCCGAGCTACTCCCAGACCATCTTGGACCCTGACCACACAATCAGTCAAAGGTCACCTGTGATGTGGGCCATTGTCCCGAGGCAGTCATGCAGGAGTGCCTTGTCCAATTCTTTCACACACACATTGGTGACAGAGGGGCCCAGTGAAAACAGGTGCTCAGGCCCAAGGTGGGAGAGAGGCCACAACACCCAAGAAGTTCTATATTACATTTCCGCAGGTAATAGAACAGTATACCTAGATCTGCCTTGGAGAAGGTAGCACAAAGAAAAAGATTTTACATTATTTGGCAACCAAAAACCTCTAATTTGGTGGTAACTATTTATAGATCTCTATGGTACATCAATTCAGCACCTGTTAAAAAGAATGAAGCAGATATACATATGCTAATAAAGGATAATTTACACTAGATGTGTTATTAAATAATAAAATTAAAACAGAATGCTGTGCAACATTGTGGAAAATAGGGAAATATATTTATATTCACACGAAAGTTTGCACATGCAGAAATATATATTTGAGGTAGGAATGTGTAGTGTCAGCAAGGCATGGAGTAGGTTCTCTATGATTCCGAGAAGACAGGTCAAGGAGGAGTCTTGGAGCCCTCAGTGGCTCTTTCAGGCTTTTATTGCATCATTATATCAGAGGCGACCAGGTACACAGCAGGCAGGGAGTCAGGGAGCCAGGATGCTGGCAGGCCTCCCAGGCCCCGGTGCATCTTCACTCTCTGGGCTCTCTAGTCTCTGCTCTCTCTCACTCTCTCTCCTTCTCTGCTGCTCTCGTTCTGCTGGCATCCTTGTGACACCACCCTTACATACGCCTGTGTCCTAGCCGAGGTGTACCCACTTGCACATGCTCACTTAGGCACGCATGCAGGACATCAGGTGTCCCTCATCACACCAATGGCAGGAAGGCAGAAAAGCCTGATAACCTTTCCATTTACTCTACAGATTGCCAAATAAAATGCAGGCTACCCAGTTAAATTTGATTACAAATGAACAATGAATATAATTTTATTATATCCCATGCAATGCTATGACAAATAATTATTCACTGTATCTGAAATTCATATTTAACTTGACAATCTATATTGGTTAAATATGACAACTTTAATTTGAGGCAATAAACTATTTCCAGATTAATATTCTATTTTCAGAAATTTAACATGATGGCTTGTGCACACAAGAAGCACATTTACTGCACTGAATGCAAGTTCACGGTGTTCCCAGTGTCTCCTGGTCTAGAACAGACAGTCACACTTCTAAGAGGCAGTCCCGCTGGTGAAGGTGACTGCGGCCTGGGAAATACCACACTTGCTGCAGAGTAGCCTGCCTCTGGCCTTTGGGCATGTAGCGGCAGGAAGGGGCAGCACTGGAGGCAGGTTCGGGATGGTTCTGGGCAGATGGGTCAAGGAAGGAGAGTTTTGGAGTCCAAGGTGGCTTTTCATGCTTTATTTAGTAGAGGTGGCCAGGTACACGGCAGGCATGGGCACCGGGGGGCTGGGAGGTTGGCAGGCCTCCCAGCCCCCAGCGCATCTCACCCTCTCGGCTGCTTCTTCTCTCTATCTCTCTCTGCTGCTGCTACTGCTGCTGCTGCTGCTCATCCTGTCGGTTCTGTTGGTCGGTCCGGTCCTCGCAGTTCTGGCGTCCTCATGACACCGCCCATTTAAGCCCGTGTCCCAACTCAGGTGCGCCCACTTGCGCATGCCCACCCTGGAATGCTCGCAGCACTGCAGGTGTCCATCATCAGTAGTGGGAGGGTGGAAAGACCTGATCAACCTTTACCCTACAGGGCACCACAGGAATTGAGGGTGACTGCAGATCACCTGTTCAGTTTAGAAATATCGAGCAAATATCAATTTAGAAAATCAATCAAAAATAATTGAAATATCAATTATTCTTGCAGTCTAACTTCAAGAGCCATAGCGAATAGCTGCAAGCACTCAGTTTCTCCCAGCACCACGTCTCCCCCTCTCCCACCCCAGGCATCATTGTCCAATTACTCATGTGGAATTAACGCTTACCTGTCACTGGCAATTTTCACTTGTGGCATTTAAACTTATTTTATGCCTTTTGCAGCCAGTTGTAGTTCTTTGTAAGTTTTGTTTAGATTCATTTGCGTGCTGACAGCTGTATGAACCTAGTGCAGATTTCTCTGAGGACAAGAAATCATTGAAGCCAGTTCTCCTTCCCCTCCTACAAGGTGAAAGCAATACTTCAAGATGGGTTTGCTCCATCTTTTTAACTGGTTTGAGCCATCTTTTTTCCCCCTCAAATCTCTGTTCAAATCAAGCAGAATTCTTTCTCTACCAACAGCCTTGCTACTAACTATCCAGGGTCATTTCAGAGCACACCAGGATCATGATAGGACTGGGTCTGCTCCAGCTGAAGGGACTGTCTAACCTCACCCCTTACAGGTGAGGAAGCTGATGCTTAGAGATACCAGGTGACATGTCCAGGGTCATGTACTAGCCCCTAACGAAGCCCAACTCGCCTGCCTCCTATGTTGGACACACCCTGTGCACTATCCTAGCTTCTTTCTCTTCCTGGTCCACACAACCCATCAACCCCCACCCCGCCAACTCACTTTCTGTTCCCCTTCCAGGCTTTAATAAAATGCCACACAAGATGAGGCTCTGACATCATGAGTAAGTGGTGAGAAGCCAGGTGATATCCCCAGACCAAGAGGGAGAGGCTCCCTCATGCTAGGAATTAGAAGCCATCAGCCTATCCACCATCTCTGTGACGGCCTCCCAGCCATACTGCTCCCAGTACAGGCTTCCTCAAAAACTTCCAAAGAGGCACCAGGCTGGTCCTCTGTGAATGCTGACCTGCACAGCAAAGCATCCCCCACATCCTGTGCCCCCTTTCCCTCGCTCCCACTGCTCTTGGCTAAAAGCTCCCAAAATAAAACATCTACACTCTCATTCTCCCTGGGGTTCTGCTTTCCAGAAAACCCCAGATGTTACCTATCTCAAACTCTCTTCATCATGGTACCTGTCTCTGACGGAGAGTGTGAGAAAATTTTGCCCAGTACCACTTTGGTTTCAGTCAGTTTTGGAGGCATCTTTCTCTCTTGCTCTCTCTTTTCCCTTCCCTCCCAAATCAGGCTGCTCTCAGCATCCTGCCAGCTCTCCCATCAGCACACTCCTCACGTTTGTCCCATCATTCCTAGCTCATCTTCTCTGACCTGGGCCATTTCAAGAACACACTAGCAGGTCTCCGGGTACTCCTCACAAGCTTCAAGTATTACCCTCCTACCCCAGGTTAGAGCCAGCCTTACCCCTCCATTGAGTAACTAACCCCCATCCCCAGGACCTCCTAATGGTCATAAGTCCAGAGAGTTCTCACAGCACATAACTCACTTCCAAAGTGCTTATCTTGTTTATCTTTCCGTTTTCTCTCATCTCAGAAACTCTTAATTGCCCTGTCCTGGGTTCTCGACTGTTCCTGAACTATATGCACACTTCAGCAAATAACTCCCGGGCTCAAAAAACCCAGGGTCCCTCATCAGGAACATTTACTTTGCATAGTTCACTGTCTTGTTAGATGAGCACGAGAAGGAGTGAAGAGTACAAGGTACACAGGGAATCTGACCTAGACGGTGGGAAAGAATTCCAGACAAGTGGCACCTAAGATGCAGCCTAAAGAACAGCTGCAATCATGGTGAAAGCCTTTCACCATGCACAAAAATCAACTCAAAATGGGTTAAGGATTTAGACATAAGACCTGAAACCATAAAATATCTAGAAGAAAAAGTAGGCAAAACCC
>JAGFMF010011493.1:5584599-5671098 GCA_019455555.1 Galemys pyrenaicus
CTGAGGTGATGGTGCACTGGTGAGATGGTGGTGGGGAATACATGGGGATTACAATTAATGGCAAGTATATGTAAATTTTAAAATATTTTAATAAAAAAAGGGAAAAAAATAAAAATTTTTTAAAAAAGATAGCTGCAATCAGCCCGGGCAGCTTCCTCAGCCCCAGCGGGACTGACATTTTGGATGAAATAACCGCTGTGGGCTGTGCCTGCATCGGGGGACGTTTCAGCAGCATCCCTGGTCTCTACCCACTAGATGTCAGTAGAAGCCCCCAAGCTGAAACATGGGAAAATGCCTCCAGACATTGCCAAGTGTCCCTTGCAGGAGGGAACAAGAACACCCCGTTGGGACCCACTGAGCCAACAGAGGTGTGTCATGGGGAGGATGAGGTATAGAGGCCCTCCCCATAAGAAACCTGAGATAATTTTATTGGCTTTCTACATACTGCTCCTCAAGCTGAAAAAGGTTTGCCATGACTTTTCACCTGGAAAATCACTACAGGTCCTTAAAAATCCAGCTCAAATGGTTTGTCTAGCTTACCCTTTCTCCACCATCCACAGAACTTTCGACCTGTCTGAGTGGAAGCATGTTGCACCCCGTGCTATGACTACTAATTTTACATCAGCACCCCTGTAGCGACAGGATGGTGGCGGCACTGGAGGCAGGGTTTGGGATGGTTCTGGGTAGACGGGTCAGGGAAGGAGAGTCTTAAGAGCCCTCGGTGGCTTTTCATGCTTTATTTAGTAGAGGTGGCCAGGTACATGGCAGGCAGGGGTGCCGGGGGGCCGGGAGACTGGCAGGCCTCACAGTCCCCAGCGCATCTCCCCCTCTCGGCTGCTTCTTCTCTCTCTCTGCTGCTGCTGCTGTCGGTTCTATTGGTCCTCACAGTTCTGTCTGTCGGTCCTTGCAGTTCTCACAGTTCTCTCTGTCGATCCTCACAGTTCTGGCGTCCTCATGACACCGCCCATTTATGCCCGTGTCCAACACAGGTGCGCCCACTTGCGCATGCCCACCCTGGAATGCTCGCAGCACCTCAAGTGTCTATCATCAGTAGTGGGAGGGTGGAAAGACCTGATCAACCTTTACCCTACAATCCCCCTGGCAGACTGGGAGATTTGTTCTTTTTTTTTTTAAGATTTATTTATTCATGCATACAAGAGCTGGAGTACAGGCCAGAGGCGCTGGAGGTGAGAGGATTCACCGGAGGCAGACTGGGGAGCAGAACAGGAAGATCAACTGAAATACACTGCTGAGAGGAGCAGCGGGAGAGGCAGGAGAGGTCTGCTGCACCATGTGAGTCTCCTCCCTGGCTGGGGATCGAACCCGCACTGCTGTGCCACGGATGCTTCATAGTGCGGAGTTCAACCCACTGCGCCACCAGGGAGGCCCCAAACTGGGAGATTTGAAGGCAGGACCCCATCCTGTTCATCACAGATCCTAAGGGGTCTGACACATAATGAGAAACCGACTGATCATTTACAGAGGTGAACTGAATTATCAGTGGCATAAGCTAGGTTATCGCTTTTCTGTGGCAGCTGTAACAAATTACCACAAACTAGGTGGCATGAAACTAACTTGGTTTGGAACAGGATTTGCGGCAGGCCCGAGGCCACAGGGCAAGGCGGCTTGTTCAAGCTGAGCAGGCACCTGTGGAAGTTCCCCACAGCCCAGCCTGGCAGGCTTCAGCCGTGGCTCCCTGAAGCCAGCAGGCCCCCAAGGCTGCTCTGTCCTGAGTGCAGGCTGGGCTGGATTTTGCCCCCCTTTTATATCTGGCTCTTGGATTCTAAATTGAGCCAATGGGGTATAAACTAAATGGACCAATCAGGTTCAATCTCACTTCATCAGTTAATTATTTTAATGAAAAATGGAAAATAAGCCAATTGGTCTAATCAGATATTTAGGATTGAAAATGAGCCAATCAGTCTTGTAGGGTATGAACACAGGGCAGAGAAGGCTCCTGACTGAAACAGGAGGCAGAGAGAACTCTGAGGCCAGAGAGCCCCCCAAAAGCCCTGTAATGGCAGGAAGATGGCACAGAGCAAGTTCTGGATGGTTCTAGCAGATGGGGGGTAAAGGAAGGAGTCCTGGAGCCCTCGGTAGCTTTTATGTTTTTATTACAGAGGTGGCATCAGGTACATGGCAGGCAGGGGTGCCGGGGGGCCAGGAGGCGCATCTCACCCTCTCGGCTGCTTTGCTACTCTCATCTTGTTCTGCTGCTCTTGCTGCTTGTTGGTCCTCTTGTGCTGGTGTCCTCCTGATTCCGCCCATATAAACCCATGTCCAAACCCAGGTGCGCCCACTTGCGCATGCCCACCTAGGTATGCGCGCAGCACCGCAGGTGTCCATCATTATACCAATGGCGGGAGGGCGGAAAAGCCTGATACTTCTTTCAGACCCTACAAGCCCCCAAAGGCCAAAAGGCCACAAACTAGAATCAAGGGCTACAGCAACAGGGGCTATAGCCTAACAGAGGACACTGCCCTATACAGGTCACTGTTTATGGATTCTCACCCGCACGCACAATTGCAAGAGGCCTTAGGCTACAAGAACAACAACCATGGGATTTATTTACAGACAGGGGAAACAAAAATGCTTACGTAAAAGTTGGCTGCTTCATCCAGACAGCATCAGCATCAAATATGCTTACAAGAGGCTGGCTACTTCATCCAGACAGCATCAGTGTTGGTAGTCACTGGTCACCAGGAGTGCTGGGCAGCACTGTCCAGTAGCGATGACCACGATGTGGCCTGCAGAGGCGGTGTCAGGGACACCCAGTGTTACATACAGCTCTTGTGAGTTGTTGGTTTATACCAACAATGAACAGCTCTGAGACACCAGGCCCAGGGCCTTTAGTACCCCTTCCAGTCAGTGTCCCTCAGGAACAAGGCCCAGTCTCTGCAGAGTCCTTTAGCCTCTCTCTGCTCCTCAGAGGCCGGAACCATCTTCTCCTCTTAGGGGCTCTCCTCTTCCTCTGAAGGAGCTCTTCCTTGGAGCTGCTGCTTCTCCGGACCCCTTCTTCTTCCTCTGGGCTGCTGCTTCTCCGCTCTCTTCTCCATCTGCTCCTCCTTGTATCCGATGAATCCTGCTGAATCAATGCATGTGAATGAGTGAATCAGTCCCCAGGATCCCTCTGACCTTGGCTTATATTCACTTTCAGGGTTTCCCCCACACACTCTGATTGGTCCATTTTTCAATCCTGCAGCTGATTGGTCTGTTCCATAATTCAGGAAGTACAATTTACACAAAAATGCTCTGCCACCACTGACTTGTGGTAAGAGGTGGATTCCTGGCAACAAAGCATCAATCAGATCACAGCTCACACCTGATTGGTCCATTCCACAATCCAGGCAGTACACTGCTACAGAAAAGGTTTCTGGGGAGGGACTGCCACAACTAACTTGTACTGAAGCTGCACAATACCGCTCCTGCCGGTTACAGCCCAGTAACAGGTGAAGGACCCTGAAGGGGATAAGGGGCAGAGCAAACGCCAGTGTGAGTCAGTCTGCAGCCAGCCTCCAAAGAGGGATTCTGCCCCCAGCTCTGCAGAGAAGAGAGTGAGTCAGCGGCTAGCCTTTGAAAAGGAAGCACTGGACCGCTTTTGAAGAAGGATTTGACACACGGCTTCTATATCAAGCACCTCTGTGGGACTCAGTGGACCACTGTGGACTTCCAGATCTTCAGACCTCTAGACCTCCACAGATTTTCAGAGGCTCAAGCACTGCCTCTGCCTTTACCCTTGCCACTGACATCACCTGCAAGGAGCACCCCAGGGCCTGGCCCAGCATCTCAAGGCGCTAACCACAGCCCCTGGTTTTCTGGCCCCACCTCCTAGTGCTGTTGAGTCCATTGCTACCAGGTCCAGCCTCCAGCCCAGCCTTCAGATGCCTACTGGGGGCGGCTGCAGTGTCTTGCTCTTCCGCGAACAGCCTTTGTTTGGTGCTTCTGAACACTCTCGGGGTGAGATGCCAGCCACTTGTGGCCTTAGAAATGCTTTCCTTTCCCCCAATCTCCTGTCTGTTAAATAAATGCTGTTGTGGTTGGACCCTGAGCCTGAGTGGCCTTGCAATTATGTGTGCAGGTGAGAACCCACAGACAGTGGCCCGTCCGCACCTCGGCACTGTTGTGGCGCTGTTTAATTGTCGTTGATTGTCTTTTGCACTGCTTGCGCAGTTTCAGTCTCATTCCTTCATATTCTGGAGTCGAAATCTCCAAAGTCAGTATTTCTGAGCTGACATCTGTGCATCAGCAGAGCTGTGCCCCCTTAGGAGGTTCCAGGGGAGCATCTGTTCCTTGCTTCTTTCGGTCTCTACCAGAAGTCTTTACCTGTGCGCGTCTCTCCAGCCGTGGCCTCTGTCTTCTCTTGACTGTCTGCGCTGTGTGCCTCCCGAGCCTCCGTCTTGTAAGGAAACAGATGGTAGTATTTTGGGTCCAACTGGATCAACCATTGCAAAGAATCCCATTCAAAATCCTTATCTTAGTCACACTGCAAAGCCCCTGTTTCCAAAGAAGGTATTGTTCAATTCGTAAGGTCCAGGGACTTGTTCAAATGTCATGTGGGGTGGGGATTTCTTCAGCTACTAAATCAGCCTTAAATGTAAGGGGGAGTCAGTTCTCTTTGCTTCTCCAGAGGCCGTGTCGCTGTTGTCTGGTCCTCCTACTTGCCTGATTCTCCTCCTGCTGTGCTGGCTGGAAGGGCATGAGCTGGCCAGAGGCAGAGCACACGGGCTGTGCTCAGTCAGTAACTAGTAAGAAGCTGGTTTGCTGGAGTACTGATTGGCCAGATGGCTATAAAGAGACGTCAATAGCCGCTGACGTGTGATAAAGTGTAGCTAAGGAAACTGCAGAGGGGAAAGTCCTGAACATTACACATCTCTAGATGCCTCAAAGAAGTCCACAATTCAGATGTCTGTTTATCAAAAAATACTGAGCCTCAGTTTATCAGATTGTACATTTAAAGTGTGTGTGTGTGTGCACATATATTCCAAAACTGTACACTGGCTGGCCCAGAGCACCAAATAGCCAAATATCCACCAAAGAGTTCTCACATATTGGTTTCTCATTAACTTCTTTCACTAAAAATAACAAGGGAACTTTGAAGACATGGCTAAGTCCACAACTAGAACAGGGAATCTCCTCTTGTGCCAGAAAGTAGGTCACTATTCAAAGAAGGGGAGGACAAAGCCAGCTGTCCCTCGACATTTTTGAGCACATGTAGGGAGCAAGAAGGCACGAGGCAGGTTCTCTATGATCTGAGCAGATGGGTCAAGGTGGAGTCCTGGAGCCCGCGGTGGCTTTTTCAGGCTTTTATTATTAATCTTTCTGCCTCACAGGCAACCAGGTACATGGCAGGTGGGGAACCAGGGAGCCAGAAGGCTGGCAGGCCTCCTAACTCCCCATGAATCTTCACTCTCTCTGTGCTCTCTGGCCTCAGCTTCTACCGCTCCTGCTCCTGCTCCCATTATGCTCTGCAGTCATCCTCATGACACCACCCTTATACGCCTCATGCCTCAGCCCAGGTGCACCCCCTTGCACATGTCCACACCCGACTCCAGGTGCCACCGTCAGATGTGGTGCAGGACCACAGGTGTCTGCCATTCACACTAATGGTGGAAGGGTGGGAAAACCTGACAATCTTCATTAACCCTACAGCACACAAATAGATAGTGATAATAATAATAGATTTATAACCCATTGGATGAAAGTTGAATTTGCAGGTCCATGTTAATATAAGTAGGATAATAAATGAGTAACCTTAAAATTAGCATGAGGAACAGGGTATTTACATAGTGTAGGGTAAATGGAAAGTTATCAGGCTTTTCCGCCTTCCTGCCATTGGTGTGATGATGGACACCTGAGGGCCTGCACGCATGCCTCAGTGGGCATGCGCAAGTGGGTGCACCTGGGCTGAGACACGGGCGTCTAAAGGCGGTGTCACAAGGATCCCAAGAGGAGAGAAGGAGAAGCAGCAGCAGCAGTAGTGGCAGAGACGAGAGGCTAGAGAGCCAGAGAGTGAAGATGTGCTGGGGACTAGGAGGCCTGCCAGCCTCCTGGCCCCCTGTAGGGTAAAGGTTGATCAGGTCTTTCCACCCTCCCACCACTGATGATGGACACCTGTGGTGCTGCGAGCATTCCAGGGTGGGCATGCGCAAGTGGGCGCACCTGTGTTGGACACGGGCTTAAAACGGGCTTAAAATGGACGCCAGAACTGTGAGGACCAACAGACAGAACTTCGAGGACCGACCGACCGACAGTACTGACGAGCAGCAGAGAGAGAAGCAGCAGCCGAGAGGGTGAGATGCGCTGGGGACTGGGAGGCCTGCCAGCCTCCCGGCCCCCCGCACCCCTGCCTGCCATGTACCTGGCCACCTCTACTAAATAAAGCATGCAAAGCCACCGAGAGCTCCAAAGACTCTCCTTCCCTGACCCGTCTGCCCAGAACCATCCCGACCCTTGCTCCAGTGCCGCCATTTTCCTGCCGCTACACTCCCCCAGTCCCTCTGCCTGCCCTGTACCTGGTCACCTCTGATGTAAAAATCAATAAAAGCCTTAAAATAAATGCCACCGAGGACTTAGATACACTGTATCACCCCTCTGCTAGGAATCATCAAGAACTTGCTCTGTGACCTTGCTGGCACCACACATAGACACAGAGAATCTACCTCCAAAACAAGTGTTATTTATGAAAGGAAAAACACGTCACTTTAGGGAGGAGAGACTGGCAGATACCACTCTAATTAAGTGATAAAAACAAACATCACCAGTAATGAGTGAAACTGAAATGTGCTGCGTGAGGGGAAGCAATGAGAACATAACATTTCTCTGATATCTCTGCAGAGATGCATATGCCAAGAAGACAGACTATGGTGCCAGCAAGGCACAGGGCAGGTTCTCGATGATTCTGGCAGACGGGGCAAGGAGGAGTCCCGGAGCCCTCAGTGGCTCTTTCAGGCTTTTATTGCATCATTATATCAGAGGCGACCAGGTACAGGGCAGGCAGGGGGGCGGGTGGCCAGGACGCTGGCAGGCCTCCCAGCCCCCGGCACATCTTCACTCTTTGGGCTCTCTAGCCTCTTGACTCTGCTTCTACTGCTGCTGCTGCCTTTCTGAAACAGGGGGGCAGGGGAGGAGGCTGTTTTGATTGAGACAAAGGTTAGCGGTTTTAAAAAGCCCTTAAAGGCTAAAAGGCCACAAACCAGAATTTAGGGCTATAGCAACAGGGGTTATAGTTTATTAGAGGATAGTGCCTGATATAGGTTATTGTTTATGGGTTTTTACCCGCAAGCACAATTGTAAGGGACTTTAGGCTACAGGAACAATAGTTACGGGGTTTATTTATAAACAGGGGGAAATGAGAGCGTTTATGTATCCACAAGAGGCAGGCTGGTCCATCCAGACAGCATCAGCGTTGGCAGTCACCGGTCACCAGTTCTAGGCAGCACTGTCCAGGAGCAATGGCCACTACGGGCCTGCAGAGGTGGTGTTTTAATGGAAAGTTACTGTTATAGTTTTTGTGAGTTGTTGGTTTATGCTACCAACAGACAGCTCTTTGAGACACCAGGCCCAGGGCCTTTGGTGTTTTTTTAGTTAGTGTTACAGCCAGGATTGAGTTTTAGTCTCTCTCTCCTTGGGGGGTGGCGGCTGGAGGCTTTTGTTTTTTTTTTTGAAGGCTGGAACTCTTTTTTTGTTTGTTTGTTTTTTGCAGGAGTTTTTTGTTGTTGTTGCTGTTTTGTTTGCTCCTCCAGGTCGCTCTGAATCCCCGTTAGCTCTTTCTTTAAAATGTTTTTTAACGCACTCCTCAAATGTTTCCCAACCAATCCCTTTCTCCCTTTGACTAGGCTTTGTATTTACTTTTCTAGGTGCTTTCCCTACAGTTTGATCGGCTTATTTTGCCGCACCTGATTGGTTTATTTTGCCGCACCTGATTGGTTTATTTTGCCACACTTGATTGGTTTATTTTGCCTGCAATTGATTGGTTTCTTTTACGATTTAGGTAGCACACTGTTACATAAAAGGTCTCTGAGGAAGGACTGCCACACTAACTTGCAGGGGAGCCAGAGACCACTCCTCCTGCTGGCTGCAGCCCGGTAACATTTCTTTCTCTTCTCTCTCTCTCTCTGCTGCTGTTCATCTCTTCTTTGCTCTGCTCTGCTTTCACATCTGGCGTTCTCATGACACTGCCCTTATATGCCCTGTGTCTAAACCCAGGTGCGCCCACTTACGCATGCCCACTTAAGCACGCACGCAGCACCGCAGGTGTCCATCATCACACCAATGGCGGGAGGGCGGAAAAGCTTGATCACTTTTCCATTTACCCTACACAGACTCACCCAAGTTGAAGGACATTGTGTTAAGTAGCTAGCCTGTAATCTTCAAAACGTTGTGAAAATGAAGGAAAGACTATAAAATTGTTGAGACTAAAAGACTAAAGAGATAGATAACTGCAAGCTATGAAAGGTGTTAGATGGGAGATTTAGCTACAATGACCTTATTAGGACAACTGGCAAAATGTAAAAGCGGTCTGAGGATTAGATGGTAGTAATGTATCATGTTAATTTCCTGGCTTGGTTCTCTAGGAGATACCCTTGCTGTAGAAAATACATCTGAAGAATCTGGGGGAGATGGAACATCATGTAACAAATTATTATCTAACTGTTTAGGGAAAAAATAGTTCTGTACTATACTTACAAAACAATCTCTTGAATGTTTCTCTCTCCTGTTAATATTTCAACCTGGAACATTAACTACTTACACTTTTGTGTAACTGACAGATGCAAAACACTTGAATTTGAAACACTCAAAATTTGAAATTATTTCATGTTTTAAATTAAACAACTGCATCAGGGAATAGCATTGAGCTAGACCGATAAAATAAAAACAGGTTAAAGTTATATAAAGTGGCCAAAAGATAATCTTTACAGATACATCAGTCAATATAGTTAAAATAATTTTCCTGGGCCTCCCTGGTGGCACAGTGGGTTAAGCAACGCACTATGAAGCAAACCGTAGCCACTGCAGCACGAGTTCGATCCCTGCTGCCGGCCAGGGAGGGGACGGACCCACATGGCGCAGCAGATCTCTCCTGCTGTGCCCGCTGCTCCCCTCAGCAGTGTACTTCCGTTGATCTGCCTGTTCTGCTCCCTGCTCTGTCTGTGGTGAATCCTCTCACCCCCCACATCTCTGGCCTGTACTCCAGTGCTTGTGTGCATAAATAAATAAATCTATTAAAAAATAAAATAATTTTCCTTTTAGGAATAAGGGTTTGGACAGTTATTCTCTTACAAAGTTTCAAATGGAGAATTACAATAACAGGGAGCATAGATAATTTTCTTATGATATAGGATAAAACAAGGGAAAAAAAATCTAAGGACACGAGATGAATAGATCATGGAAAATATAAAGCCAATTGCTGTTCATAGGGATAAAACACTTAGGTATTTAGGCAGGAACATGAAATATATGAAGTAGTTATTCATGGACAGAATTGATGACAGGGGGATCAAGTACATAAAGGGAAAGTTCTCAGGATTTAGAGAGAAAAAAACAAACAAACAAAAAGCTATTTTTGTATTCTCAGAAAAAAAACTGAGGAGGTCAGCCAGAGTTTGGGGTAAGGGGAGGGGATGGTAGAGGGAAGGCAGAAGCAGGGAGAGTAACCTGGCAGATTGAGGCGTGACCACAAAATGAGTTCAGCCAAGAGCAGAAATAACTGGAGTTTGCCCAATGAAACAGTGAGTTGGGGTATAAACTGAACCTGTTCCACCCCTAGTTACTTGGCTCTGGGACCCTCTCATGATGTTAATGGATTATAATGAGGCCACAGAAATCAAAGTAAACAATAATTACTGGCCTTGTCTCAAGGGAACTGACGAGCTGCACCAGGAGGGAACCTCTGGGGTGGAGTACAGTAGCAATTTCCTGTTAGGCAAAGGAGGAAGGGATAAGGCTTTGATTTATTTAAACTCTGTGCTTCAGAGAAATGTAGCTTCTGCTGATCAGGCCTCTACAGACCCATGAGCTACACAATTGCAATGCACAGGCCCCACCTGTTCTGACCCCTGGCTTCACCATCTTGAAGGGCCTCAGATCTGGGCTAAAGCCAAGTGCACATTCTTGGAGCCCTGGTAAAGTAGTTCTGGGTTGAAAGGAATGCAGGTAGCTACTGCCTATGTCATCCCTCTCCCTTTCGTCACCCAGGGGCCCAGCAGAGGGGAAAGTTGAACCCCATGATATCCCCCTGAATGTTGGAAGGAGCAGCGATTTATTTCACTTTTTGAATTGCATCCTTTTCCTTGTAGTTATGTAGGTAACCCAGTATACACACCTCTCCTTGCAGCTTTAATTTACATTCCAGAAATTCCCTGAACTATGTGTTCTCCTATTATGATGTTTTCAGTCAGGCATTCCAATTACTTTGAGAGTAGGTAAAACCTACCTTTCTCAAGCAGGAAAATTTCCTCGCTGTTTCCCCTAAATTAGGAAACTGTTTGCAGTTCATTAATAGTGTGGTAGGAGAACCCACAAAACAAAGCAATGTTTCTACTAAACATTATCTACCATTTTCTGTGAAACTTCTGACATGCTGTAATAAGCACTATATTTAAATCTATTCAGCAAAAACATTTTAGCACAAAGTAAATTGAAAACATCTATAAAGATTTCTTGAATATTCCTCTCTCCTTTTAATATTTCAACCTGGGATATTAACTACTTATACTTGATTTTGTATAATTGACAGATGTAAAACACTCTTGAAATCATTATTATCTGTCCTTTTTATACATAAATGCCAACTTAAAGTGGTCAGGATGTTCTCCACATCTGCATTCAGTATTTGTTAAATGCTGAGAACTGCTAATATATAGGGTGGTTTTGAAAGCATGCAAAGAGTTATTTTCTGTTGCACACACACATACACACCATTGTTAGAAATAATAAATTCAACAAAATGGAAGCATAAAAATCAACAACCAAAAATTAGTTGCATCACTCTATACTAAACAATAAGCAACCTGGAAAGGAAATCGAGAAACTAATTCCATTTACAGTAACATCAAAAAGAATAAAATATTTAGGAATAAATTTAACCAAGAAGGGGAAAAGCTATATACTGAAAACTATAAAACATTAACAAAAGAAATTGAACAGTAAACAAACAGTGGAAATACATTTCATATTCATAAATCAGAAGAATCAATATTGTCAAAATGTCCATACTACCCAAAGTCTACATATTCTACAGATCAATGCAACCCTTATGAAAATCCCAATGGCATTTTTAACAGCAATATTAAAAAAAAAAAAAGATCCTAGAATTCATATAGATCCGCAGAAGACACTGAATACTCAAAGCAATCCCAAGAAAGAACAAATTTGGAGGCATTGCACTTCCTGACTAAAAACAATATAGGAAACCATAGTGTTTAAACCATATGGTATTGATATAAAAAAAGACACATAGTTCAGTGAAACAGAACAGAGAGCCTAGAAATAAACCCACATATGGTAAATAAACATCATACAACCAATTAACTTATGACAAGGAGGAAAGAATATAAAATGAGGGAAGAATATTCTTTAATAAATAGTACTGTAAAGATAGGACAGCAGTGTGCAAAGAATGAAACTGGATACCTATCTTACATCATACATAAAAATCAACTAAAAATCAGTTAAATACTTGAATATAAGTCCTGAAAATCATAAAACCCATATTTTTTTAAACTAACACCATAAACAAAGGGAACAAAAGCAAAATTAAACAAGTAGTACTATATCACTCTAAAAGCTTTCTGTACAGCAAAAGAAACCCATAAACAAAATCAAAAGGCAGACCATGGAATAGGAGAAAATACTGATTATTTCCAAACCACCTATTTGATAAGAAGTTAATATTCAAAATATAGAAGGAATTCAGTCATATCAATAGCAAGAAACCAAATAATCCAATTTAAAATAAAGAGCAAAATATCTGAATAAACATTTTTCCAAAGACATATAAATTGCCAGCAGATACATAAAAAGATGCTCAGCATTACTAATTATTAGGGAAACGTGACACAAAACCACAATGAGTTATCATCTCACACTTGCTAGACTGATTATCATTAAAAAGACATGAAATAACAAATGCTAGTGAGAATATAGAGAAAAGGGAACACTTGTGCTGTTAAGGAGGTTGTAAACTGAAATAGTCACTATGGAAAACAGTATGGAGGCACTTTATGAGATAAAAAAGAACTACCATATACTGCAACATTTCTACTTCTGAATATATATTCTAAAGAAATGAAATCATTATCTCAAAGAGACATCTGTACTCCCATGTGTTTTGCAACAATATTCACAATAGCCAAAGTATGGAAACAACCTAAGTGTTGTTGGAGGGGTGAATGAAGAAAATGTGGTGTGTGTGTGTGTTTGTGTGTCTTTGTGTATGTATAATGGAATATTATTCAGGCATAAAAATGAAATCTTGCCATTTGTGACAACACGGACAGAACTGGAGGGCATTATGCTAAGTGAAATAAATCAGAGGGAAAAAAATGTTGTATAAACTTGCATATATATGGAATCTACAACAAAACAAAGTTTGTAGACACAGAAATTTGTGGTTGCTAAAGGTGGGAGTGGAGTATGAGAAAAAGGAGTGAAGGTGTTCAAAAGGTGACTGAAAACCACAACAGTTTTGAGTTCTTTTCTTTTTCTTAAAAAAAGAAAAGAAAAGAAAATCTGCATTATGTTACAACAAATGAACCTTGAGGACATCTTGCTAAGGTGAAATAACTTGGGCAAAAAAGGGCAAATACTATATGATTCCATTTATATGAAATATGTATAGCAGTGAAATTAATAAAGCTAGAGTATAGAATGGTGGTTGCCAGAGGCTGGGAATCAGGAATGTGGAGTTATTATTTCATAGGGTTAGAGTTACAGTCTAGCAAGATGAAAAGAGTTCTGGACATATGTGGCACTGATGACGGCACAACAATGTGACTGTATTCAAATGCACTGAACTGTAAATTTAGGTATACTTAAGATAGTTGAAATAGTAAATTTTAGATTTTGTACATTTCACTGCAATTAAAATTAAAAATAAAATTTAAAGAGTGGTATTTCTAGAGCCTTCCCACAGTATGTCAGAAATGGAGGTTTTAATAAGCCTCTCCCCTCATTACAACCAGGAAAACCTAAATTTTGCTTATAGGAAATTTCACCAATTCATTGCCAGCAAATATTTAGCATTGAGTTTGTTGTAGAGGTGGAATAGGGAGAAACAAAGGGACTTGTGATCAGGACAGTGGCCATTCTCATCAATCACATGAGCTAGAGATGGAATACAATGTGGTGCATAGACTGGGCATGATGTATCTTTTCAGTGAGTCTTTTTGGTGAAGGACGAGCAGAGACCTACATGCATATGGATACTGGGACCATTGCCAATCTCTAACAACTGGCAGCATGCGTGACAGAGTCTCTCCCCCACTCCCTGCTGGAAGAGCTGAGAGAAAAACATGCTGCAAAACAGAGAGGAGCAACAAGAAGCCAGGGCCCTGCATTTTGGGCCCCATGAAGCAGTAAACAGAGCTTGTTCTGAAAAATAGAGAGAAGAGACAGTGTAAATCTCCCCAGTGGAATAGCTCTCCTTTCGCAGACTGAAAATGAGTCTATGGACTACAATTTCCAACCACTCCCTTACCTGCCCCCAAGTTAAACAAAGAAGAGAAATAAACATAACTACTGACAGAGCACCCAACCACAAAAAATAAATAAAGCAATACACAGGCAAGAAACATCTGAACACAATATGGAAATGCTAAAAGGGTAAGATAGAGTCCAAAGACCTATATGAAAAAGGCAGAAATCAAGGACTTAATAAATATTTTAGAATAACAATCATAAATTAAGCTCTTTTTTAGCTCAATAAAACCCTAGAAGAATCCATACTGGAAAACAAAAAATGAAACTATAATTTTTTGTATATGATACAAAAACACCCCAAAGATTCTACAAACTAAAATACTAGAAATAATAAATAAATGCACTAAAGTGTCAGGGTAAAAATCATTACTCAAAATCTGTTGCATTTCTAATATGCAAACAATGAAACAGAAGAAAGAGAAATGAAAACAATCCTATTTACAATCATATCAAAAAAGATGAAACTCCTGGGAGTAATCTTAGTAAAGGAAGTGAAAGATCTACACATTAAAACTATAAAACACAAAGAAATGAAAATATATCACATATTCATGGATTGAGAGAATAAACATTGAGAAAGTTGCCATATCCTCTAGAGGAATTTACAAATTTGATGCAATTCCCAACAAAATCCCAATGACAGTTCTGTTTCCCAAGGAAACAGAACGAACAATTATAAAATATTTATGGAACTGTTACTGGACCAGTTGGCAGAAGCAGTGGTGTCTCTCACCCTGCTGCTCCACCACAAGTGAGTTGTGGCAGTTGCTTCTCAGAGACCTTTTATGTAGCAGTGTACTGCCTGGATAATGGAATGGATCAATCAGGTGCAAGCTATGAGTCGGTTGGTGCTTTGTTACCAGGACCCTGCCTCTCACTACAAGTCAGTTGTGGCAGAGCACTTTTATGTAAAGTGCTTTTCCTGGATTATGGATTGAACCAATCAGTTGTAAGCTGTGAGTTGATTGGTGCTTTGTTACCAGGACCCTGCCTCTCACCACAAGTCAGTTGAAGCAGAGCACTTTTATGTAAAGTGCACTTCCTGGATTATGGAATAGAACAATCAGGTACAGGATTGAAAAATGGTCCAATCAGACTGTTGGGTGGGGCACCCTGAAAGTGGATATAAGCCAGGGTTGGAGGGAACATGGGACAGAGAGAGAAAGAGAGCACCAGAAGAGCAGATGGAGAGAGCCCCAGAGAAGCAGAGGAAGAAGAGGCCCAGAGAAGCAGCAACCCTGAGGAAGAGCCCCTGCACAGGAAGTGACCCCTGAAAAAGAGAAGACAGTTCCAGCCTCCAAAGAAAGGAGGGAGGCACCCAGCAGCCACCTTCTGAGGAAGGGAGAGAGGCTGAAGGATTCTGCAGAGAATGGGCCTCAGTCCTGTCTCTGACACTGACTGGAAGGAGCACCAAAGGCCCTGGGCCTGGTGTCTCAAAGAGCTGTTCATTGTTGGTATAACCCAATAACTCATAAAGAGCTGTTAACACTGGGTGTCTCTGACACTGCCTCTGCAGGACCAGTAGTGGTCATCGCTACTCCTGGTGACTGGTGAATACCATCATTGATGCTACCTGGATGAAGTAGCCAGCCACTTGTGGGTAAGTATGTCTTTTGTTTTAAATAAACCCCATGGTTGTTGTTCCTGGAGCCTGAGTTCTCTTGCAATTATGCGCATGGGTGAGAACCCATAGACAGTGACCTTTTTTTCATGTTGCTATGTTCTTAGCAATATCAATAGACAAGTCATAGAACCAATTTAAATGCCCATCAACAGATGAATGGATAAAAAAAATATGGAATATGTACTCTATGGAATACTACTTAGCTATTTAAAAAGATGAAATAATGTGTTTTGGGACAAAATGTATGAATGTTGAGACGATTCTGATTCACTTAAATCAGAAAGTGAATGACAGTTCCTGGATGGTTTCACTCATTTGTAAATAACCAAAGGCAAAAAATTGTTCGACTCTGTAATAAAAAATACTGGTTATCAGAAGAGATGGAGGGAAGGGAGATAAGATATTGGCTCTGGAGTTTGTTGCAGGAAAAGAAGGATGCGCCCATATAGAAATGTGAAGTTGTATTCTGAATATTGTTATGTAGGCAATATTATGTAAGCGATACGATTAGCAAATCAATAAAATTTGGGGGCAAATAATTTTATTTCTAAACTAGAATCCTTAATACCACTTTGTCTGAGGTGTGTTGACAAAATCAAGTCAACAACAATATAACACGATATGCTCCTGTTATATACCTTGGATGGAGGAGACCAAGGCTAACTGATGTTTACTTCTAGATTTCTGCACATTGAAAGCTACAGAAAAACCAAATTTGACTCAGTGCAATCATTAATACACATATTTTAAAAAGTCAAAATCAAATACTAAAAGATCAATAGAACAAATAATAAGGTATGTTTAGATAAGGCAAAGAAATGCAAATCCTATATTAATCATAGAATTTTAAAATATTAGGAGGCTAGAAGTGGAAGGTATTGAGGTTCCCACAGAGTCTGGCCTGAGATTCTAGGAAGGAAAGAAAACACACACCCAGATGGATTCCTCCCCCAGAAACATGTTCTCTGTAGTCCTTGATAGGAGACCCAGAGCTTCTTTCTTTATCAGGCCAGGATGCTAACTGGATAACCATCAAGATAATAGCCATGGGCACCATCTCTAAACCTTGACTGTGTTAACATGCTGAGCCCCCATATGCATCATTTTTTCAGTCCTTACTACAACTCAGCACCTCTTAGGATTTCATGCACAGGGCAGCTGCTCAAAATATAGTAACTGGTATTATTATTATCACTGATTTACAGATAATAACTTCATGACTCAGGTAGATTAAGCTACTTGTCAAGGTCACCCAGTAGTAGAGACGCTGTCCCAGCTCTTAGATCCAGTGCTAGCTTTCTAAGTTTCCCCAGAGTCTTCTGTTTCCCATACAACAAAGGATTCCTGTAAAGATGCAAAGCAGATCAAATTATTCCCCTTCCCCAGTCAGGCAAGGTTCCCACTTGCCACAAATCAAAAAAAGTTCTTTCCCTGACTGGGAGCCACTGCATGTGATCTGCAGGCATTGATTTTCTCCCCAGTGACCGTCCCCACCACTGGCTCTGTTAGGGGTGGAAAGTCCTCCTAAATAAATTACACAAATAAGTTATAAACCCCCACTCCAAACCTGCAATATCCAAAAACTACAAATCCCATAAGGTCATTATCGAAGAGTGGATCACTGGGACCTAAGGGTAAAGGTAAGCAGCCAGGCTGGGTATAAAAACAGACATGTGGGCCTTGGGGCCCTTTTCTTTCAGAGCCATTTCAGAGTTCAATTTCAGCTCTAAGGAACTAGTAAAACATTTACAAATCTATATCACTCTCTTCTCCTTTTTATTCATTACACTATTTCCCCTTCTTTTATAAATAAAACCCTTTATTAACTTTTGTTGTATATACCTACAGTTAAAGCTTACTATAAAAACCTTTCAAGCACACAAATAAAAATCCAATCAAGCAAACACATTCTATATTAAAGTTACCCTGTAACAGCACCTCCACCTTTCAGTTCTATTGAGTGGTCTCTGATGTCACTAATCGGAATTGGAAGTGGAATGAGCTGAGAGAGAGTTGGGAGTTGGTGGTGTCTTTAAGCAGAAGTCATTGGACCAAATAGGACGAGGTCTCAGAGGCAGGTTGAAGTAGGAGCCCTCTACATGGTAACATTGTTAAAATTCGCTCTGTTAAACTGACTGCAGCTGCTCTTTCACAGGTTGGCAATTTCTAAAGCCCAGGCACATGTCACCATCTCATCCAGCCTTACTCAAGTACTGGATCTTCTTGTTCTTGCCTGTATCAGTTAGTTAGCTTTTGCTGCATAACAAGCCACCCCCAAACTCGGTAACTTACAAGATCCAGCAATTAATTTGGCAATTCTGCTGGTAGATTTTGAGCTCAGCTCAGTTGAGGGAGCTGGTCTTCTCCATGGGATGATGGCTATGCTTTTATGCAAAATTATGATGCAACAGGATTTTAATAGGAATGGAAGAATTTACAACATGTTTGCAATATGCTATGTTGCCAGTCTCAGCATAATGCCACACCTAAAAGAAACACTACAGTTCCAAAGGAGGGACCTTAATTTGTAGGACAACCCACCCAACACCTCAAGTCCCAAGTTTTAAGGTAATTTACAGAAACTTGTTTCTATCTTACCCCCAATTTTCCAATTCATGCTAACTGTCTTCATTCGGTTCTCCACATCTTTTCCTGTTCTTCAGGTCTTTCTTCTCTTTTTCCCTTTCCCCTGTTGACAATTCTCTCTACTAACAAACCTAAGCAACACCCTAAATAGCCATGGAGGAGACGTACAAAGTCAACTCCCTAAAGGAGTCAGGGAGGAGAACAATTGCATGTTTCTGTTTGCATGTACAGATGAGGACACAAAGACCAAGCAAGACATGGTGCTGACCCCCCAACTCAAAGTCCATGGAGACCTGAGAGAAAGGATCTGCTTCCTAGAGCTCTTGCTGAGTGACCCAGGAGCTACAGCTATTTCTCTGGCCTTATAAATAGTACTGGAGGTTCTGCCCTCTTGGATGGCTAATTCATTTACTGTGATGCTTAAGTATATCATCTTCTGTTATGCAAATGCTATGGGGATATATTTTAAAAGACAGAGGACAGTTCCAACTGCTAATTACCAAGTCCATGCCATATGCCAGCCTTTGTATCGGAAGCTTTGGGGTTGACAGATTTATTTATTCTTACCAGCAATCCTGTAAGGGAGGCAGCAGCATCTACACTATATACCTCAGAAATCTGATGCACAGAGAATTCTAAGACTCTGCAGGAGTGGGGTCTTACCCACTCTCACAGGCCCCTCTCCTGTCCTCAGGTCTGGCTCCTTTTGAGATGACAGCTTCTTGCTGGTTGACTGACACTGGAAGGACTTGTCAGGGACTTTGAGTGCCTGCTGAAAGGGCCAAATGGGATCGCCAGGTGAGTGCCAGTCTTCCCTGTGGAGTGGACATTAGAGAGTCCCAGTCTAGCCAGATTTGTACTTTCATGCGGAGTAATATTTCTCACAAGACCTCCTTTTACTGCTGACTGTCCCTGATTGTATGCCAGTTACTCCATGGGATGTTGGATGATTTTGGAGATCAAAACTGAAGAATTTAATTATAGACATCCAAACTGTAAGTGTAAACTTCATTATGCTTTCCAAAGAAATTCCTTAAATTCTGAAAAGTTACTCAGCTACGAGAACTATTGGTCAGGCCGCCACAGCTCTTTGTGTGTAGTTTGTCTTTGCTGACAGTCTAGCATTCCTGTGGTCTTTTCCATTCACTAAATTGGCACTTGTTCTTTGTATTGTGTATTTTATATCTGCAACTCACAATGTGGAGCAGTTTGATTGAAAAGTATATCATCAAGGATATGCTAGTGTTGAAAATATGCTAATACAACTCAAAATAATACTGCAAAAACAAATTTTGAGCATGACTTCAATGAACATACAAAATATAGATTTGTACAAATTTCCAACAGTTTTAGGGTGTTATCCACTTTGCCCCCCCCCAAAAAAAAAGCATGACACCCTTTGAAACTATCACATCATTTCCAAGGCCCTGTGATCTCTGGTATTTAATGAATTTAAAATTTAATGAATCCCCCTAGAAAGAGTTCAAAATAAGGATTGTCCACAAAACAATTTTGTTGTTGATGCAGAGCCAAAAAGACTAAAATAACAGAAGCCACATTTAAAATTTCATTTCCCACAGCAAAAAGCAGGTGCAAGCCCAAGATTCCTGAGAAGTTTGGGAAAGTAGTGCCAAAATCAGTGATAAATGTTATACTCAGAAAGTGAAGAAAAAAAGTCACTGGAAAAATCCCTTTGTCACAGGATGAGGTACAGAGTAACAGTTTCAGTGGCATAGCAGTTTCAATAGCAATTGCTATTCCTTGTCCCTGCTGGAAGATACTGAACTTGACAGTGAGACAGACCTTAGAGCATGGGGCAAATCAGCTCTTGGCTATACAAACACAATGTATATGGGCAATTGTCCTCGGCTTTGTGTCCTGTTGGCCAGTGAAAACTTATGCAGCCAGAGTGAACATCTTTGTTTAGGTAATGATAAAATGTGAGTCATGATAGAGACTAGAAAATGTACTCAAGATCTCAACTGATGGAACTCTCCAGTAGGCTCTGCAGGCACCCAGCTAGAGTCCTCCCGAGTGAATAAATACAGTCCTAGGAGCACTGGAATCAAACTTCCACCCCACCACTGCTCTTCAGAGAACACATTCAAAGATGGATCATGCTAAGTGACATAAGTCAGGAGAAAGACAACTGGATATCTTACTTATGTGTGGAATATAGAGAAACGTAGCCAATGTTCAGTCAAAATTAAACCTCAAACTCTTACCATCCGACTGCAAAAACTTAACATCCTACTGAGGCAACCAGAGGGGGAGGGTGTGGGTGGGAGTGGGAGAGAAGGGGCCCGATGGGTCATGGTGGATTGTTGGGGCACTGGTGGTGGGCAATACGTGAAAACACGTAAGTGAAGAGGTTTAAACCTATAACCCCCTGAGCAGATACAGAGATATAAACCCACTTTACCTCAATAAACATAATTTGGGGGGGAGACATTTAATCCATATATGTCAGAAATCCATACTGGATGTGAGTTATACAGCTTGGTTAGGTGTTTTTGTTTTGTTTTTTCCCTGCTGTAGAAATCAGTATGCTCTTTATTAACAAAATGATCATTCTTCCCTATAAATACATTTACACACACACACACACACACCAACAACAACAAATCTCGTTAAATCTCACTAAAACAAACACTTTCTACTCTCCCTTGCCTATCAAAACCTATGATTGTTGAAAAAAGGGATGAAATTTTTTAAAAGTTTCTTCATAAACTGATAATCCCATTAAGGTTGATTTTTATGACTCCAAGCAGCTTATGCAAAAGCTCAGCAGTATAGGCAGAATCTTAAATATTCTGAACCTATCACTTTAGGGCTGAATAATATGATTTATAATGTGGAGGTTAAGAGGGAGTGTCTTTAAGAAGACTAAAACTTAGTACTAAATGACTTGGTCAAAGAGATTTTTGTTTTTTTAATGACTGACAACTCAAATAAACTTGACAAAGACATAGCATCAGAACAATTAAGTCTCTTGAAAGGAAAAAAAGTGAAAATTAGTGAGATTTTTATCCCATGCCCTTTTATTGTGCAGTTGTCACTGTAATCAAAGTTTCCAGAAAACTCTTTATGGCATCACTTACAATGTTTATTCCAGTACAATGTTTATTAAATTACATCTAGATTGGGGAGCACTTTACCCTTCTTTGTGTTTTTTCAGCCTGTTTTTATTATAAGCCTGCCCTGCATCCTTTGGGACAGTTTGCCCTACCACCTATTTTTAGAGTGTTCTGTTCTGGAATGTTTTGATAAGTTGATATTAACTGTGTTCTTCAGGGAGAAAAATTGAAGTTTGTGAGTAGTGACTTTAAAAACCCCACCTGAACACTGAAACTGTATATGAAGAAATAGAGCACACTAAATACAAATAGGTGGGGAAAAGACATTAACCATATGTAATGAGTTCAAAGATCTTTGGGCAGATCAAGGAGAAGACAGGAACCATAAGAAGCAGAGACACAAAAACTATAGTATAATTTAACTAAAAACGTAGGATAATGTGAGGATGACTCCCATAACTGAATTAATAGATACTATCAACAGCGGATAACCCATAAAAACTAATTAATAAGTCAATCCCTCTCCCTGTCTCTGTCTTCTCTCACCCCTCGTCTTCCTCTCTCCATTTCTTCCTCTTTTTGAGTATTTGTTCCATTAAAGATAATAAAATATATATGTCAAGTAATTGAAACATTGAGTGTTACAATGAATATGTGTCATATTAATGAATAATAATGAAAGTTACTTAAATGAGGAGGGAGACAAAGTGAAAGGAGAAAAGGATTTGGCATCCATGGAACAGCAGAAACAGATCTACAGATGAAGCTGCCTGAGACTGCAAGAGCTCATGAGAGCTTAGAGCCATTTATAAACAAATTTACCTCCCTTTTCCCAGGTTTTATTGGTTCTTTTCCCATTTGTTTGACTGATGATGTAGCCTGGAACTTGCTCCTTAGAGAAACCATGTATCTACCCCTTTTTCTCATCTATTTTATATGGCACTCTTTTGCTGAAAGAAGGCACCAAGGAACTCCTTGAAAATCACGTGATTTTCAGAATCTTAACCTTTGTTAAACTTTGTTCTCCCTTACTTCTGGCACTGCAACAGCTCTGCATGTGACCTGTCAACCATATGTCACTGAATACATTTATGATGTGAGCACAGTATCCCATGTCTTTATTCATAGACCTGCCTGGAGCTGGAACTGGCAATCAAGGTACTGGGCCAAAACATTAGACCACCTCAAAAAGTGGGATTTAATAGATTTAAACTAGCCAATACAGACCACTTTAAAAAAAAAAAAAAAGAAAAGTATATCAGTCTTAATTTGGTGTCAGTTCTGAAAATAGTAGCAATAGTGTCAATCCATGCTGGCCTATAACTAAACCAAAAATACATAAATAAATAAAATCTTCCAGTCACATTGTCAGCAAATGTTTCACTTGGCGTGGCAGGGCAAAGCCAGGTGATTATGGGGAGAGGGTTAGGAAAAGGCTGCACCCCAAGAGAGGGGTTGATTCTTAATTCTAGTTTAGGCAGGAGTTCAGTGCTGGTTTGCAGTAATTGTTTTCACTTTTCCAGAGCTCGTCTTCCTTTGACCTAATTTCTTCTGGGCCTCAAGCCCACTGTCTGCTGGCTACAGGCCTCTTGAGTCAGTGTTTCCATTCCTGCAGCAGTAAACCGGCTCACGTTTTGACTGCTCCATATAGATATCAGTAATTTGATGTTGTTTTTTTTTAATTTCATAATTAACACATATACTGCCAAAAGTTACCCTCGTTTTATTTCCAAGAACTGTTTTTGAATTGCCAAAAACATTCACTACAGAAATTCTTGAGGGCTAAGGGCATTTGTTCACAAATTATAAGATGATAAGATTTAATTGTTTTTGTAATATCGAAATAGAAACATTTAGGGATTTACAGCATGAATACAAGATCAAAAGGCTTAAAGTTGTGGGGTGGGAGGGAGAATAGTAGTTTTCCAGCAAAGGGGTTAGCCCATGCAAAGGCTCAGAGGCAAGGTAGGAAGAAAGATGAGATTCATAAGTACATAAGGGTCAGATCCTGAAGGGCTTGAAAACTGAGGGCATTAACCTACCTACCAAACCACGCAGAAACTAGCTAGGTCAGTCTACACATGGAGTAGCCCAGGGTTCAATATCTGGACGAAGCTGGGGGCAGGACAGATGAGTGGGTCCATTTTCCAAAGACTGGCACACTCTCGTTCCCTCCTAGTGAGCAAGAAGTTCCTTCTTAGAGGACCGGAAGCCTAACTTAATCCCAATACCAAGCATGAGATACTCTAGGCTCAGATGAACCGTGTAGCAAACCAAAATGCCACTCACTCATCGTCATGAATAATACTGAAACTGGGGCCAATACCTAAGCTGTTCTTGTTGGAGCACAACCTCAGGAGCTTTCCAGGTGTGACAGGAAGGAAGGTAGCCCTACACAGAGGGGTAGGGACTGACCCAGGACAGAGCAGCCTCCTCCAGACTGGGAGGCAGCAGTTTTCATGCACAAAGGGTCTTACAAGGTATTGTCTTGGGTGGCCGCGAGACAAGTGGTTTTACACACATACACCACCAGCACCACCACCACAGCTTGAAGCTATATAGAGGTTTTAGTTGTATTTAGGTGCATACACAACCCAAATGGCTTAAAAACACATAACACATTCAAGGCTACATCTTTGGAGAAGCTTTTGGGAACACACATTCCCAAGAAAGGGGATAAGAAGCCTCTGATTATTCCAGAGTCCTACTTGTGGGTCATTTCGAGGTCACATTCTTTTGATTGCCTTCTCCAGCAGTGATGAGCATGCCAGCATCCCCGGGCTAGGGAGGGGGCCAGACCCACAAGGGAAGTCCATTGAGGAAGGGCCATGAGCAGGAATCTGAGGATGCTGAATGCTTCCCAGTGTGGCCAAGAGTCTTTCCCCCCAGAAACCCTTCACCTTACCACCCTGTTCTTCTTGCTTTTACTGATTTCATTCTAATTTATATATTCAAGTCCAGATCTGCACAATCAACAGAGTAGCCACAGTGACAGTGCCTACAGAGCACTCAAAATGTGCTTAGTTTGAATCTGGATGTGCTGTGAGTATAGAAGACCAGATTTCCAAATTTGCATGTAAGATAGTCATCAATTTTTATACTAATGGCACTTTGAAATAATGCCTTTTTGATACATTAGGTTAAATAAAATAACTTATTAAAACAAATCCGACTGGTTTGTTTCTACTTTCTTATAACATTGAAATTACATGGGCAGCTTGCCTTTCTTGATCAGTCTGTGGCAGATGTATTATTGCTTCAGGCAACAATAAAGTTTTGCTGTATCTTGAAGATGTTTGTAGACTGTGTTATTGTTGATTTTGTTTTGCTGGTTTTCAAATATTTTATTGAAATAACACTCACCTATAACATTCATAGGTGTACAGATTCATCTGTCTATACTGTGCTATATTTGCCACCAAAAGTTTAGTATCCATCCTTCACCATACAATTGACCCCTTTAACTCAATTTACCCATCCTCCTTTCCATTCCCTTCTGGTAACAAACATTTTATTCAGTCTAGTTTGGTTTGTGTGTTCATTAGTTTTGTTACCTTATCTTCCACATGAGTGAAATCATACAGTGTGTATCTTTCTCTATCTGACTTATTTCACTAGGCATAATCCCCTCCAGATCCATCCATGTCTTTGCAAATGGCAGGACTTAACCTCTTTTCCAGCTGAGTGTTTTTCCATTGAGCATATACACCACATCGTTTTGACCTATCCATCTGTTGATAGAAACTTTGGTTATTCCTAATTCCTGGTTATTGTCAATAATGACGTAATGAGCATGGTGGTGCATACAGCTCTTCAGTTTAGTGCTTTTATATTTTGGGAGAAGCTGGGATTGTAGTTTTTAAAGATTTCATTTGGTAAGTATTCTAAATAGGGCTCCCCAGAGGCTGACCCTGTGAGGAGAATTCATGGAAAGTGATGTCTTAGGGACAAGCTTAGGGAGGCCCTAAGGAGGTGGGAGAATACGGCAAGGCACAAGGTCAGCTCCACAACTAGAGAGTCACTCCGCAAACTTGCTCCCACCTGTCCCTTCCTGCCAGACAGCAGGTATGTAGAAGGAAGGGTAAATCCCCAGGCTCTCTGGCATCGCCCAGCGCCGTCTGTTGAAGAGCAAGGTCCTGGGTTTTATCAGCAAAGCACTATAGAGAAAAATAGATAGAGGAAAGAAACAGCCAGGGTCTCTAAGGAGCACCAACTTCATCTCCACAGCAGCAGAAACAGACAGACACCCTCCATTTCTGCAGAAAATGCTAATCTATAGCCCCAGAGAATGGATAACACTCACCACAGAGTTGAAGAGTTGTGGCTGCTAGTTGTGAGTTCCAGGTCACTGTTCCTCTGCCTTTCCTTGTATTTCTCAGGTTCTGCTACCACCAAACCAACATCACCAAGGAACTGTCTCATCATACTATTGCATGCTTGGCACCTTCCAATAAGCCTGGTAATTCCTAAAGGCACTGATTTTATTTAAATACCACGGAGCTCATCAAATCCAGAAACAGGTGTGGTAGACCCAGTGAAGTTACCCCCACAAAGTCACTCATGTTCTAACACCAGAACCTGAGACTATTTTACCTTACACAGCAAAGGGGATTTTGCAGGTGTAATTATTTTAAGGATCTTGAGGTGGGGGTTATTCTGGAGTGTACCTGTGGGCCAATGTCATCAGGGAGTTCCTTGCTATAGGGAAGTAAAAGGGTTAAGGAGAAAGGAGACATGATAAAAGCAGCTTCCTGCACTTTGAAGGTGTAGGAAGGAGGCAGGAGGCAAAGGATGCAGGTGGTTTCTAGAAGCTGGAGGGTGCAAGGAACAACTTCTGCCTTAGAACCCTCAGAAGGAACACAGATCTACACACACAAATTCTTCCCTAACAGAGATAATAAATGAACAGAACCTTATTGATTTATTCTATCTCAAAAACCCTGAATATTGTCTATAATATGAACTGTTTAGGAATAAAAAAATCAACAGGAAAGTGAGAATGGATATAAAGATTATCAGCATTTGATACACGTGCTTGCTAAACAAAAACTAAGGGAAAGGTATGTCTTCAACAATATCAAGTATTAGAAAGTAAAAATTATCTTGGAAAAAATGTAACAGGATAGTAACTGTATGAAGAAGAAAAAGATTACAGACAGAGCACACTGAATGAATGATGTACATTATACGGTTTTCTCTGTACAGCAAAAACTAACATTCAGAAAATGTTGTAAGAAACTTTATAAAGAGGATAGATAGCATTTTCACCATTTAGCAGAAATCATACCAAAGTTTACTAGCATGGTAACAGAACTTTTATACAGAAAACAAGAATCAATGTGAAATATT
The DNA here is from genome assembly GCA_019455555.1 of Galemys pyrenaicus. Classification (NCBI taxonomy): domain Eukaryota; kingdom Metazoa; phylum Chordata; class Mammalia; order Eulipotyphla; family Talpidae; genus Galemys; species Galemys pyrenaicus. Next base: position 5,610,934 of record JAGFMF010011493.1, read on the forward strand.
ACTCATTATTTAGGGAATTAAGCACAAAACTCCTAGAAGTGAACCCCAAGAATGAAATCACTTGGAGTAAGGTAAGGAATGTGAACCATGGCCTCCCTGGTGGTGCAGCAGGTTGAGCGCAGCACTGTGAAGCATACACCACACAGCAGCGCAAGTTCGATTCCCGGCCAGGGAGGGGACCCACGTGGCACAACAGACCTCTCCTGCCTCACCAGTTGCTCCCCTCAGCAGTGTATTTCAGCTGCTCTGCCTGTTCTGCTCCCCACTCTGTCTCTGGTGAATCCTCTCACCTCCCATGACTCTGGCCTGTACTCCACCAGCTCTTGTATGCATAAATAAATAAATCTTAAAAAAAAAAGTAAACCATTACTCATTTGTTTTAGAAAAATTCACATGTAGCCATGTAGAGTAGATTAACTATTATTTAATAAATGGATTCTCGAGATGCACAAACTCTGTGTGGAGGCATCTTGTGGGATTTTGTCGAACAGAAGATATGCTGATAAGGACTTACACGTGGTATAAAAAAACTAATAACCAACTGTATTTAGAATATTCTGCAAAAAGCATAGTGTGAGATAACTGGGGTATTGTATATTCCTTGTTTTGCATATTTTCAAATATATCTATAAAACACTGCAGCAAAAACTATTGATGATGTTGAGTTTTGAGTTAGCATCTTAGAACTATACAATTCCTTTCTTGCCTCAGTAAACATTGGGTGAACACATTCACCAAGCATGAATTTGAAAGAACTGTTGAATGAACAATAAGAAGACAGGTCTGTGCTAGCAGGTCTCAGGTTAACCTACTTAGAAAGTTATAAATATGCACATTCTAGAATGCAAGCCAAAGGAATAATATTTTAAATACCTACCTCAACTAAGTTTGCTCAGTATGAATTTGAAATCACGCTAAAAGTTATAAGCAAGGTAGCACAGAAAAGAAATTTAATATACTAATGCCCATGGAAGTATCAAAGAGATTAGGAAATTCTTTGAAGAAAAATACAGTGATATTTACTTTTAATATTATTTAGTGAAACAAATGGCAGACTTTGATAGTGAAGTCAACTTCTCAAATATAGACTATAATAGAAAAAGGAAAAACAAACATTTTGATGATAGATCCTATCATTTATGACCCCTAGCTAAATTTCAAAGTTAATTTGTCTTTTTCCCACATTTGATACAATAGTCTTAAAATATATTTACAATATTGAAAAAAAATCACAGTCTTTTCATTGTTTGGAAAACACACATAATTTAAGGAATATAATAAAACATAATGGGGCCTCCCTGGTGGCGCAGTGGGTTAAGCAATGCACTATGAAGCAAACCGCAACCACTGCAGCACGAGTTCGATCCCTGCTGCCGGCCAGGGAGGGGACCCACATGGCGCAGCAGACCTCTCCTGTCTCCCCGCTGCTCCCCTCAGCAGTGTGTTTCAGTCAGTCTCCCTATTCTGCTCCCCACTCTTTCTCTGCTGAATCCTCTCACTGCCCGCACCTCTTGTATGTATAAGTAAATAAATCTTAAAATAAATAAACAAACAAATAAATAAAATACAAACATATGTTTTTTTAAAAACATTAAATTCATGGCTAAAATTGGCTAGTAAATATGACAAGAATGTTAAATAGAAAATCAGTATGAAGAACTAATGAATTGAGGCAATTTTCTAATACCTAACATAACCCTGATGAAAAATTTAACACATTGCCGCAATAATGTACCAGGAATATTTCTAAATATTTTTGAAGTTCCCAAGATATATTTAATTTTGCCATTTTCAATAGTCTGTGAAGAAAATAACTTCTCAAAACTAAATATTTTTCAAAGATTACTCAAGGTCTACAATGTCACTAGAAAATCTAAGGATGTTTCTAGAAAATGGTATCCTGGAACAATTCTGCACTGGAATTGTCAAAGATTTGCATACCATGAACATCTTAATTATAGACTGATGACTTGAGAGTTCCTGCTTATCATTTATGCCTATTTGAGTTTTATGTTCGTTTATGTGACTTGCATAATTTTGAAATGACTGCTTCTCATGTCTTTATGAGAGATATGCAAAGTACTAACTCAGGATTTTACTTCAGGGATGGTATCTTGTCCACAAGTACCATGTGGGTTGGCGCGGCCCAGGCTCAGTTAGCTGCTGGAGTCCGTGAACTGGCCTTGTCTTTGAGTCACAGCACAGGCGTGCACACTTCCGGCACATAGTGAGTTGTATTCAGATTTCATTAACTAGTGAGAGGCAAAGAAGGGTCTCCTTCAGTAAACATCACCCAGGCCAAAAGAACAGTGCAAAGATTTTCATCATGAATTCCCACACCAGAGACCTCTGAAGATGCATGGCCAAGCCACAGCAGCCCCTCCACTAACTCAGAGACCCTGGCAGCAGGGGAAGCTGGGTGAAGTGAGGGGTCTGCTGAGTCTGAACATGCCGCAAAGAGTAAGTAAACATTTCCAAAGTTGCTTGACTCTCTCCCTTGTGCTGAAAGACCACTTCTCTCAAAAACAAAACAAACTACAGTTTTGTTACATTTTATTTCATTCTATTACAAACATCCAGGCCCTTATTTGAACAAATGTGCCTCTCTATACTTTAATGGAAAGGCAACTTCACTCTCTCTGAATTATCCTTGAGGAAAGGTCCTCTGTGGTTGGTTGATCACAGTCTCTGAATCAGCCTTAAGGGAAGGTCCACCTGAGGTTGATCAGGGTACAGAGTTTTGGGTCACCCCTCCCACAGGCTGTGTTACCCTTCCTCTCTGTTGCTGTTTACTCCACAGAACTGATGCTATTAGAAGTGTTCATAGTGGATAAGGAGGCCACATAGTAAGTCTTAATGGTTTTAAAAAGCTCTATTCTGCAGCAGAGAACTGTTGGCCATTTGTAAACCAACTAGTGTGCTACTAGGCCCTGGTAGACACCAACTTCCCAAGAGAGATACCAAGTGCCCATGTGATCAGAGCTGACCAGCGTGACCTGGTATTATCAGCTCTCCCACATTATAAGCTCAGCAGGCCATGCTAGATCCGCCATGAGAGAACAGGAACGTAAGTATCACATGAACAGATGACTATGATATCCACGGAAATCCTCCTTCTGAGTCACACCCAACAAATAGGTCAGAGTAGGAATCCCAATGTGGTATGTGGTAGGTCTCCAAAATCCAGAAGCTCATCACTGGCCTTGTCTTTTTGACATTGTTTTTCTGGCAAAGGAAGCAAAGTGTAACCGCATCTCATTTTCCTTTGAAGGTACTTCCCTTTTTTCTCCAAACCACTGTATATCTAAAATCTTAGCAAATGGCAGATTCTTACATCTTTTTGGTGTTTATCTCTCACTCTTGGTCACACTTGTATTTCACGACAGCATCTAGAGTCCTGGCCATTTTATACTCACAGGTCCAATGAATGGGGTTTCACGGAATGTCAATAATCAATCATCCTAAAGATCATTTTATGACAGACGTTGGAAAGCTCAAGGAAGTTCTGCTATACTTCCCCATAAAAGCAAGCTGCTTTTTCATTCTTATGGATAGCCATTGAGAAAAAGTCATTTGCCAGATCAGTAGCTGCATGGCAGATGCCAAAAAGGAGCTAATCTGCAGTAACAGTATTTATTTATATGTTCATTACAGTCATTGCAAATGGCTAACATTTGTTTAATTTGCAGTAGCCCCCTGGCATCTGCCATGATCCGTCTGGACTGTGCTGGAGCCAAATAAGGAATTGAACAGGATGTGATGGGGCTCGCATCCCCTCACCCTCTGTCTTTGATAGCAAGCTCATGGCTGCAACAGCTCCCAGCATGTGCTGTTCCTTCTGCCTGACTCTCTTGGCCATGCCATGAAAGGGGGGCACTCCCATCACACCAGTCAAGGGTGTCCCATTGAGGTAACTCCTGCATGACTGAGTGCCAAGCAAGTGTCTTGGAGGGACCGAGCTGGCATCGGAGAAGCCTGGTTGTCGGGAGTGAGAGGTTGGTGACCTGGGTGTCAGGCTGCCCTCCACAGAGCTGTCAGAGCCAGCACCTCCAGGCGCTGCAGCTGGGGCTGGAAAGCTCCCTTCAGTTGGAAGCAAGAGGGGTGCACATTTGTTCATCAGAGGATCACAGGTTTGTAATGGAAAGGTATAAAATATAAGAGAGATGTAATTTATTTTGTTTTTAAGTGGTCCAGTCTTTCTGCATAAGGGAGCCAAAATCTGAAGCCTCTCCAGAGGTATCCAATACACATAATACTTAGCATGCTGGTAGGCAGATCCAGAAAAAGACACATATTCTCCACAGGACTCTGAGCTCTTTAAAGGCAGGAATGAGTTCCTAGACCCCCCTGTAACAATTAGCATAGGGGTGTTGGCTAAAGAAACTCAGTAACAGTTGATGACTATATAAGCTAATATATTAATTGAATAATAAAGTCATAATGGATTGAAGGATCCAGATCAAGTTAAAAGCTGTGTCAAGTACAGATTATGCCACACCGCACCTGAGCATACCCTAAAAGGAAAATTTCCTTTCACAGGTCGAGCTTTCTGGAGTGAGCCAGGGTAAGGATTGGAGGAGGTGGTGGTCATGGTGATGCCTGTCCTTCCACAGACTAGAGTCCAACACAACCCCCCACACTAAGGGCTCAGGTTGGTTTTTGTTTTTGTTTTTGCTAAACCTTTATCAGTGGTCAAGAAACTCAATTTCTTTCCTCAAATTTCTTAAACGTGAAGTCAGAGCTAAGAAATTGAAGAAGTCATAAGGCGGTAAAGACTAAGGTTAGTCCACTTCCTCAGGACTGAGTGAATTCCTGTGGTGAGGGACCAAGGCTGGGGCGGGGAGGTGGCCGGTGGTGCTACAGAGGCCTCGCTGCATCTCCTGCCCAAGCACATATTGGAAGGACAGCCGGAAGATGGAGGCAGGCCTTTGCTCCTGAGGAGGCTTTTTGCTTCCTTTCTTCTGGGGGATAATTAGAAATTCAATCACCAAGCAAATGCTGAAGAGTTTGTTGGGCTAAAATTGGAGTGTCTGGATTACATAGAAAATAAACTTGAAAAAGAGAAAGGGAGAGGAGGGGGGAGGAGGAGGAGGAGGAGGAGGAGGAGAAGGAGGAGGAGGGGGAGGAGAAGGAAGAGGAGGGGGAGGGGGAGGGGTAAGAGGAGGGGGAGAAGGAGAAGGAGGGGGAGGAGAAGGGGGAGGAGGAGGAGAGTTTTTACCTAACTGATATTTGTGTGGGGGGGGAGCAGAAAGTCATAGTTCTGTTATCAACAAACCATCATTGCAAATAAAATGGTTAGTTTCAGTGGGAGCAGTAACTTGAGACACTGGAGATGAAATTAAACAGCAATAAAAAAAAAGTCTACCAAATGGTTTGGCCCCTGACCTTGCAAGCAGCCTGCTGGAGAGTTGTGCTGGCTGTACATTCATTCACACGGCGAATCAGTCCTGAACCAGCAGCACTGCCCAGACAGTCTCATTTCTCGCCATAAATACCGTGAACACATTCAGTATTTAAATATAACTAAGTTTAACCTTCAAATTCCAATGCCACCATTCAAATTAGAACAAAAAAAAAATCTGATATTTTTTAAACAGCATGACCACAGCTGAGTAAGTCCAGAATATTTGAAATCAATTGTAATCTTGTTTGAGGTAAAAATCCTCTTCCTCACTCTTAAAATCCTTTATATACTTTCTCAATGGCGTTCTTGCTTGGGGTAGACACAAAGGGTCACGTTTTTCATAACTATCTTTTTTCTAACAATCCCTTTATGTGTCCTAATTCTGAACAAGTGGGTGTAGAAATAAGTAATTTGAAAGCACTCCTTTCTAAGCATTAAAATGTGATATAAATGAAAGGTATTACTGCTTCCTATTTTAATACTAAAGAAGAGTATGATATAACTTCTGTTTAATAGTCTTAGATGGGCTAAGAACAAAGTATAGTTGCATTTTTTAATTTTCCAAACAAAAAGCAACTTTCAATGTTAAAGCTACTTATTCCCTTAAATTCAAGATAAGAAAAGGGAGTATAGGGTATAAAAATGGAAGTTTGGGCTAAGACCCTAAGATAAAGAGACTCATTACTGAGATTTCTAATAAGGCTGCTGACTTTGAAGGTTAGTGGTGAGAAGGTTTAACCCTCATCTATTTCCAGGTTCAGAATGTGTGGGGACAAGAGGGACCATACAGAGGACTCTTGGGGAGACCTGACCCAAGGGGAGGAGCCAGGAGCTTGCCTTCAATTTAAGCTAGTGATGAGGCATGAAGGGAACACACAGAGTATGGCTTATGATCCATGCAGTAGGGACCCCAGAAACTGATTCCTGGGGCCCACTTGAGAATTCTAAATGGTGAGGGATGAGTGACTCTGCAGATAGCTAAGGGGGAGGGGCGGTGCTGGTGTGGGAGGTTGCACCCAGCAAGCTATGGCAAATGGACCAAACCTGGCCTCAGCCATGAAAAGTCATCATGGGTTAGATTATGTCCAAGAAAGCCACCTGGGGGACAAACAGATGCAGGTATTACTAGATTGCAATTTCTGAGCGAAACACATCAAGCCGGAAGAAAACCATTACTCCCAACTAGAAGCTGTGTGTGGGAAATGCCTACCCACTGGGGGCCAGGGGCAGGCCCTCTCACAGATGCCCATGAGAATTGGCCTGAAACATAGGTCAGCACCTGGGAGCAAGAAGGCAACTCATGACAGTGAGAAGTTGGTCCTGATCATCCCTTCTCTTGCCTCCCCACTAAGCCCCAAGCAAGCCCAAACCTGCCAGTGTCAGAAACCATTGTTATCAAACTGCAGAGTTTGAGAAGATCTAGAATGTTGATTGGGGAAGGAGAGAAAGACGCCCTCTATGGTGGAGGAGAAAGCCCTCAACTTAAATCACGTCTGAGTGGAGAAAATTGCACGTCCATGCTGAGATGACTTGTATTACTTAAGAGAAACCGGCAAAGATACAGGGCTGCCTGAGTTCTCATCCAGGGAAAAATTAACTTCACTGTATAAATTTAAAAGAACAGAGACAGAAAAAAATAAAATCATTTCATGACAGCATCCTGTGAATCATGTCTATTCAACGCAGATCGTAAGTGTTCAGAGATGGGAAATAAAACTTTGGAAAATCTTGAGGTCTTCTGAAATGCCTTTTTTTTTACCTTTTTAAAATGTTATTTTTTCAAATGATAAGAGCAAACTCATATATTAGTTTAGAAGACACCTAAAAATATTAAAAGAAAACTTTTAAATGCCCACTTGATCCTACCTCTATTGCTTACGGTGTTTTTTCTCAGTGAAGAAAAAAATGCATTAAAAATTCTAACTCTCATCTTTATATGCTGTGATTACGGGCCCCCTCTCCCTCTGGACCTGTATGTGGAGTCAGATGGCTGTAATTCTTTCTCTGCAACTGACTGGCCACACCATCCCCACGGCTGTCTGCACTGTTCTGGAACCAGCCTTCCATGGCTATGTCAGAGGTGCCATGTTGTTATAGGATGTCACTTTCCTTGCCCTCTTCACTTATCAAAAGACAGAGCACCAACCAGGCCAGGACAAACAGAGGCCTTCCCTGGGAATTTGGCAGTAGAACAAAGAGACTTAAGATTAGATTCTTTCTTTCTGGGAGCTGCGGACAACAGCCCTTTCCTCCTCTTGCAACTGGGGAACAAAGAGAAAGGTAGCGATAATCAATGAAATTGACACCTCAAAAGGCACATAGATGAGAAAGAGGAGAAAATCTTGCTGGTGTTCGTGTCTCTGGTTCATCCCCATGGGCCACTGGCATTACGCGCTGTGTTTTCTATGGGATGTACCCTTTATCCTGGAAATAAATCTCACTTTTTTTGCTAAAGCAAGTCACTGTTAAATTTCTGTAATACAAAATCAAGTACATCGGTGACTAACTTTACTCTTTTTTTTTTTTTTAAACAAAGCTTGTATACATGCTTAACAAAGGACATAGGACTATCTTTATATGTGGGATCTGTGTCCACATTTAAGGGACACAGACAGAAAGGTGGAACAGTGAATGTTTCTCTTTTTTAAAAAGATTTATTTATTTATGCATACAAGAGTTGGCATACAGGTCAAAGCCATAGTAGGTGAAAGGATTCACCAGAGACAGAGCAGGGAGCAGAACAGACAGGTCGACTGAGATACACTGCTGAGGGGAGCAGCGGGGAGACAGGAGAGGTCTGCTGTGCCACGTGAGTCCCCTCTCTGGCCAGGGATTGAACTTGCGCTGCTGTGCCACGGATGCTTCAGTGCGGCGCTCAACCCGCTGCGCCAAGAGGGAGGCCCAGAACAGTGAATATTTCAATGAATGTTTCCTTTCCATTCTGTCCCCATGTGCATGCATTTTCTCTGTGATTAAAAGAACTCTATGGAAGAGGGAAGAAAAATCACAAAACAATTGCTGAAGGAGGGGCGTGCACGTATGTGCATGTGTGTGCATGAACGTGTTCGCATATGTGGCGTGCCTGTATGTGTGCCTGTGTTTGCCTGACATGTACAGGTGTGTGTTGTGCTTTCCCTGGTTGTAGTTAAAGACATCAGTGACTTCTGACGTGTTAATGGTCTCCAGCCTTTTGGCTGGAGCCATGATCTCCCACCATTACATTTCACTGTCCATTGACGAACTAAGAAGAAGGGGTCATAAAGGTCCAGCCCCAAGAGCCGTATCATATTGGCTTTGTCCAGTAGTTACACTCTCATCTTTAAGTTGATTGGACTGACTGTGGTACACATTCCTCGGAATGCCGGCCTAGCCCAGGCCCTTATCACTCAAGAGCTGGGGAAAGCCGGGCTTCCGTGTTGGCTCACGTGACTCTCCTCCCCCAGTGGCACAGTCCTGTCATACCAAGATGGACACTGACCCCACTGGGCTCGTCAGGCTCCCTCCTGTGAGAGCTGCTGGAGCGGAGAACAATCGAGAGAAACGAAGCTGATCCATGTCCGAGAAATCCGTCTGTAGAGACAGGTAAACGAGGCAACAGAGCACAGACAGCCAGAGATTATGGGCTCCATAGAGGCTGGGATCAAACCCCTGTGCCCAGTGTGTTTTCCAGAGCTGCCGCAGCTGAGCGCCACAGTCCTGGGGGCATAAACAATAGTTGTGTTTCCTTGCAGCACTGAATGCTGGGAGTCCGAGGTCAAGGGGTGAGCAGGGCTGGTTCTGAGGCCTTGTTCCTCCGCTAGCAGGTGAACAGCTTCTCCCTGTGTCCTCACATGGTCTCGCTTCTGTGTGAGTCTGTGTCCTGATTTCTTCTTATGAGGACACTGGCTACATTGCACTAGAGTCTACCCTCATGACTTCATTTTACCTTACTTGCTTTTCTAAAGGCCCTGTCTCCAAATACAGTCTCATTCTGAGGCACTAAGGGCAAGACTTTCAGGAGCTAGGAGCACCATTCACCTGGAAATACTACCTGACTTTCCAGCTCGAGTATTATTATTGCCTCGTGGGGCCTAGTTGTGCTTCCAATCTTTGGGATACAAGACAACAGATTCTATCTTTTGACTTGTGATAGTCAAGGAGATTTCTGCCCCTTCCTATCAAATAACTCTATGCAAATATAATTACTCTTTTATAGCAAAAACTGCTGTGGAATGCTCTGTGATTCTGCACAGAACCATATTAGACACAAACTGGTTCGTAGACACAAACTGTAAGCAGCAGCTCAGCTGTTTTCATCCTAGTTAACCCTCTGGAATTTGATTTTGAACTGAGCTCAACCCTCTCAAAGCTTCTTCTCCTACCAGTTGAAATCCATATTCAGGCTTCTGTGTCATATGCCAAGGTCAAGATGCTGCCTGTTGGCACTAAGGCCATCTTCACAGATAGTGGGGAGTCTCCTGTGGGTCCCACTTTCTGCATTTTGTGATATTAGATGCACTGTCCTGATTAGATACTTACCTTTCTCAAGAGAAAAAACAGAGGAGAGCTGTGGGATAGAGGAATACAGCAGGTACTCTCATAATTTTGTTTCATTCAACATGACTTAGCTATAACATTGACGAGAAGGAAACAATACCTATGACATTAAACAATGACATTGGTCAAGGACCTTCTTTTGTTATATATATTTTACTTAAAATGGCAGTTGCAAGAATTGTTTTCCAACTTTAAATGAGAACCTACTGTCCATGAGTTGGGAAGATTTCAGAGGGATCAAGAAAACAAGGCATAGCCACAAGGTTGCAGTAGCACCCTAGACTCTGCCAGGTGCTGCTTCCTCAGGTGAGCTCACAGGGAAGCCCGTCACCATCGGAGAGGCTATTGCGCACAACTCAAAACTGGAAGAGGGCAAAGGAACTCCCCAAGGGTGGGGATCAGAAAAGCAGTTTGCATGTCCAGATGCTGGGGCTCCACATTCTGGCGGTAGTCTCTGGGCTAGAAAGCTCCGAAGGCAGCAGCAGCTTCAGGTCTTAGGTTATCGAGGGCTAGCAGGTGTTAGACACAGTTCCTGGGGAATGGGAAGCAGGTGGGCCCTAAATGACTGGCTGGGGTGAATCACAGACTGACAGGCCTGGAAGAGCATGCACAGTGCAGCTGCTCTTTGAGGGTGGCACTTAGAACAGGAACTGCTGGTGCTGCCCACCGTGCATTCTCCCTTCTGCCTCGCGAGCACAGCCCTGGGGCTGCTCAGGTGACTTGCCCTCTGCCAGGGGTGTGCGAGACAGCGCAGAACCAGCACTAAGAACCAGCACTAAGCCCTAATTGATGGGACTTTTCCTTGTCAGCAAGTGGCCTCAGGGTGGGCATGTGGCCAAAGAAAGATGAGGACTGTCTTCTCAAGTTCTAAAAGTGCTTTCTGGAGAATTTCAACAAGGAAAGACCTTAAGTTGGAAGACGCCACTGGGAGATTACATTCAAGCTCCATCTGCACCGCACTTTCCATAAAATTGAGAAAACAGTGAATAATCATTTCATAACACTGTAGCAAGATGCTGGGTTACCAATGGAGAATTGGGGCGGGGGGGGGGGTTGTACACTGACCCTCACTAGTTACCTCGCAGCGCCTGTGACTGCATGACAGTCCCCTCCCCTGGACCCACGGTGCCTCTGCCCAGCAACAGCCTGTTGTTGGGGTCCTATCACCACCTGGAATAGATGGAGTTTCAGGCAAATGGTTGCTAGGGTTCTGAGGTAGGAACAGGCTTTCCTTCCAGAGCTGGGTCCTGAAAGTGGGACACTGGCTAGAACCTTGTGACAACAGTCCATCGCTGACAACCTCACGGGCAGGGAGAAAAGAGCCTCTGTTCTGAATGACACAAAAGGCAGAACAAGTCTCTCCCTGGAACACCAGAAAACCGAAGTACCAAAAAAGAGGGATGAAGCAGAGTATTAAGAATTTCATATTTTTCAAATGAAACCCAAAAAAAAGGACATTGAAATAATCATTACGCCCCTCAAGTTAGTTTCCTAGATCTGCTGTAGCAAAGGACCACAAACTGGGTGAATCAGCACAACAGAAACTTATATGAACGTGCTGGTGGCCAGAAGTAGTGAGGTGGGCAGGGCCACTCTCCGGCTGAGAACAGGGGACAGACTCCCTAGCTGCTTCCTGCTGCTGGTGTTTTGCCAGCAGTTTTCAGCTTCTCCTAGGCCAGCCCCTGCAGCGTTTCAACCTCTGCTCTGTCGCACCTGGCCTTCTCCCTGACACGCCTCTGCACCCCTTCCTCTGAGGACACCATGTCTGAAGTGGGAGCCACCCTATTCCTGTACAAACTCATCTTCATATAACTAATTCTGTCTGCAATAACCTCATTTTCAGATGAGATCACATTCTGAGATAACTGGGGTTAGGATTTGAACATGTCTTTTTGGAGGTCAGAGTTTAATCCCCTACACCTTTTTAATTAGTTATGTTAAATTTCATCTGCTTTGTCTTATTTTTTTAAAAAAAATACTTATTTATGCATACATGAGCTGGGGTACGGGCCAGAGTCACCCAGATGTGAGAAGATTCACCAGAGATAGAGTGGGGAGCAGAAGAGGCAGATGGACCGAAATACACTGCTGAGGGGAGCAGCGGGCTAGGCAGGAGAGATCTGCTGCGCCATGTGGGTCCCCTCCCTGGCCAGGGATCGAACTTGCGCAGCTGTGCCGTGGATGCTTCACAGTGCAGTGCCAGCTGCACCACCAGGGAGCCCTGCTTTGTCTTTTGAAGTACACAAGGGGCCGGGGCAGGTAGTGATAAAGGACACCCTCTCTCCAGGGCTTAGACCTTCTAAAGGCATTACTCTGGCCTCAGACTTCACAGAAATAATAGTCTTGCAGTTGTTGAGGGGCTTTGAACATCCTTGGTGTGCCAAGCAGTGCCCGCTGCTTGGAGAGCGGGGCAGCCCTCTGTCCACTCCGAGCGGAGGCCTCAGTCTCCAGGCTCTATGCCTCCCATGGCTCCCAGGACTTACTCTGTCACTTTTTCCCTTGGTAAGTTTCAAACTCTTTTTCTTTTTTTGCCCACAAATTCTTATATATGGTATCACAATATAAGAAACAAATATTCTCTATGTTTTCTACATTCAAACTCATAACTTATATTGAGTAATGCGATGAAAAGGTTATTTTCATTTTGGCTAATATAAAGTTGTGAAGGTGTGGTTAGCCACCCCCAAATTTGTCCTTTAGTAATGAAGCTGAAGCTTTAGGACAGAGCCTGCTACCACCTGGGAAGGGACCCAGCACCATGTTCATATGACGAAGGGTGTATTAAGTGTGTAGAGGATGACCTGACCGAGAGCTGGTGAGGCTGCTACCTCTCCCCATGCCTGCTCTCCTTCTGTCAACGTCCCTGCAAGTCTGCCGGGCTGAGTGGCCGCACCTGAGGGGAAATGAACTGAACATATATTCATTTAGGCTTCGGGGATCTGTTGTGTGGGCCAGTCACTTGTAGGTTTAGTCAACCTATTGCTAGAAGTTCTAGGCAGGAGTAAGCTTTGCCAACTAACTCAGGTTCGTGTTCAGAGGTCATATGACAATGAGAACATGTCCTACAGGCTGGCACCAAAAATATGTGGGTGCTAGATGGGAAATGGCAAGTGCAGCCAGAAGCTTACCCATGGAAGATTCTCCCAGTCATCAGAAACACAAAATTGTAAGTGAAGAATGAATTCCTCATCAATGCCTGAGCAAAGCGGAATTCTCTCCTGTGTGTAGAACGGATACACTTAATAGTGTGGGAGAGACAATTACAAACAAATGATACATTTGGTTTTCTCTTTCCGATAAAAATAGCATGGAAAAAAATCCGCCAGCATTCCTATGTTTGTGGGACATAAGCCTGTGGCAGAACTTTAAACAGAGAATATGTCTGACTAAGAAGCCACATGGCGCTACACACCAACTAGCATAACAGCATTCAACCAGCACCCTGGAAGAAAGCTGCCCTCAGCGCTCTCTGCGAAGGACATTACAAGGCATTGCCGTGACTGAATGCCTGCAACCAACAAGGCAGTGAAAAACTGACAGCAGCAATCCAAGCTATTCATTCACCTCCCAAGTCTTGAAATTATATTTAGAGCATCTGTCAACTCTTTGAAACTTACAATTTATTTTTAGTTATTTTATCATTCCAAATAAACATTCTTCACCCCTGATTTTTGTTGGTAGACAATTCTCCATGGGTTTCCAATGTTCCTGTACATCCTGTGGGCAGGGCACAGGCAGTTTTGTTTTTGACAATCTTTAAGGGACTCTGGAAGATCAAGATCCAGTCTTCCTTCAGAGCGGAGTGAGAATCTGTCTTCTTGTTGACCAGTGTAATGAAAACAATTCCTCCCTCCTGACAAAGGTTGGGCGGAGTTTCCTTGCATTCCCTTTAAACAAGTTTTCCCCAAGCTTGAAGGTGCCCTGCAGCGATTTAAATCCAGTGTATGTGGCATTCCCAGCCCAGTCCACAGCACTCCTGGGACTAGGAACAGAAAGAACTGAGGGAGCCTCTCTGGTGGCCCAGGAGTTAAAGTCTCAGCGTTATCAAGTTATCGCCAGCCATGGTGGCATGAGTTCGATCCCCAGCCAAGTTGCTGACCCACATGGCACAGGACCTCTCCTGGCTCACCTGCTGTTCCCCTCAGCTGTTTATTTCAGTGGATCCACCTGTTCCTGACTCTGTCTCTGGTGATTCTTCTCACCACCTGCACCTCTGCCCTACACTCCAGTTCTTCTATGCATAAATATGTAAAAACAAATTGTTCAAAAAAAACCTGAGATGGCTATGAAGCCCATAATGCTCACTGTGCTGTGAGTAAAGAAATAATCATGTAAATGTGTGTCCCATTATTGATAAGAAAGTGCTCAGAGTTATGTCAGCAGAGAAGAGGAACCCAATCTGATTCCCACCCTCATGGTAATGAAACTTTCTCTGCATCATCTGATAAACACAAATTTTAATTATCACAATTTTGTTCAATAACACCAGTTCCATAGGAGTTTGTATTTCCATTATCATGGTATATTAACTTTGAGTAATTGCACAAGGTGCAAACTTCACAGCTAGCTCCTTAGTTCACAGATTGCTACATAATACCAGGTATGCATCCTAATCAGGGGTTAACATGACTGCCACCCTGAAGAACTGGATGAATTCCCACCCAAGTTTGTCTCAGATGTCAAGACTGAAAGGGCTACACCTACTCCAAGAGTGTCTGTTAGTTCTATAAATCAACACTTTCCAAGGAGAACATGATGGGTCTCCCAACCTATTTTAAAAGCTTGAGAGGAGAGGGAAGGAGACTCTTAGGGAGGGGTGGCCCTGGGCAGGGGCGGTAGGGCAAGAGTTCCTGCATGCAGGTTTGAATCTCCTAGGGATTTCTGCTCAGCTTGCCCAGATGTGGGACACAAGAATTTGAGGGAAGCATGAGGCTTGAAAGATGCCAATAGCCAGACATCCAGCAATGGAGTCAGGTTCTTTATCACAATACCACTCCTCTCAAAGTGTGCTTGTCAATGGCTTCTGTGCTTTTCATGTGCCCATGTAGACGGCAAAGTGTGTCCTTATGTTGCTTCCTTGTCTACTGCTGCTAAACCCACAGGTCATTTTACAAAAACAGATAATCAGAAGAGGAAATTGGCAATAAAGATGAAAATAGTGCAATCAAACAAGAAGTGATAATGTTGGAAGTGAAATTCAAATCTGTGGATATGGAGCCATGGAAGAAACCTCTGATTATTGGATGAGTGGCCCTGGCTCCTTTCAAGAGGTTGCAGATGTATAGACAGAGAAATTTAGTGAAGATGCTCAATGCCAAGGGGGAAGTGGATATGATGAAAAGGATGAAGACAGCCCAGAGAAAGTGGGGCCAGCAAGAAAGTTAATATGAAATGAAGATATTTCCTAACACTAAAAATACAAAGAATAAAATGTTGAAAGTTGATGATCCAAACCCCAAAAAGGACTCTAACAGTGCACCGGGGCACAGAAAGGATGTTGTAGTGACAGCAAGGCAAAGAGCAGGTTCTCGATGATTCTGGCAGATGGGTCAAGGAAGAGTCCTGAGTGGCTTTTTTAGGGTTTCATTGTTCCTTATATTAGAAGTGATCAGGTACACGACAGGCAGGGGTGCTGGGGGCCAGAGGCTGACAGGCCTCCTACCACCACCACCACCACCACCCACGAATCTCATTCTCTGGGCTCTCTGCTCTTTCAGCTCTGCTACTACTGCTGCTGCTTCTCTTCTATGCTGTTCTCTCTCCCTTCTCTGCTGCTGGCGTCCTCGTGATACCACCGTTATATACCCTGTGTCTCAGCCCAGCTGCGCCCACTTGCACATGACCACCCCCAATTTGAGGTGCCCCATTGGGCATTGGGCACGCATGCAGGACCGCAGGTGTCCATTGACACCAATGGCGGGAGAGTGAAAAAGACTGACAATTTTCTCTGCCCCTACAGATGTCCACTCCCATGGTAAGTTTTAGGGCAAAAAACAGACAAGTACTGTTCAAGCTATTCTGGGTAAGTTTTTTCCAAAGACATAAAACATTTCATTCCCAATGTTTCTACTGTTTTAGGTGGAAGAGTCCTAAATAAGTACTAGTTTTACAATTTTTAAATTTCTTTATAGACTTAATGTTTTTAATGTAATTTTAAGTGTTTTTAATGATTTGACAATAATTTATAAAGGTCAAGGAACAACTGTTCCATGCAAGTTCAGGCAACAAAATGGGGAAAAATTTTGTTGCCTGAACTTGCATGACCAGATCCACAGAAAAAGGAGTGCCTGTACTTAATTTACTTAACTTTTCTATAATATTTGACTCTCTTCTTCTTTTCTGCATAGAAGAACTAGGGTTTAGGCCAAAGGTGAAGGAGGTGAGAAGATTTACCAGAGCCAGAATGGGGAGCAAAACAGGTGGATTTACTGAAATACACTGCTGAGGAGAGCAGGAGGCTGGGCTATAGGTGGGTTAACTCCCTGGCTGAGGATGGAGCTCAAGCTGTAGTGGTGATAGCACTAAGACTTAACCCCTAGGCTACCAGGGGGGCCTAGGATCTGGTACACCAGGTAGTGGCAATTGGCTGAAAGTAATACATATAAATTTTAACTCTAGCCTCCGGAGTTACTACCCAATCTCTGCAATTTAACCTCTTCTCAATCTAGTAGAGGAATTACACATCTACTTTATGGGGAAGATTTTTATTATGGGAAAGAAGGGCTTCAGTTGCACTAACTATGCCACATTCATCATTGCCTTACTAAAACAGGCAATGCTATAAGTCAGATTGAACCAAATTAGAAATCTTGAAATTATCTTCACAAATATCTGATTTTGGAAATTGGTTTTCCTATGGGGACTGCACCTAGAAAAGAAAGCAGACATTGTAAGAAAATAAATAAATAAAAATTTTAAAAAGTTGTAAGTAACCAATTCCTTACATTAACATAGCAAGTTATGTTTCACATATTTTGCATCGATTGTTAATTAATTTTGTTCTGACAATACTAAAGGACAAGCGTGGTCACTGTATTCATGGAAGACAAGTTAAATCACAGCTCCAGGCAGTTCTGTGACCATAGCTATGGAGCCGGGTTTAAAATACTAGTGAAAGTTTTCAGAGAGAAAGAGGGGGGGCTGGGGGGGTGAATTGGGGAAGTCACACCCAGGTTAGAGACTGCGAGGTTTTTATACGCGGAGTAATTTGGACTGGACAATTTTGAAGTTCCTTCTAGCTTGAAGTTTGTGGTGGGGAAGAAGTTGTTCGTTGGTGGTGATCCATATTGAAGGCCCTGGGTTGTGTTCAGGTTCCCCCCTCTCCTGCCCGCCACCCCACTCCACAACCACCCCCCCCCCCCAATTCCCGGGTCATTCCACTGGGATTGAGCCACGAGTCACATATTGTCCTCTTCCATATTGAGANCCTGCCCGCCACCCCACTCCACAACCCCCCCCCCCCCCCAATTCCCGGGTCATTCCACTGGGATTGAGCCACGAGTCACATATTGTCCTCTTCCATATTGAGAAGGACTAGCTGTCGCCATCTTTGTCACTGCTGGCTTCTTGGACCTGCTGCTCTGGGGGCCTGGGTGAGGGGTTTGGGTGAGGGGCCTATGCGACCTTTCAACTAGTGATTGAACAAAAACATTAATTCAAAAGAATACATACACCCCTATGTTTATTGCAGCACTATTTATAGTAGGTAAGACATGGAATCAACCCAAATGTCCAAAAATAGATTATTGGATCAAGAAAATGGTTATATAGATATATATATATTTTGTATATATATATACAACAGAATATTATTCATCAATGAAAAAAGATAAACTAGAGATATTTGCAGAAACATGGATGGAGCTTGAAGGGATTATGCTCAGTGAAATAAGTCATAAGGAAAATGGTCTCACTTATAGGAGGAATATAGGGGAAGAAGAAAAGAAAAATAATAATAACATCAACAACAATGACAAAACCACAACTAAACAAAACAAAATTAAACAGACAACTACAAATCAGACACTTCATGGAGGGAACAGGTAGGGCAGGGATGGGAGGGGCACGAGGGACTGTGGTGATGGTGCACAGGTGAATTGATGGTGGAAATTCTATGGGGACTACACCAAGAACAGAAAGTAAACATTGTAAGAAATATTAATTAATTTATTGATAAAAAATAAAATAAAATCCTAGCTATCGGATGGTATTCCAAAGTCCTAAGAACTAAGGGAGGAGAGTCCTATTGTGATTGTTTTGGGACAATAAGACTTCTCTTTTAAATGTAAATTTCTTCCAGTTTACTTTGTGGGGCAAGGTAAGATTTTTTCCTGATCAGGCTTAAAGAGTAACCTCCACATGTACTATGCATTACTAAACCTACTTCTAAATAAAGCTGAAATTTGGTGGGTAACGTGATCATTCTTGGCAAAAGGGCTGGCTCCTATCATATTTAGAACCCCTTGTTCTGAGGTGCTCAAGTTCACGCTGAGGAATTTGCTAAACAAATCCCTGGCTCAGAATCAGGGCACTGATTTTCTGTATCCTTAAAGTCTTTCAAGTAGAACGGCAAGACATAATACCCGAGTCCATAATCCCTAAACTTTTCGAGTTTCAACGTTGGAGTTTCTTTTTACGCTAAATTTTAATTCACTTGCTTCACCAAACGAGAGGCTCATTTGTTCATTTTAGAAGTTAACTGGAATAAAAACTTCTCAAGTTTGAATGAGAAAGCCACTGAGGCAAAAACAAGGAATTTCGTATGTTCCCTATGGAAAGTAGAAAACAGACACGCTAGGCAAAGACCAAGAATTCCACCTCCCCATCAGGGCAGGAGAGCTCGGGGACTCTGGCTCTCAGCGTGGTCGGCGCTAGAACAGATGGAGGCGGGAGGCGGGAGTAGCAGGACTTGGCCCAAGAAGCCTAGCACCGGAATTGCAAGTGAGCGGACAACATTTGAGTTTGTCGCAGTGATTTAGGAGACGTAATCCTGAGCTTGTAACAGCCTTGGAGAGATGATAAATGCGCGGGCAAAATGTTTTGCATCTGCGCTCAGTAAAAAATGGAAAAGAGGAGAGGAGAGGAAGAGGAGGGCAAGAGTAAGAAAACATAAAAAGAGCCGATAGATAAAAAGGGAACAGGGAAGAAAGGGCTGGCAAGTGAAGGGCGGTGGAAAGAAGCAAGCGTGGAGAGGGTGTAGAACGCAGCCTGCAGCCGGGGCTGGGCGCGCGGGGCGGACGGTCCTCCGGCCAGCAGGGGGCGCGCGCGAGCCTGGCCACCCATCGGCGCGACCCCGTTGCCCCGCCCGGCCCCCCCGCCCCGCGCGTGCGCTTCCTGCCCCTCCTCGTCCGGGATGCTGCTGCCGCTGCTGCGGAGTAGCTGCTTCCCTTCCTCCTCTCCCGGCGGCGGCGGCGGCGGCGGCGGCGGTGGTGGCGGCGTAAGCGGCGGCGGCGTGGAAGCGGGAGCAGGGAGCCGGCCGGCGTCGCAGCCGCCGCACGGAGCCCGAGGGCCGGTGGGGCCGCTGGAGTGGGCAGACGCCGGGGCCGATCCTCGGCGCGCGGCGGAGGCCGAGGGGGCGCCGGGGCCCGGGACGCGCGGCCGTGGGGCGGGCGGCGGCGGGCGGCGGGCCGAGCGCGAGCCGTATGCGTGCATGGATCCGGGCGCCGCGCTGCAGAGGCGGGCCGGGGGCGGCGGCCTGGGCGCGGGCTCCCCGGCGCTGTCGGGCGGCCAAGCTCGTCGGAGGAAGCAGCCCCCCAGGCCGGCCGACTTCAAGCTGCAGGTCATCATCATCGGCTCCCGCGGCGTGGGCAAGACCAGCCTGATGGAGCGCTTCACCGACGACACCTTCTGTGAGGCCTGCAAGTCCACCGTGGGTAAGGGCGCCGCGACCAGGCCCGGGGCCGGGCCCTCCTGCGCCGGCGCTGCCCTCTCCGCTTCCCCAGGCTCTTGCTCTGCGCCCTGTCAGCCTCGCTTCTCCGAGCGCCCGTCACTCTCTTCTTCTCCAGCTGTGTGGACCCGGTGCCCTTGCGTTTGGTAGAGGGGTCACCTAGGGGGGCGGAGGGCAACCACCCATGGAAGCCCCTCGATCCCATACCCCAGGCCGGTCGGAGTTTTCCTTTATTCTTTGCTCAGACTTGTACTTGGGGCCTCCGGGCCCTCCGTCCCCCTCCCCTCCCCTCCCTTGTCACGGGTCAGTTGATCGGAGCCTGGGTCTCAGAATCTCCTCCCTCACCGCCAAGAACGGTCAGGAGGCCGGGCCTCGTCTCGTGAGCCCAGGTCTGTCTGTGCACGGATCCTGTTCCGCTCAGGAGACATTGTGAGCATCATTCCACGGAAACTCCCGGCCCCTTATATTACTCGAGAAAAAAGGTGGTAGAAATGGGAAACAGACGAGCAGTGTAGTGAAGTGGAAGCTGTGCCCCTGCTCCTGACTAGATGGCCAAGGTGGGGCATCCTTAGCGAATTTCCTTGACTTAGCTTTGCGTTGCAGGGAGTGTTTCTTTGCACTGTCAGCCAGGCCCTGTTTTCAAATTTTGAACTTCTGATGCATAAAAACCGAAGTTTAAAATTCCCTATGGAGGAACTCAGAAGAATAGTAAGACTAAAACCACACTAAGTTTCTTTATTTTACTTATAAATTCGGGACAGAGGACCTAGAGTTGTACTTGTCCATGACCTCAAATAACCCAGGAGCTCACAGAAGTGAGGAGGCGCCTTCCATTACCACTCCGATTGCTGAAGTACAGCAGTGAAGTAAATACAGTAGCACCAGGTCAGGAAGTATATTGTCCTCAGGATCTAAAATTGAAACTGCGGGGGGAAGTTTTTTAATGAAGTCAAATGAACTTCACAGGACTTGGCATTGAGGTATCAGGTTTGTATTTTTGTAAGAGTTCTCTCTGTAGAAAACCCCTTAAATCTGTCAAGTAGGAAAAAACCCCTTTAGATGAGATGGTTCTTCAAAATAAGCAGAGGTAGGTAATGAGGGATTCTCCCAGGGGCGTGTCCCAGAAACAATTCACAATACTGAATTGAAAGTATTCTACGTACTTGTACATATATTTAATATTATAATCAGTGGCAGTTCTAAGGCATAGTTTGAGGGTGAATTGGTTTCAAAACGCTGCATTGAAAATGTGTTACTGGGAAATTAAGCCCAAATTTTGTTTTGTTTTCCTTAATTCTTTTGTGGAATAGGTCACTTGAGGGGTATTTGTGCTCTTTGTATCCTGTTTACTTTTAAAATGTTGGCCTTGGACAGTGATTCTAAAGTTCAGTAGCATATATATTTGCAGCTGTACCTGGTTCAGATATCTATCTAGGACCCCGTAGAATACATCAAAGAATGTTCATAATGCTATTTTCGTACCTGACATGATTTTGAAAAGAGTTAAAAGCATTTCAGAGTTATTGATCTTCTTTGGCTCCACACTTAAAACTACATAAAAATGAGAGGTGATATAATTGTGCTCTGTGCTGAAGAGAAATTGGCACAGGCATTAATGGGAGGATAATGGGGCTTGCCTGGGTGGATGGTGAGTGAGATAGGAAATGAGGTGTGCTTTAGAGTGGGGCAGAGGAGCCACGAGGATGTATTTTTCTAAACCCCAGCCACAGTGGAGCAGCACTCCCACATTCTGGGAAAGACTCATCAGGGGCCAGTAGGAATGCATGTTTCAAGGCCTGGACTGCATGTTGAGGAACGTGGAGAGCGAGAGAGAGAGAGAGAGAGAGAGAGAGAGAGAGAGAGAGAGTGTGTGTGTGTGTAGTATAACAAGTGGAGCCTTAAAGGCCTGAATTGAGTACAGCACTGCCATGGTGACAGTGAAACGAATTGGGCAGGCTTAGATAGGGTATTGGGTTAAGGAAGAAACCAGGAAGCAAGGAGACCAGGCAGTTGTTCCTCTGTCCTCTTAACAAACATAAATCATACGCCTACATGTGTATATAACTCCCCACACTGCTGCCACTGTGGAGTTCTTATACAGCTGGATATTTGTCTTGCTCATGTTTGTTTCCTTCACATACAAGGCTTGTAGTACTTGGTTAGGTATTCTTTAGTTGTGGGATGTTTGGATGAAGATGGTTACTTCTGATAATAGACTTTAAGTAAACTTAAATACTTAAAATCTTAAATACCTACCTCTGAGTTGCTTTTCCTTCCAATTGTCAGATCATTACTGAGTTCCTACTGTGTGCTGGTTACTGGGGACTCAGTAGGGAATAGGATTTGGTCTCTGTCCAGACCCAGCTCAGAGCTTGTGGGGAACAAGATAACTCCAAATTGGTAAGGTCAGTGTTGCAGATGTATACTGAGTATTTAGAGAATACAGTGGAAGCCCCTCCAGTGGTGGGGGTTGTATAAAGGGTGTTGTATAATGGGAGAGCCAGGCAGGGGAGGCTTCCCGCTGTAAAGAAATTCATTCCTCAAGTTCCTTTGGAAAGTGCTATTTAAATAAGGCCTTGGGTGTGGTGTAGAACTATGGTTACCTCACCTGAGTGCCTGTCAGCTGAACTGTTAACTCCTAGAGTCCTTCTGACGAAACTACATGTAGTACAGTCAGCTCTACATACAGAAAGATTCTTTTCTACAGTGGCACTTTCCCTTACCTTAACTGAGCTTATTTAGGTGCTGCGTATGACAGCAGAGTGTGGAAAAGACCCTGCGCCCAATAAGCATGGCAGGGAAGAGGCTATAGGCATGTACCCATGGGGTAGGTCTCTGAAGGTGGTCATATATAATCAATCTAGAAGAGAGTGTCTCTAGTAAGTGTCTTTAAAAGAGAAAGTCTCAGACTTTCTAGAAAAGATTGCAATGGAAATTCTGAGGGATTTGCAGTAGTAAGCTATTTTGTAAGATTATAGATGATTTGATTTCATTTCAAATCAGAAGTTGATTTGGCTTAAAAGTTACACACAATTCACCAGATATTAAAAGCTAAAATAGCCTTTTAATAATTGGCCTATTTAGTAGAAATTGTCTGAGTATTTTCAAATGGGACTTTATATTTATGGAATTGAGTTAGTTTGATACAACTAACACAGTTTGACAAGTTTTAAAAATTTATAGCTTTTGAAGTTTGTGAAATGGAAAAACAATTGGCTGTAGAAAACCACAACTATTGAACATACCAAAACCAAATGCATAAAATTCTGTGTTTATCAACCTATGTGACTATTGAAGCTGGCTGTTAATTTTGTTTGGGTTGAGATTTCACCAGGTAGAACCCATCTCACTCCCCTCCGCATTCTAGAATAAACACTAGGGTGAAATTGAGAAGCCTGGGCTTCAATTTTGGCTCTGGCATTATTCTGTGGCTTTGGGTAATACAGTTGTCTGTGCATATAAAATATAACATTGTGATAGTAGTACCTACTATTTGTTGAGCAAGTATTATGTCGCAGCAAAAGGGACACTTTCTAATCTTCACAACATTCCTGAAAGTTAGCCCCATTTTATAGCTGAGGAGACAAAGGTTGGAAGGAGAGCATCCCCACAGTAGCACAGCTGGTCAGCATGGCTGCTGTGAGTTCTTTGTAACTAGCTTGCTTAGTTTGAGGTTTACTTTATTTTGTGGAAATTCTGCTGTCTCAGAGGCAGACATCATGAAGCTGTCTCTTTCTGTTCTAGTTGTTCTCCTGAAGCCCTGTGAGGATAGCCATGTCCTTGATGTAGGATATCAGTGAAATTAACTGTGCCCCTATCATCAGTTGTTACTTGTCTTCTGGATTTTAAAATAATGCTCTATGAAATGCATTTCTTACCCAGAGATTGAATCATTCAGCTATCTTAAGTATTTTCAATATTTATCAAGTAGGGATATTTATTTTTTAAATAATCCTCAATTACCAAATAATAAAAAAAAAAAAAAGATGACAGCAACTTACAGTAGACCACTCCCAACAAACATTAGGAAAGGTAGAATGTCAGAATTTGAAAGTTCTTTAAATTTAGTTCTGAGAACCTCACTACTCTGTCTTTGCTTTTCAGTCTTTCCTACAGAGCTAAGCTTCACAGCCCAGCCCTGAGAGTAACTGATCTTGGAAAATAACAGTGCTTTATGCAGCTATTTTCTCTCAGTTATTACCCTGTGTTTGAGAACACAGCCCTTTTCAAGCATTGAGATGAGTGTGCACTTGGGATTCCTGTTCTGAGACTGGGCTGGAAGCCCTATTACAGGTGACTCCATTGACAAGTTTTAAAAATTTATAGCTTTTGAAGTTTGTGAAATGGAAAAACAATTGGCTGTAGAAAACCACAACTATTGAACATACCAAAACCAAATGCATAAAATTCTGTGTTTATCAACCTATGTGACTATTGAAGCTGGCTGTTAATTTTGTTTGGGTTGGCAGCTGAACTGGCAAAATTGAGGCATCCAAGAAACAGATGAATGTAAATACCCTCCAGCAATGGTTGTCTGTGGTTCTGCCTTGAATGAATGTTGCTGATGTGACGGTTGTTAGCCTGTAAGCTTTACTTACAAGCTGTGGAACCACTGTCAAGGGGAATGGACCACTTGTACTTTATTCTGAAGACTTAGAGTTAGGAAACCCAGAATGAACATCTAAATCCTGGATTACACTACTAAACTGTGCTTTACTTTGCTCTTCTTCCAGTCTTCCAGGCTATGGATACACAGTCTTCCAGGCTATGGATGATCTGCCTTAAATGTTTTTGCTTAAAAGAGAATTAGGGAAAGCGGTCCAGAAGTCCCTCACCAAGAGCCCAAATGCAGGAGCTCTCCAGTGTCTCTCATTCCCCAGCCAGAATGATGAAAGACGATGACTCAGGGAGAAGAGAGTGTACAAGAGCTGATGTGTCTCAGTTAACAGTTAGCTTGTATACCAGCAGATGCTGTCCATTGTGATTAGGTTTACTTGATTAATGCAGAGTGATAGGCTTGTGCAGAGCACATCAGGTTTTGTGGAATAAAGTAACTATCTTTCAAAGAAAGTGGAAATGTAGTTGTAATAGGGTTGTTCAGGTTAAGTAAAAATCTATTTTTAAAGATTTGGCTTACGTTCATTCAGGCTTTTTTTCCCTGTTCTGCACTTAGACCGAGGAAGAAAGGTTTCATTATGCATGATAGAGATCCAGGTTCTTAGAGATTGCCTTTTCTTCCAGCCTGTGGAATCTGCCAGTGCAATCTGTTATCAGAGCTCCGAAGTGGCTTTAGAAGGCAGAGTGGATTCCTTTGAGAACTGGTTGGTCCAAAATATTGTGCAGTCTCGGGTGCCAAATACATTGTTCTGATTAAATGTTTGATTGAATTTGTAAGGAAAGCATAACTCTGTACAGTAATCAGCAGATACTTGTAGAGAAGCTGGTGATTATGTGTGTGAGACGCCATTCTGCTAACCATCTGACAGGGCACAAGACTTAACACCTGCTTACCTCACTTGTCCTTTCAGAAGAGGAAATAAGTTACGGGGTAACTATAACAAAATGCTACAAAAGAGGTAAAATTCTATGCTGCGTTTCTTCAACAGATAAGAAATCGATTATTGTACATTTCCTGTTATTGCAGGTCTTTGATATTTGGAAAACCAGAACTATAGGCCTAAAACAGTGTCCTTAATTGAACATAATTATGCTTTTTTTTTTTTTAAAGCATTATCCTTTTAAACCAGAAAAAACAACTTAGGCTTAACAGAACACTATATTCTATGGTAAACATTTCCTTCCAAATCTGACAGCCTCCACTTTTTGGTTCTGGTTCTTACAGAATACCTTCTTGGATTACAAAAAAAAAAAAGCCAACCCAACAACCTTCCATTCCATCTCAAATGAGGGCAGTAGCTGATGAATTAAACTCTCCTCATTTTCCCAGCCCTTAATTTAATGCAGCATCTTTGGGACTCCATACCCTGGTGCCTTACCATCTTCAAGCCTCTAGGCAGAACCTCAGCACGCTTGATGGCGAAAGAATCACACAGCTGCAAGCAATTTTCATTTAAAAAATTTGACTTCCCTGGTCACTAAACTAGTGCTCTTCGTTGAGTGCTTTCCTGTTATAATTGTGCTGCCCATATTCTAAATGCTCCCCCACATGATGTTGTATGTGTGCAGGAGAAGTGGATTTTGGAGATGGACAAATGGACCTGGATTTAAGCTGCAGCTCTATCACAAACCTTCAGATGGCTTTAAGCAGGTGACTTCAGTGTCCTCAAACGTAAAGATAAAAAATAAAGTAGAACTTACACTTTTTTCTTGTTTCCTGGTACAAGAATAAACTGGAATAAAAAAGCTGATGTACTTTGCCCAGAAACGCCAACTGCAAATATCAGTTATGTTCCCTTCTAACTTACACTACACATGCAAAACTTCTAACACACTTTGAAAAATAATCTTTATTCTTTTAGAGAAATCTGAAATACATAGAGGTGAATATGAAAGCAATGTAAACATGTCACTTGGATAAAATACAAAATCCATTTGACAGTTCTCATATTTTTATACTCTGAGGAAGAAAAGTTTAATTTTTTTTTTGTTTATGAAAAAGGCATTACTGATCTACCATTTAATCATCCGGGTTTTATTTTATTTCACCGCTCCTCCTCCCCCATCAATATTCTCATCTTCTTGTGACCAAGAGGTCCTAATGATGAGGTAGCTTTTCTGATGGGAGGGAGGGGGTGTGTCTGCAGCCAGCGAGCAAAGGAAGGCTGTGGGTGCCGGAGGATCCAGCCGGCCAGCCCCCGTCACTCTGGACACACAGAATTCTTTTTTAACATTAAATATGTTTATAACTTAGTCCCTTATTTGTCAGGAAAGGCTACCTATGGAGTCAGTGAAGAACACACAGCCCAGGTTCAGATCTGTGCTGGACCTCACACTTGGTGATCTTGAGAAAGTTGCTAACTTTTCTGATTTCAGTGTTTTTTCATCTGTGGAACGGGAACAATCTCATAAACTTGTTACAAGGATACACTGCAATGAGTGAATATATGTATAAAGCTCTGAGAATAGTACTTGAAGCATAGTAAATGCCTTAGAGCTCTGAACCTGTCATACATGAAACTTCTGTCTGTCCTGACCAGCTCCAAGGTAGAGCTTGCAGGAAAAGGAAAGCATTTAAAGGACAGACAGTGCAAACTGGCTTTCAGCCTATACTTGGCTTGCTACCTCTCAGTTCCCTCCTTTCCTCTCCTTGAAGCCAGTGACCTCAAAGTCTTCTCCCTGCCCTAATGCAGTGTATGGTATTGGAGTTGTATGTTCCAGTCAAGTGCAAGGTTATTTCCTTATGTGCCTACATATGCCAGGGACAGAGAGACACGGGGTGGTCTTTATTTGCTTGATAGAGGAGGCTTGTTCAACCTGGAATGAAAGAGGCAGATTTTATTAAGCTTTGGATAGACACTTGATATCCTCGGAGTCAATAAGCACTTTTTAAAATGACATAGTCATTTTACTATTTCTAAAACAGTAAATACGGTTCTAGTACTAAGTCTTTATGTCATAGACTCCTCATAACTCAGCTTAAGTAAGAAAAGTCAAGTAATATCGAATAATAGGGTCTCTCAGGTTTGCCTCCTGGGGACAGTATAGGTTGAAAGCCAGTTTGCACTGTCTGTCCTTTAAATGCTTTCCTTTTCCTGTAGGAGTCATGTATTCTGAAGGCTGGTGTGTTACGGCAGAAAACTGACCTTGTGTTCAGGGTATTTGTTTTCTAATGTTAAATTTGCCCCCATCTATGTGACCTTGACATATTTTTAACTACTCTCACACAGTGAAACTGCTGGAAGTCCTTTTCCTTAGTAAAATACTATGACAAAAATGGAATAATACTGTATAAGATATAGTCTCACAAGAAAAGCATCTGTGCAGATAGATATGAGATCGTTGTTACTATAAAGTGCCAGTAACATCACATCCACTGTTTGAGAATTATTTCAAGGACTATGAAATCCGTCAACTTGAAAGTGTTAAGTAAATTAAAATCTGTGGTCTGTTGCAAACGCCTAACATGTGCTGATGGTAGAGGGGGAGTAAGCAGAGAACAAAAGGGAAGGAGTCCATTGGCTGGAATCATAGGCATGGATCTTATTGTTATTTTTGCTGCTGTAAAGGAATGTGAAGTAAGAAGCTTTTTATAACTTCTTATGGCCCAGCAAAAAGAAATACAGTAATGTTTGGAAATGTCTTGCCTTAAGAAAGACTTAGAAATCTTAGCACAAAGTGTAAAAGATAAATAACAGAAGAGTAAATGCAAAGGTGAACAGCTTATTATGGTGGTTCTGGATCACTTGCAGAACACTTTAACCTTTTTCCCCCACCCACCTGTCTTGTTTTAACAATCTTTCTTTGTGGGTAGTGGTATAAATTTGAATCTAGATTCTGCCACTTGACTAGTGTATGCTGTGACCTTAAAGCAAATTACCTTGTCCTCTCTCCACGCTGGTGTTTTCCTCTTTAAATTGAGGGTAATAGTACCCACCTCATTGGGTTGATCTAGGATCCCCTGTGTTGGATGTCAGGTACAGTGTTTAACAAATATCCACCGTCATTATTAAAGGAAATTAATGTCAAGAAGACAGTAGGACTCAAGTAGAATAGTCTAAGCCCACTGATAGGTTATAGCCCCTGGCCCATGTTCTTTATGGTTAAAGGACTCTTTTAGAAAGACACCTGTAATGTTGGTAAGCTTAAGGAAAGGTAAGCTACAGTTACATTACCAGAATAATACACTTCTGTGGCCCAGCTCCCATCTAAGTGATTAAATGGAGTATTCTCTTTTCAATCAGGACATGCTCCAAAACCCCGCCGGCTGCCTGACACCGTGGAAAGTACGAAGACCCATGCATACATTGGCTTCCCTAAATGTACACACAAGACAAAATGGCACAGAGATTAACAGTAATAGCTCGTAATAAATAGAACAGTTTTAACAATATACTGTTGCATTGTCACTATAGATGCAAATATGATCTCTTTCAAAATATCTTACTGTACATGTTTTTGTTCCTCTGTTGACTGGGATAACTGAAACCTCAGCTACCATAACAATCCCCTGGGATGGGTATGTGTAAGGAGAGGATATATGCATATATTAAAATGACCCCATCTTTTAGGGATTTGCTGTCAATAATAGGAATTGTAGGATAAGTGAAATAGTCCTTTTCTAGGGTGATGTGTGTGTGTTAAGCACCCTGCATTTCAGTGTTCCATTACACCCTCTGTGCCCTAGATGCTCAAAACATATGTGCTGCCTCTACTGCTTAAGTGTTTTGTTTGTTGTTTATTAAGTAATCCTAAATTTGCCTAATTTTTTCCAGAAATAATCAGTATTTCTGCTCAAATATCCAGTATTTTATGAAGAAGGGGAATCTAATTTTCATTCTTCAGATTTACTGAGTTGCTGCTGTGTGCCAGGCAGTGTCCTAGACTTGGGTGCTGATGCTTGTGTCTTGAGAGGGCACAGGTTTCGTGGGGAAGACCAAAAAGAAGAAATGATGTGATAAGGGCTAGGAGAGGGTTCAGGTTGGAGGACTAGGAACACAAGTGATGAAGTTGTATAAGGTGTGGAGCAGTCAGAAGGGTTCACACGGACCATCACCAAAGACCAGAGGCTTCTGGGCAGACTAGAAAAGGCTGGTTGGCCAGGTGCAGGGTGTGACCAAGATCTTAGAGGGCAAGCACTAGGGAGTGGTGGGGTTGGGGGGTGGGTGGTAATGGCTGCCCTTTCAGTCAAGATACCTGTAGGAAATGGGGATTTCAGCAAATTCTGTGACTGGAAATAAAGTTGCCACACTTATGTTCTTTATTTATAAGCATCGACTCTAATGCTGTGTTTTCTTAAAACTAATCTGCTGAATATTTAAGGGTGCTGATGACTTGTTACCTTTTTTTTTTAAGGATCATTATAATTGTTATGATGTGCAAACATTAAAAATAAGCAACATGGGGCCTCCCTGGTGGCACAGCGGGTTGAACGATGCACTGTGAGGCAAACTGCAGCCACTGCAGCACAAGTTCCATCCCTGACCCCGGCCAGGGAGGGGACCCACATGGCGCAGCAGACCCTTGGCAGTATGTTCCAGTCAGTCTGCCTGTTCTGCTCCCCGCTGTCTCTGGTGAATCCTCTCACCGCCCACACCTCTGGCCTGTACCTCAGCTCTTGAATGCATAAATAGATAAATCTTTTAAAAAAATAATAACCTGAAGGGATGTTTTTGACTTGATATAAGGTTTTAGACATGTTAGATGTATACAAGCACACGTTTTCAAGCAATAAATTGAAGTTTCCACAATCTAGTGATCTTTAAATATAGCAAATGATACTCATTCAAGGGAGAGGACTATTTTAAAGAGCTGTTTTCTTATATGGAATTTTAGGTTTAGCCACTGGGTATTTTTTGTTGTTAGTAATATTTCTGTCACTAATCTGCTCACTAAAAAGTTTTTAATTCTCTTTGCTGTAGGTTCATCTGTTTTGTTTTCTTGTTAAAACTAGTTAACATATTTATAAGTAATAAAATTACCACTTATTTCCAGGCTTTGAATATTCATCCCTTTCCTTTTTTTATTTATTAAACTTTATGCTTACAAAGTGATCCTAGTGGAAGACTGCTAAAGTTGGATACAGTTGTTCAGTGGGTTAAAAAAGTGTCTGACACAGGCTCCCAACAATTCTCAGCAGCAAAAGCGCCTAGTCAACATGAAACTTACTTGCTCTGGCTGTTTCAGGGGATTCTTTTAGTTGATTTGAAACAGAGCCCACAAGAGAAGTCTCATCTGCCAGTTCTTCTCAACATAGTAGCAGCCGCTGTGACAAGTTTTACAAAAGTTACAGCTCCCTTAACTAAAATTAAAAAGAAAACAAAAGTGAAATCGAAGTCATGACAAAATGTGGATGTAAGTTCTGAATCACCATCAGAGAATAATATGATGAGGCCCTAACTTTGTGCTGCTATCAGGAAGGCAGCATTTTGTCTCTGTGTTGTGCCTTTTTAAATTCAGACTTTCTCTGGCTGTTTTTGTTTTTTTTTTTTTTTTTTTGCTGTTGTTTTTGTTTTTCTGTCTTGTGACATCACTGTGGTTGTGCTGTTTTCTTGCAGTGGAGTCATTAAGGAACTCTGAAGATCCTGCTTGTGCACATGCGCTCCCTAGTTCAATGCTGTTTCAGGGATTTCCTTTGACTTTGAAAAGCAAATCGGTCCCAGAACTAAAAGTAAAATTGTATTAACCAACTTTCACTCACTCAGTGCCATTTGAAATTATGCCCAGTGTGAAAGAGTAAGAACTGAAATAGAGTAGAATGTTGCTTAGCTTTGTTTGCTTGTGAAAGTTTACATTTCCACCCCTTCCCTTTATTGCACAGAGGAAGATTATCTTCCCCCAGCCCCTCGCCCCAGAGTGCAGACCTGCCTTTCCATATGGCATTGGTGTCTGCAGTGCCTTACTATTTATAAAGGCAGTCACATGTCTTTCACCTCAAGAACATCATCTGACTTTGAAGCGGTGCATGGGTTCCCTGAGAGATGGAGAGCCTGGGAGCAGCTTCCAGCTCTGTGCTGCCTGCCTGTGAGAGGCAGACCGCTGGGACTCCCAGGCCCTGGGAAGGTGCTTTGTCTTCTCAAATTGAGTGAGCATCTCATTGCTTCCTTCACTTTTCTTGATTGTGATCGTTGTGTGGAAAATATTCTTTTGAAATGCTTATCTCTGAGAGGCATGTAAGATAACACAGATGAAGATTTGTTCTTAAAAATTATCTGAAGCTTTAAGAACTGAATTGGAAAGGGATGGCGGTACATGCCAACTTGCTTTTAAGAATGAATAAAAATCAAACTTGGTTATGTTAATTTGTATGAGTAAATATCTTTTTAAAATTCTTCATATTGTTAACAGTATAATAAGTAACTCATGTTTATATTTACCTAAATTTTTTGTGAAGGCTGAAATGAAATGCAGTGATTTCTAAATATCATACTAAGGCAGTTTCCATTGTTTTATAGAAGACTTTTCCCCCATAATAGGATTCTTCATTTGTTAATGAACTTATTAAATGTAATTTAAAATGGTTTTATGTTGAACGTATGGTAGTGATTATATAATGAAAAGCAAATGTGAACTTCCTGGGTTAAGTCTCAGTACTATTACCTCCATGGCCTGAGTTCCATCCCTGGCCAGGAAGGTGACCCACAAAGGCACAGCAGACTCCTCCTGTTCCCCCCCCTGCTCCCCTCAGCAGTGTGTTTCAGTCTGTCTATCTGTTCTGCTCCCCACTCTGTCTCCGGTGAATCCTCTCACCTTCCTCCCACCCCCACACACCTCTAACCTACATCACAGTTCTACACCCCCCAAAAAGAAAAGTTTTTTTTAAAAAAAAGCAAAGCAAATGCTAGATAGATAGTTCCAGGTCAGCATAACAGGTTGTGTATTGAGGCATAAGAATGACTGATAATTACAAATACTGTTGTGCTTCTGCTTTTTCCTTTTGGGACTTAGTGACATCAGCGATTTTTTGCTTGTTTTTTTTTCCCTGATGTTATAAAAATGTTTAAGTAGGATTCTTTTGTGACAAATTATGTATTTGTTTTTGTTTCATCGTCATTTGTTTTATCTACAGGTGTTGACTTTAAAATCAAAACTGTAGAGCTACGAGGAAAGAAAATTAGGTTACAGATCTGGTAAGTGGGAGAGTCTGCACCCACTAATAGCTGTATGTGTTTAACAGTCCATACGCTTGTCTAATAAAATTAACTGTTCGAGCTGGTTTGCCTCTCCCACTTGATCTCTCATTTGCTCATTTTTAAAGAAAATGAACAATGCTTCTTTCAAGAGAGAATTTAGATAAGAGTCCCCATATTCATACTCCATTTGCACAAAGCTGTGGAAAGAACGTCACTTTAATAACATTATCATTAATGTTTTTATTACTGTTCTTTATTACTGTTGAGTTTATTAGTGGAGCCTTTATGCTTCTTTTCAAATCATTTGATAGTATCAAAATGACCTCAAATGCTTATCTTCCTGCTGTAAAGTTACTTTGACAGTATTCAGAGGAAGTCCAGTATATTCCTAACCAGATTGCCCCTAACAGTTTCAGGGTCAGCCTCTTGCAGCCAGATCAGGGCCCTCCCTGGTGGCACAGTGTGAACCTCACTGGGCTGTGCATGCCCCCTGCTGCCTGGTATTGATGCCACGGCACACAAACCCCGCTAACGCTAGCTGGAAGTGAGTCCAGAGCCCCTTTCTCACATCCTAACCAGCTGTGTTTCCGCTCCAGCGGCTGGCTCACTGTTGGTGCTCAGGAGACCCTGTGTGCAGAAAGGCTGGTGCTGGTGGTGGTTTGAAGTGGCACCGTTGAGGTGTCCTGAGAGGCCCAGTGGCGTGCAGCCACACCGCAGCAGTGTACTCAGCTTACTAACTCCTCTCGGCAGGTCACCTCCGCTCTCAGTGTGTGTCCACCGTGTGTGTGTGTGCTTTCATCTGCGTTAATCCTGCCTCACCTGTGGCGTCATCGGTCACCTAATGCTTGAATGTTAGTGCCATGCCTCCATTCTTCATCCGCGTCCCTGTCTGGGGCGCACCCACAGCCGAACCAGCATTGCTTGTCTAAGGTAATGTCTTCATTTGGTCATCTGTGATTATATATCCCGGCTTAAGGATTTTGGGGGTTTGTTGGGTGGTTCTGTTTTGTGGTTTTGATTTTTGGCACCTCTGTTCTTAGCTTGATTATGAAACATTAACATCTCCTAAATATTTAATAGCAAAAAAATAATAATAATAAAAATGCTATTATTCTCCTAGCCCATGACTGAATAGGGAGCAAACAGTGTTTTGTGTGGTGCTCTTTTTTTTTTTTTAACTGTCAACAGAATATTTCACATGATCTGCTGTTTCTATCTATAAATTCTTCAAGGTAGAGACTACCATTAAAAGGACTCCTGTCTGTGTGGGAGATACTTTTAACTGTGAGATAGCCTCCAGGACAGTGTATATGTTAGGAGAGTATTTAAAGTTTTTTAGTGCATGACAGCAGCATCTAAATGATGACATTATGACCTAAAAAGACATAATTAAGGTATGCACTGTTCAGTTCCCACAGCAAACAGTAGTCATCTAACTGAACTATAAAAGTACGTTCTGTTGTCCTGAGCCTCTCTGGAGCTCTGCCTAGGAAGTCTGGCTGGGGACAGTGGATGCTGCTGGGTCTCTGCAGTGCCTGTGAGGCTGGTCTCAGAGGTTCCCACCTCATGAGTCCCGCTCATGGGGGACGGGGTGATAGTGCAGGAGATGCATGGCCACTGGAAGCCATTTTCTCTCTGTTAAAGCTTTCCCTAAGAAAACTGTCCTTCTGCTTCTTG
Organism: Galemys pyrenaicus; assembly: GCA_019455555.1. Lineage (NCBI taxonomy): Eukaryota > Metazoa > Chordata > Mammalia > Eulipotyphla > Talpidae > Galemys > Galemys pyrenaicus. The sequence continues at coordinate 5,645,186 of JAGFMF010011493.1, forward strand.
ATTCTTCACTCCTCAGACTTCATTCTCAAAAAACTTAAAACAATACAGCACTGCTAAAGAGTTTAACTGAAGGAGGAAAATTGAGATTCATTGAATTTACTGAAAGTTTGATTATAAGTTTTCCATAGGAAATAGCCCAGTGATTAATTTAGGAAGAAGGATGGCCTCTCCTGAGGAGTTTTCATCATCCACAAATACTAGGGACTTATTAATCATGTAATACTCAATATTTTTTTTTCCTCTGAAGTATATAAAGAATAAAAGACCTTTTGCTTCATTGTTGTTATCTAGTAAGTAGAAAGGAAGTCTTGGGTCACACAGTTCATAATTTAAAACATCAACACACGGCTTGTTTGGAGTGGGGTCGCAGTCCCTGAGCTGTGCACTCTCTGTTGTGACTCTGTTCTGTCCCCAGCTGAGGGTATGGAAGGAGCCACTGTTGTGGAAAGGATACTTTGAAAGGACTCAGCAGCCTCTGTTCTGATTTTGTAGACTGTCAATTCAATGTAAGCTTTGCCAGTCAGTTTCCAGAGGTGTCTTATTAAAATAAGGTCTTTTTTCTTAATGATTTCTGGATATAGCTAATATAAGAAAATATTCTTTACTACATTATTATTATAGAGTTTAAAATATCAAAAACTGCAGATCACATTGTCATTTTTGTATCATTTTCTGTGGTTGCCACATATTTCTGTTCCATGATTATCGCAGTCACAAAAAGGACCATTTTTTCCAGTTCTGTACTCAAAATGTTTCTTCACGTATATAAAAACTTTAATACTTAAAATAAAATGTGTCAACCGAATATACTAAGTTCATCAGTTTATATTCAGATGTAAAATTACCAAGCATCTTATGCTGCCCTGGAGTCACTGTTTAAAATGGAGTTGAAACCATGAAATTGTCTACCTCCCTTTAGACAAACATGGACTCAAATGCTCTTTGCAAGGGCCTCTTCGTTCCTGCCATTCGCGCTCTCCTTCGGACTAGCCTCCACTCTTGGGAGAATTTTATTTTAACCATTGTTCTTATGTTGGCATCAAGCTAGTTCCCTTTCATTCCCTGCTTTAAAGAGGTAGAGCATTTTATACATAGAGAAAAGGGTTCCTGCCCGCAAATGGATAATTGTCACTTAACAGGATACTAACTATAACCAGTAAAATGGTGGAATTTTTGAAAAATTGTCCTATGACCAAACAATTGTGAGAACTTTTCAATTTATATCCAAAGCAAAGAGCAAAATATTAAATGGGATTACATGCTAGCTTAGCAAGTGATGTAACAAATTTTAAAAATTCAATAATTTGAATTCACAAAATTATTTTATAATATAAATTTAATAAATTATAAAAACTGACATTAATAAACTGCAGATTTCTAGAAATCAGCTCTTTATAGTCAAAATTCAGGTTCATGGAGATAAAGAGGGGAAATAATAAAATTTTGCATCTTCCTAAAAAGATAAAAGTATGAAAAACATTGATATCTAGCTAAAAGATTAAAATTACATCGATTAAAAATGTCAAAGTGGCATATAATTGCAGAGAGGCTTGATGAAGATCTTATATTGATTGATGTTTGGATTTGGGACCCTGATATGTCATGCTAACCACATTTTCAGTGTAGAAATAAGTGTTACTTGGGCTTTTTAAAGAGAGGAGAGATAGTGTTCCTTAACAATATTTAAACTACTCAGGAACATTTCTTAAAATTTTAAAATAATTTGCCCTAAGCTTAGTTTAAACAAATAATCCTTGTGGTAGTAAGGGAAACAGCTCTGATAGATTAACTCTGTTGGTTTGAATATATAGTCCTACAGTCTGGGATTCTAGACGTAATGGTGTTCATTAATTCCTGATGTAAAGGAATGTATCTAAGTCAGTTCCTTTAGTGCCGTACTAAGTTGGTAGAAATTATAAAGAATTCAGTCCCCATCTATCATATTAAGTTTTCTAATCTTTGGCAGTTCTAGGTCAGAAAATAAAGGTATTTTTATGCCTTGTGATAGTGTCAGCCTTTATCGATAGCCCACTGTGGGCCAGGCATGCTGTGGCATGGGCCCTGGTAGACAGAAACAGCACAGCTGCAGTCCTCCCAGGTCTTCCATTCTTGGGCAGCAGAGGTTGTTACAGGCTCTGGAACTCGGCAGAAATGACTGGCTATATGTGAAAATGTCTTTTCCAACAAACTTTATCCTAATGACACACCACTAAAGTGAACTAATTTAGTGGCAGGTCTAATCTAAACAAGCTATAGAACTCTAACACCATTGCCAAAAGGTGTTTTCAGGTTCCAGCCCCACTCAGTGTACACCCTGAGGAATGTGTTCTTGTTAGCAAAATCAGACGTTAAGCAACCGCTTTGGTTAAGTGAGAGTTAAAAGGAAGCTTAAATACGAATTATTGTCTAGGTATTTTCTCCGTGTTTCTGCCTTTTGCAGAGGGTGTTACACTTGCTGCCATGTCAGGAATATGAGCTCGATTCAGAAAAGCTGAGCTCGCCAAAGAAAACAAGCCATGTGCTCAGTACCCTGGGCCTGTTCTCCTCTTGCTGGCACAGAGCTTACCACGGCCCAGCCACGGCCACCCAAACAGGATTTGCATCAGTGCTTTTGGGAAATGATAGCACGTATACCTATTAATATGCCAGTTTATAGAAGCAAAATACCTAGAAACACTGACCTGAATATAATACTTGATGATTTAAAAATAGAACAGTTTTGACATCAGCCACCTAACTCCTTGTATATATTTGCTTTTCCTTTTATTCTCTCCGTATCAGTTTCCAGAGTGTGGGAGATTGGAGAGTTAGGTCCTTTTGGAATAAAGTTTATGATTTGGGGCCAGGGAGTGAGTGTGCTCAAGTGCATTTACTGAATTTATAGTATTAAATTATTTTATATTTATGATTCTAGAATGCCAAAAAATTACAAAGCTAATTGAGTACGTACGGTATGAGTTAAGAAACCAAAATTTACTTTCATGCTTAAGGCTATATGTGAATTTTTACTTTGGAAAGACATTTCATTTGAAAAGATTTTGCTACATATATAGGATTTTTAGCATCTTTATTTAAATTGCTGCAGGATTAACATTCTCTTTTACCCCTTTCATCATGATTAATCTTTTTGCCACAAAAATCCTCATTTTCTTTCAAAATCTTGATTTTAAAGAAATGGGGACATCCTGTTTTTGTTTGAGTATAATTAGCTAGAAAAGTTACCTCTAGTAATAATATGCACTGATAGGATTTTCTGGTCACTAAAAGGAATCAGCCTGTTTGCATGGAATTTGGGGTTGCTTTCTCTGGTTATTGTTTTAGGAACCGATTATTACTGCTATTTCTTAGGGACACAGCAGGGCAGGAGAGATTCAACAGCATTACCTCAGCTTATTACAGAAGTGCCAAGGGGATCATATTAGTATATGATATCACCAAGAAGGAGACATTTGATGATTTGCCAAAATGGATGAAGATGATTGATAAGGTAGGTGTTGGCATTTTTTCTCTCAGAAGTGAACTCTTGTGAGTGTAATCCCTACAAAAGGAAGGAGGAGAATAATATTTATAGAACGTATGCATTTTTATACTGAATGTCATTTTGTCCATATTATAACCGTCAGAGTAGGTATATGTTCCTGTATAATGGATGGGGAAAAGAAGAATTAGAATTTGTCCAAAATCAGCTTATAAGTAATAAAACCACAGTTTTTATTCTGCTGTCCTACACTGTGGTTTCCAGACCCACAGTTGCTCATTCCATGTTTCTGTGGAATTAGACATAGGATGTTTTTATCTCTCTGGAAAGTTCTCTTGAACATACATTTTATGAGTGTTCAGAGTGTGAACTCTGTGGATGCCTGTGGACAGTCCAAGTGCTATGGACCACCTGCTGCCCTCAACTTACAGATGTCCTCTGAGTCCTTTGGCTTAACAAAATAGTTCTTTGGCTTGCTAACCTGTGTCTATGAGTACTGTAACCTGTGGGTTCCCCTCTAAATATATATTTTTAGAAATGCACATATCTTAGAGGGGAACCCACAGTTTACGGTACTCATGTAGACACATTTTTAGAGCAGTTGGGAGTGAAATGTGGAATAATTTCAACATTTTGAGAGTTTCCTTCCCCTCATGCAATAAGTTAATGTTTGGTTCCTTTGACTAATAAGCACACAATGTCCTAGAATTGGATTTTGTTTGCAGATCGTGTTGAACCCATCTGTGACATATGCTGGAGGAGGTTTGCCAGCTTTACCAGCACGTTGTCAGTATGTGCCTGTGAAATGCATTCAGGCCCAGAGTTACAGTGTTACCGAGAGGACCCGGACACACCCTCAGCCGGCCCCACGCCTGGCTGGCTGTGATGCATGTCACTCGCTGGTCCTGCTTTCTTCATTGTTGCAGCCACAGGGGAAATTAGCAGTCAACCATAACACTGGTTCTGAAAGCAGCTAAAATTTTCAGAGCCAATGGAATAAATTTAAAATGAAAGGCAATGACCTCGACCCAGAGGGCTCCATTACTTTGTTCAGCTTACGAATCTGCAGCGGATGCTTGCCTGCCTCTGATACCTTGCTCTTGCCTTTAACCCTTTTGTGGGAGATCTCATTCTTGAGTGCTTACCGTGTCCTAGGCACTGTTTTCACTCCGTGCCAGCCCTGTCCGGGGGGCACCGTTATCCTCACCTGCACAAGAAGACCAGGACCCCTGCTCCTGGGTAACACAGCCAGGGTCACACTGTCAGGTGCCTTTTGCTGCAGTCTGCGTCAAATAATTTTGTAGAATACACAAAATGAAACAAGATATTCAAAAGATTTTAACCTTTTTAAAGAGAAAAATTCTATTATGCCTATATATTTTTTAACTTAGAAATGGAGTTTAATGTTTTTCCCATACCTTGTTCTTAGAGTAAATCTGGAAAGTGAAAAACAACAAAAAAAACACACACACAAAGGGGAATTTGATGGTTCTGCTGTTTTGAAAAGCCAAATTGGATCTGTGCTCTATCAAATTTTATATCTTGCTTATTCTACTAGAGATTCTATCATAAGGGCCTTCCTGTGTCATATTAATGTTCTTCCAAAGCATTTTTCTTACGACGGCATGCTTTTAAATCATTTCTTCATTTTTTTGAACTTTGTTGAACTTTGAGGAATTTTTTTTTCCCTTCCAATTGATGATCACCTGAGGTGTAGAGCTTTGCGGTGTTTTGAATCATTTCCCTAGGATAGGCTCTGAGGACTTAGTGGTCACGGGCTAAGAATATTGTGTATCTCCGCATTGCTTTCTTAATGCAGTGAGCCCGGTAAGAAGTGTCTCCCTCACCAGCGTACCAGCACTGCCTGGCACGGAGCAGGGGTTCAAAGATGTGTGGAGTACATGACTACATGAGTGAAAAATGCTGGGCTGGTTTACATTTCCTGTCGTGTATGACAATGCTCATCATTGAAATGCAGCTTCTTTTAAAATTTCACAGTATGCCTCAGAAGATGCAGAACTTCTCTTAGTTGGAAATAAGTTGGACTGTGAAACTGACAGAGAAATCACCAGACAGCAAGGTGAAAAGGTGAGAGTTAGTGATTTTCTCTTAATGTATTTTAACCTTTCTTGTAGAATCAAGGATATTTGCGTTTTAAATGGTAGCTACCTTACCATTTTTAGAAACTTAGAGCTCCTGATAATCATCTTCAGATTTTGTTTTTTTATTTCCTTATGATGTAGGTGCTTGCACTTGGTATTTAAGCATAAACAGGACATTAAGGGTCTTTGGTCCCACCCCTTCCCTTAGCACTGAAGCCCAGAAGACTGGCATTGTCCTGGCCCTGGGCCGCATGCATTAGTCTGTGTTAGGCCCACACAGAGGAAAGATAATTTTTGTTTTCTTAGTTTGCACAGCAGATAACTGGGATGCGTTTCTGTGAAGCAAGTGCCAAGGATAACTTCAATGTGGATGAAATCTTTCTGAAACTTGTTGATGACATTCTGAAAAAGGTAAAAAAAGAGGAAGACTCTACTTCATGTCATACCTGTTCACCACTCTTTATTATTTCTTGGTTGAGAACTTTCCATTTAGAAGATGTGCTGAGTTTGCTCAGACTCAAGACCCAGGTGAAGTTGGTAGCCCAAGCGGAGGTGTCTAGCCTGAGTCCAGCGCTGTGTCCAGCCCCCCCAGCCCGGGTGCCAGTGTCTCTGCTTAGCTTTCCATAAAGTTTGTGAAGTGATCGGGGGAGGCATAAAAATGGGCTGTTTTATTTCATGTTTGCTTTGCTTTTTCGTTTTTCTCCTCTTCACAAGAATCCAGCTCAGTACAGGCCGTGGAGACCTGGCAGAGTGAGCCAGCGCCTTGGCTGAGTGGAGGCCCTCTCCTGCCCCCCGGTGCTCTGCCTTAGCCACCCTCTGGGCCCCCCTAACCTCTCCGTGGTGCTGAGTCACGTGAAAGTTCCTGGGAATCAAAGTTACTTCATTGAGCAGCGGCAGTTTCTATAGACTTACATTCAGAGGTTTTTAGTTAGAACGTTAAGTGTGTATTCTTATTACATATAATCTGCTCAGTTCAAGCATAATTTGGAAGCCTCTAATATAAACTGGTAGCTTAACATGATTTCCAGGAGAGGTTTTTTTTTTTTTTTAACTCTTCTCATTGAGTTAACATTGATGTTAATGTTACATGTATGATTTAGAGGTAGAGGATCATACCCTTCAGATGTATGTTACCAAGTGATTTAATATTGAGAACAGAGAAATACTTATCATTTATTAATGCCTTGAATTTTCATTTTATTGAGCTCTATGAAAATACATGTTTATGCAGTCCATCTGGTCTCTTCTGCCAAAAAGTATGAAGTAGGCTGACTAGTGTAAGTGTTGAACATGAAATACTTGAACCTGGTTTTTATTTTTCAGCTCAATATTTGACTGACTAGTTGAACGTAGATGATTAGAAAGCTTTCTTTAAAGATCTTTATATAATTGCACAATTTGCAAAGCACTTATATACAAATTGTTGGTTTAATGTATTTGTTTTCACTCTGTCTGTAGATGCCTCTGGATATTTTGAGGAATGAGTTGTCCAATAGTATCCTCTCATTACAACCAGAACCTGAGATTCCACCAGAACTGCCTCCACCAAGACCACACGTCCGATGCTGTTGATTTGCTACTTTGGAGACAAAGTGGAAATGATTCCTGGAAAGGGGAAGGTGTTCTGTTCTGCACTACAATCATTTTGAAAATTTCCTTTCGCACTTTGTAATCCAAGTCAGAGCTATACACTAACTTGTAAATATGCAAATATGCAATCCTGGGTAAGTTTTGGTTATAAATCACATATTTCCCTCCAAATTACTATATTTCATTCATTATCCCAGGGTCTGGTGTATGCACACTGGGAAATGTAGTACTTCTAATATGAAGAATGGGAGAAATGAAAGGTATAATGTTTCTTGAACTAAATAATATAATTGTCCTTGTTAATTATACTATGGGGACAAAAGATATTCTGATAAGAAGAAAGAACGTGGTGCTTTGCTTACTGTTGTAAAGGAAATTTGTAAAACTGAAGACTTTTTGGAAAAAAGCTATCTTAAGTGCTTTTTCTTTATTTACAAGACATTTCCCCCAGCTATCGCATCTTTGAAATATTGGGTTATTTCTGCCACAAAGCAAATCTTCATTCATAGCTGTCATTGAAGGTTATTTATTACTGTTATGTAATGATAAGATATTACTACTTAGAGGGTAGAATTTGACTTGGTCCTGAGGCCACAGAGTCTCTCATGGTTTCCTAATTTAGATGTACCTATGCTTTTAAGAACTACAGAGATTCAATAAAGAAATAAGTGGTTTTGAAACTAGAAGATTTTAAAACAACGCTGCTGTTCTAAACAAATCCTGTTTAAAGGAATTTTAAAGAGATACATTTTACTATATCAAAGAACATACATGTATTTGCCTAAACATTCTATAACTTTGTAATGGTAAAACTTCTCCCCTTTACGGTGAAGCTTATTCCTATTCAGCGTAGACTGTGTTTGTTTTTTTTTTCTTTTCTTTTCTTTTTTTTTTTGGTCTGATAATGAATTTGTGAACTTTATCTTTGGTATATCTTTTATTAAATTGCACTGTTTTGTTTAGTCATGGTAAATAAGTAATTATGTATTTGAATAACTTGGGGTGTCTTGAGTGTTGTGATATGAAAAGCATTGTGGTCTTTCTACACTAATGAAGTGCAAATAAAATTTTGTATTTATGAATGACATTTGAGTTGCCGTATTTCTTTGTGTAATTATAGGTTGTATATCTGACGATGTTTTTTATAACATCCACCACCTACTCTTTTGTGTGTTTTAGATAATAAAAATACTGTGTTCTCTGCTCTAGAAAATAGTCTGGCAGTTTCTCTCCTGGGTTTGATTAAATTTTTGTTCTCTTGACTGTCCAGCATATACTTTTTGGGTTTTTTTTTTCCTCCAATAACTGGGATTCTTGTGACAGTAGGACTTTCAGTTTTCTATACTATTATGCTACATGGTTTCTTTAAGGCTAGTCATTCAGTATTCATATTGTAAATGGTTCTGATGACAAATGGCTTATCTTGCCCACATGATGGCCTAGAGGATAATCATGTGATAAGTTGAAACTTAGTCTCTCTTGATTTTTTTTAAAGGAAGCTCTTCTTTGAAAAGTTGCAAAGAAAACATTATATTTTTATAGTTAACATTGTCCTAGATTTGGGTCTCATTTGATTCACACAAAAACAGATAAGTAGATACAGGTGTAAAGTGATTTTTTGATTATCCATGTATATGAAGAGAAACAAAATTCAAGAAAGCACAAATGATTACCTAAGACCCCAACAGATTTTGTTGTGGCTACAAAGTCATATTTCTAGTCTATACACCGGATATTAAACTTAGTTGGAATTCGCCTTCTTCATAGATAATAGTAGATTGAATTACTGTCAGTGTAGTAGGAAAACAACAGCAATACTCTGTATGTACAAATCTCCATCCCTTATCTACTTCCTGGTCTCTGAGTATTTTAAATTGGTAGGTGATTTTATTTAATGGTTGAAAGTTGTGAGTATTGAAACAGGGATAAGTATTAGTTGATGACACATAAAATGAGATAAATCTTGCCTCTAGCTGTAAAATTACCTACAAGCAGTTGGGTTGTTTGGTTTGTTTCAGTGAATGACTTACATTCCCAGGGAGAAAATACCTGTCTTTTGGATTATTTACTGCCTAGAAATTATAACAAGGGTCACAAACTGCAGAATGGGTCAAGACATATTCAGGCCTATTATTTATTTTGCAGTACCATAATTATAGAGTTGGAATTTATTGTGTGATTGCTTTGTGCTTGGGGACTGTGAGGGATACAACCAAGATAAATATGGTAGTCCCTGCTCAAAAGGGTTTACCAAGTAAAAAAGGCAAGAGGACAAGGCAGAAGCTTCCGTCCTGACGTACAAATAGATCCCTCATGAAGCAGGAAGGAGAAGCCAAGGATAGTGGGGATGCGAGTAAACCATTAAATAGTGCAAGGCAGACATTTAAGTGATTATTAAAAGGATTCAAAGGCAACCTCAAGGATAAGAATGGACACATTTAAACATGTACTGCTGCCTAACCCAAATATGCAATTTCTAGCTTCTTGAAAACTAGATGTTTGATTAAGCCTGGTTCGCATGATAGACATAAGATAATTACTAGAAATGTGATTGAACTGTCTACATGTTTCCTTGCAATTAACCATAATAGAATACTTAAAGGGTTTTGAAAACTCCCTTCTTATTTTTAGCAAAGAAAGCTGAAGAATTTACGCATCTGTGGTCAGACAGCTCTGTTCCAGTCTTAGAACCCCATTTAACAAGCAGGAAACTACACCAGCCCAAATTCACCTGCTGTTGGTAAAACAGCTCAGCGCAGGAGCCCAGTGAGAGGAAGCATTATCAGTTCTCCAGACTGCCACCCCCCAGGTAACATTTAGGGGAGGGGCCCAACAACACTGAAGATGCAGTTATTTGGAAAAACTCCATATATGGACTGATTCTGTAAGGATTCAATAAACATCAGTCAAGTCTACTTTCCTTTTAATTCATTCCTTAGCCAATAAAATTTAACTCCTTTTTCTCAACCCATTTCTCCAAAACCTATATAATCTCATTTCCTTTCTTAACTGGGAGGCAGGTTTGAGGTTTTCTCCTGTTAGTCAACTAAACAATAAAGCCCCTTTCTCAAAAGCTGGTGTCATGGTACCAGCCTCTGCACATCGGGCAGTGAGTCCATTGCGTGGTAACAATTAGACTGGCCTTGGGTTGAGCAGAAGTGACCTGGAGCAGGAAGAAGGAAGACGTGAGCACCTGAAAGGGAATTAGGAAAATAAGGTAGAAAAATGATTAGGAAATGAGGCTGAAGACAACCAGGCTGACTTTTGTGTCTATTCCCAGCCAGCTTGGAACAGATCTACCAAAAGTGTATCAGGTTGTGAACCCCAAGCTCAGATGCCCTCCTCCCGCTGCATAGAGCCTTGGGCACTCCAGGAAAATGTCCCAAGTGTGATCTGAATGGAATTCCCCATTTGTCACGTCAGGCCCCTGAGCCATCCAATAATGTTCTCGCCTGTAATTTCAGGTTTTCCCCTTCGTTAGTCTTCCCCTGGCCATAAATTAGCTCAGATTTGTACGTGTTGGAAAAGGTCTCCTTGTTCTCTGCTAGAAACCCCACCCGCCTCCTTGTTGCAGCTGGCTTTAAAGGAGCCAGTGACACGTGCTCTTTGTTCTCACGGCTGAGCCACAGCTCCATTCACTGCCGCCTGCTCCCACCACAACCACCAACCACACACAACGCCAAAATCATCAACCTGTGTGCAAACACAGTGAACCAGTATTAATGTGCTCAAAGTCTACAGCACTGAACACTCATGAGCCTCAGGGCCTTAGGAACCTGAGATGATGCTCAGGGGTTTCTGGCCTCTAAGATGGTAATGACTCATGAGCCATAGAACAGCCTCGTGTTCAGGAACAGGGTCGCTAAAGCCAGTTGGTGTAGATTCCAATCTTGACCACCTTCCAGCTGTGGAATCTTGGTAGATCATGATCAGCACTGCTTAGTGATACTTTCTTTTTGTGTTTTTTTTTAATTTATTTTATTTATGCCCACAATAACTGGAGTATAGGCCAGAGGTGCAGGGGGCGAGAGGATTTACCAGAGACAGAGTGGGGAGCAGAACAGGCGGATCGGCTGAAACACACTGCTGAGGGGAGCAGTGGGCCAGGCAGGAGAGGTCTGCTGCACCATGTGGGTCAGCTTCCTGGCTGGGGATCGAACTTGTGCTGCAGTGGCTGTGGAAGCTCCACAGTGCTGTGCCCAACCCCTTGCACCACCAAGGAGGCTCTCCTTTCCCTTTTCTTTAAAAATTATTGAGGAAAAATATTTTTTATGGAGGCAAAATATATATAACAATTGTAGCCAGTGAGTTAACCACAACATCTTGCAATGTGAGATGGCAGTTTTGTACCACTTTGAGCTTATCCTTACTAGCAGCCGCAAGCATCCTCACTCACATCACAGGTTCTGTCCTCAGCCTACCTGTCAGGGTCCACACCCAGGCCCAAGTGGTGTCTTCAGTCTCTAGCTCAGACCACTCATGAGCTGCAGATATGTAGATTAAATTGCTCACTCTCATCTCCACTTTGGTTTGCCACAGACCCCTCGAATTCAACAGACATTAATTGAAACCAGTATTACCTGCCAATTGTGAGCCAGTCCCCTCCGAGTTGGCCTTCCTCATTTTGTATCTCAGTATAAAGAACCACCATAGTTTCCCAGATCTAAAACTTAGCAGTGAACCTCCTCTTTGCAACTCCCTATATCCAGCTGTTCTTCAAGCTCCATTGAATTGAGCCTCCAAGCTTCGGCATCACTTGAAGCATCCTAGCTCCTCATTTCAATAGTCATTTATCTATGTTTAAATTAGTCTCCCTAGGAAAATACTCACAAGCTGACTGTAACTATTAAATCCCCCCTTATCATCCAAATACATTCAGAAATCCTATGTTCTCTTGGGCATTTCGCCAAAATGTAAAGATTCTCTCACTTCTGCCCAAGTTTCAGAGATAGCTCCTCTAATTTCATGTACTAGGTGTTATTTTATCTATTTAATGGAGTCTCAGGGAGACTAGGAAGGAATTTGTTCAAAACCGCAGACCCAGGGCCTCCCTGGTGGCACAGCGGGTTGAGGGCCGCACAGTGAAGCATCCTAAGCACAGCAGTGCGAGTTCTATCCCCGGCCAGGGATGGAACACACATGGCGCAGCAGACCTCTCCAGCCTCACCCGCTGCTCCCCTCAGCAGTATATTTCAGTCGATCTGCCTGTTCTGCTCCCCACTCTGTCTCTGGTGAGTCCCCTCACCTCCCACGAGTCTGGCCAGCACCCCAGCTGTTGTATGCATAAATAAATAAATATTTATTTAAAAATACAAAACAACAACAAAAAACTGCAGAGCTAGCAAGGGGGTACAGCTGGGATAGAAAGTCTTTGCTTCCTTTTCCCAGTCTGAAAAAAATTAATGAACCCTTTGAATAAAATGTATAGTAACATATTCCCTGTTTATTTGTAATAACCAGTGAGTGGACTATTGACTTCCAACTGGGAGATGGCCCTAAAAGCTTATGCTCATATAGTCAACTTAATTTGTTAATTATTATAGCACAAGCTATGTTATATGTTATTATATATATTATAATATATATTATATGTTATTATATATTATATGTTATTATATTTATTATATATGTTATTATATATTATATTTATTATATATTATATTTATTATATATTATATTTATTATATATTATATTTATTATATATTATATGTTATTATATATTATAACATATATATTATATGTTATATGTTATTATAGCACAAGCACTGCTTTTATTTGTTTTTTGATTTATTTATTTATGCATATAAAAGTTGGGATACAGGCCAGAGGCGAGGGGATTCACCAGAGACAGAGTGGGGAGCAGAACAGGCAGATCAATTGAAATACACTACTGAGAGGAGCAGCAGGGCGAGGCAGGAGAGGTCTGCTGAGTCATGTGGGCCCCCTCCCTGGCCGGGGATCGAACTCATGCTGCCGTGCAGTGGATGCTTCACAGTGCGGCACTCAACCCGCTATGCCACCAGGGAGACCCTGCTTTTAAATGTCTCTAAAAGTAACATGAATAGAAAACCAGCAAGATGCTGGATTTAATCCAACTATATTCATAATTATATTAACTCTAAATAGTTAAAACACATTAGAATCAATATGCATACACACACACACACACACACACACACATATATATAAAGACCTAACTGTATTCTATCTACAACAAATTCACCTTAAAATTAAGGACAAAGAAAGTGTGGTTATATTAATATCAAAGTAGACTTCAGGACAAGAAATACTACCAGAAATGAAGGGGAGTGTTATATAATAATAAGTCCAAGAAAATGAAACCTTCACTGTGTGAAGGCACCTAACAACTGAATTTCAAAATACATGAAGAAAAATTAATGAAACAATGTGGTTGGAGACTTCAGTATTCCTTTCTTTTTATGGACGAGCCATAAAATTAACAGAGTTAAAAGAAATCCTGTACACAGCTGAGTTAAATTAGAATAACAGAAAAATATTTAGAAAAGCTCCAAATATTTGGACAATAAACAATACACTTAAATAACCCGTGTATCAAAAAGGAATAAAAGGAAAATTTTTAAATATCTTGAATAGAATGAGAATGCAAACACAATATATCCAGTTTTGTTGGATGAAGTTAAAAGAGTACACAAAGGAAATTATGGTATTTAATGGTGCATTACATAAGAAAAAGAAAGTCTTGGATAATTGATACAAATTTTTCCTTTCAAAAAATAGGGGGGCAAAGAATACAACTCCAAAGGCAAGCAGAAGGAAGAAAATAGTTAAAATTATGAAATTAAACATAGCAATACTAACGAAAAATCAGCAAACCAAAAAGATAGTCATTTGAAACAATAACACACACACACAAAAAAAAAAAAAAAACCCACAACTAAAACTGGACGAAAATAGTCATTACAAAATGCAATTTTAAACCAGAATGATATACTACTTCATATGCCTATAAGGACGGCTATTATTAAAATTAAAATACCAATTGCTGTCAAGGAGGTGGGGAAATTGCAAACTTTGGATACTGCTGGTAGGAATATAATAGGTGTAGCTATTATGCAAAATGATTTGGCAATTTCTCAAAACATTAAACAGAAGCGCCACATGATCCAGCACTTCTGAGCAAATGCCCAAAGAACTGAAAATAGGGACTCAAAAAGATATTTGTGCATCCATGTCCACAGCAACATTATTCAAAATAGTCAAAAGGCAGAAATAACCCACATCCCTGCTGATGGAAGAATAGATAGAATGTACTGTGTGATACATACAAACAAATATTTTTCAGTCTCAAAAAGAAAGAAAATTCCAAAACATGATACAAAATGGATGAGCCCTTGAGGACATGATGCAAAATGAAATCAGTCAGTCACAAAAGGACAAATAGGGGTTAATTTACACGAAGGTACCCAGCAGTCAAGTTCATAGAGAGTAGAATGGTGGTTGCCAGGGGTGGGCAAGGTGGGGGCGGGGTAAGGATTTGGTGTTTGATGGGTTCAGGTTTCCAGTTAGGGAAGATGAAAACTTGCTGGGGATGGATGGTGGCGAGGGTTTCTCAACAATGTGAAAGTATTAATGCCACAGAACTGTACGCTTAAAAATGACTAGAAAGGTAAATTTTATGTTATATATATTTTACCTCAATAAAAATATTTTTCCTCAATAATTTTTAAAGAAAAGGGAAAGGAGAGCCTCCCTGGTGGCACACAGGTTTGGGCACAGCACTGTGGAGCTTCCACAGCCACTGCAGCACAAGTTCGATCCCCAGCCAGGAAGCTGACCCACATGGTGCAGCAGACCTCTCCTGCCTGGCCCACTGCTCCCCTCAGCAGTGTGTTTCAGCCGATCCGCCTGTTCTGCTCCCCACTCTGTTTCTGGTAAATACTCTCACTCCCCACGCCTGGCCTGTATCCCAGCTCTTGTATGTTTAAATAAATAAAATATTTAAAGAAAAAAGAAAAGAAATGGAGAAAGAGTTATCTTTGGAAAGATCAGCGTTTATAAACATCTATCCAAACTCAAAAAATAAAGAGGTCACCCATATCCAGAATGAAAGAGGACACATCATTACAGACACTTAAAATATTAAAATAGGGGCCTCCCTGGTGGCGCAGTGGGTTAAGCAAAGCACTATGAAGCAAACCGCAGCCACTGCAGCATGAGTTCAATCCCTGCTGCCAGTCAGGGAGGGGACCACATGGCGCAGCAGACCTCTCCTGCTGTGCCCGCTGCTCCCCTCAGCAGTGTGCTTCCGTTGATCTGCCTGTTCTGCTCCCAGCTCTCTGTGGTGAATCCTCTCACCCCCCTCCCACACCTCTGGCCTGTACCCCAGTGTTTGTATGCATAAATAAATAAATCTTTTTAAAAAATAAATAAAATATTAAAATAAGGAAGCACCATAAATTATTCTACGCCTATAGATTTAACAGCTTAGATAAGATGAACAATTTCTTGAAAAAGGAAAGAGCAACATTTCTTAAGACTTGATATTGTTAAGATGTCTGCCTCCCCAGACACAGCCATGGATTCAGCACCAATCCAGTTAAAATCCCTACAGCATCTCTTGTGGAAACCAGCAGTTAGAAGACTCACACACCTGATTTCAAGACCAAACCACAAACCTATAGTAATGGAGACACAGTAGAAAAGAAAAGAGAGACACAGAGGTGGTGGGAACCAAATAGAATCAAGAAATAGGTCCACACATATCTGGTGGACTGAATTTCAACAAATGTGGAAAGAGATCATTTTACTGAAAAAGGGTAAAGATTATTGGTTTGTTGTCTTTTTTTAGTGAATGGTGCCACAACAATTATATATTCACATGCAAAAAAAAAAAAAAAACACCTCAATAAGTACTTGTCTCCCTATACAAAAAACTAACTCAAAATAGCCAGAAACCTAACTGTGACACCCCAAACTACAAATCTCAAAGAAATACAGTGGGAAATCTTTCCACAAGGCCCTAATACCTCTCAGCCTCATGAAGCGGGTTGATAGGATGGTTGTGAAGACCAAATTAGATAGCAAAGTGAAAGTTGTAAATATAGCCCCTGCTCTTTTAAATACTGACTACTTTTGTCCATCACTCATCCAGAAATAACCACCATCTGTTTTAGAAAGGCCAATAGAAGTGTAAAGTTCATAAACTGAACACCAAGAATGACTTTGGATGGGACATCCACTCAGTCTAGAATTTTCATTAGGTTTTTTATTTTCCACCAAAAATGAAGACAGTCCTACCATCTGTTTGGCACTTTCAAAGCAGATGGGTTGCTCTTAATCAGCTACACAAATAATCCATACTCCAAGCTGTTAACACAAGTTTCAAATACCTGCTGTTCAACTTTATCAAAAATCCTGTGGTGTAAGTTTAAAAGTTGCTCTCTCTGTTTATTTCCTCTTATTATTCCCCAGGTCAAGACAGTGCATAGGAGAGCTGGATCAAGAGATCTTGCCTTCTGGAAAAGTCTTCTCTGTGCTTTGATGTCTCAACTAGCATAAGACAACCTTGAGAAATTTCTTGTGGAATCCTTTATTTAATAGTGAAGGGATGTTGTTGACTATGTTGAAGACTTTCATTTATATTTTATTACCTTCTGGTAATGCATATATATATATTAAGCCAACTCAAATCCTTTGGGAAACTATGGACTAAAATATCAGTACAATGGACCTTAATGGACCTGGAATAACCTCTTTAATCTTCTGCAATGATGCAAACTGTCCATTAGGGGGAACCAGAGCACTAGTGATAAAACTAGGTTATTATAAATTGCACAATTATTTCTAAATCAGTGCCTTTATTATTTTAACATTCTCTGTGATACATAACACACATAACTTAAAATGCAGCATTTGAATATATGCTTTTAGTTAGAAGGGCATGTAAATCTCAACGCCAACTTACATTTTAGTAATTTGACTTTTTTTGGTTTTGTTTTTAGGATTTTCTTTTTAGCAGTAATTTGAACACACCTAACAAATTCAACTTGGAGGGGCCTCCCTGGTGGCGCAAGGGGTTAAGTCTCAGCACTATGAAGCTAGCCACAGCAAATGCAGTGAGTTCAATCCCCAGGCAGGGAGGGAGGTGACCCACATGGAGCAGCAGACCTCTCCTGCCTCACCTGCTGCTCCCCTCAGCAGTGTATTTCAGTCAATCAGACTGCTCTGATCCCCACTCTGTCTCTGGTGAATCCTTTCACTCCCCCACCCCACCCCCACCTCTGGCCTACAGCCCAGCTCTATGCAAAAATAAAATCTTAAGAAAAAAAGAAAGAAAGAAATTGAAGGAATACATTTTGTGCGTACTCTTGGCAAGGACATCTTGAAGGGTTGTAACTTGTACCAGCTGAAAGTAAAGCATGATTTCTCTTGCTGTCTGATTGTGTTGAGTGATGAATTGTGTCAAGTAATGATTCTGTTTCGGATAGCAGAAAAAGGACACTAACTTTCCTCTTTCTCTCTGTGGTAAATGGGAGCGAGCTGGGAGCGAGCCCACTGTGAGATGAATAGGAAAAATGCGAGGTGATAAGAAAAGCTAAGAAGGGGGAGCGTCATCAGGCAGCCAGCCCTGGCTAGTGAAGGTAATGGGTCTTCCGGACTGGGAAAAGCAGGGCTCACGTGGTGGGATTTGGTTTGGTTTGGTTGTGTTCTGTTTCAGTAACTCTTATGCAGTATACACACATAAAGAGCACTAACCATAAGTTGTACGGCTGATAGATTTTTCTCAACACGATCAAAAGTGGCAGCAAAACCTCACAAGTTTCTTCATACACCACTATGTTAACCTGTTACCCCCTAGATTAGCCAGGTGGGTTTCGAACTTCGTATGAAAGGCTCCTATACAAGGTGCCCTTTTGTGTTAGCATCTTTCACTCAACATTATTCATCAGGGTTATCTCTATTAGGGCAGCAAGTTGTAGTAGGATCATGCTCATTATTTTAAGGATAAATAAATGGTATTTATCCATTCTATATAGGTAGACGTTCAATAGCTTGGAGTTATTAAAAATAATATATTAATAAAAATATTAATATGAAAATCCATGCTGTTTCTCTGAGTGAATTAAGGTATGTATTTCTGTTGGGAACACCAAGAGTAGAATTGCAGGTGAATACATGCAGCTCTGTAATTAACCTACTGGTGTTTAATATCAGTAAAATAATGATTGATTATTTTATAAAAGAAGTAATTGTGATTATTTTAATAATCAAATAAATGTTTAAGTAAAGAAAATTATAATGGCAATAATGTAATTTCTTAACTTTTTCTATTATCTTTTCCTTTTTTATCCATTTTGATGGTTGTATAGTGGTAGTTCATTGAGCCCAACCTGGGATGCATTGAATCATGGCATGTTCTAAGCTTTGGGAACAATATAATCAGTTCATTCAGATGAATTTAGGATTAGTTTGTCATTCAGGACGTGGGGTTTCAAGTAGGCTTGCATGAGGTCTCATAAGAATGGAGACTTCCGGGCCTCCCTGGTGGCGCAGCGAGTTAAGCAACACACTATGAAGCAGACAGCAGCCACTGCAGCACGAGTTCGATCCCTTGCTACCGGCCTGAAAGGGGACCCACATGGTGTGGCAGACCTCTCTTGCCTCGCCCACTGCTGCATTTGGCAGTGGGTTTCAGTAGATCTGCCTGTTCTGCTCCCCACTCTGTGTCTGGTGAATCCTTTCACCCCCCCACACACACCTCTGGCCTGTACCCCAGTTCTTGTATGCATAAATAAATATTTAAAAAAATAATAATAATGGAGACTTCCTCGGTGGCTATAATGCAGGTTATGCTGGCCATGGCTGCCACTCCTGGCTGACTGTCCTCCACTTCAACAGTGACGGCCAGTTACTCTCCCCAGTGGGCCCTGGAATATCTTCCCTCACCAGGGAGATAGATAAGTGTGGTCACTTGACGAACAGGTTTACCTCTGGGCGCCCCTCTGCTGATGTACCTGCTTCCCCTGACCGTAAAACATGCCTACTCCAAACCACCAGGGCCAGTTTTGCATTGTGTGCCTGGCATAATCTGTGATGGCCACTCGAAACCACAACCTAAATTAAATCTATTTTCAGATAACAAGAAAGTTCTGAGTTCACTGGAAGAAATACTTTAACGTCAAGACAAAATCACTGGTCTCACCAGCACAGATCTGAAACTGTTGCTGTGCTCCTGGCAAGGCCGCTGCTCATTTCCAACACAATCCTGGCTTTGTCATTGCCAAGGTCAATCCCAGCCCTGCCTGGGTCGCTCCCTGCCCAGGCTGCTGCTGAGGGCCCTGCCTCCGCTTTGATTGCCTTTCTCTATAGGCTTCAAAGATCCCAGTTTGCTCCTTAGGCAGATTTAAACTCCACTATATTATATTCTCATTGCTCCCCACCTTCAGTGCCCAGTAGCTGGTCCCTTTGGGGCT
Organism: Galemys pyrenaicus; assembly: GCA_019455555.1. Taxonomy (NCBI): domain Eukaryota; kingdom Metazoa; phylum Chordata; class Mammalia; order Eulipotyphla; family Talpidae; genus Galemys; species Galemys pyrenaicus. The sequence goes on from JAGFMF010011493.1 coordinate 5,664,812, forward strand.
TTTATTATGACCTTTCCTTTTCTTCACCATGTGTGCAATTTCTTCATCATCATGATCTTTCCTTTCATTAGAAAATCTCTAAGTCTTACATTTGCTTGGCGCTCCTTCCAAAGAGGCTGGACCTACCCCCACATGCCCCGCTGCAAGCTTAGCAGCTGTCTGGCTTGCCTCTTCTTAGAACCCCACCCTGCTTCTGGGAGAGGTGAGGGGGAGAAGGGAGGGCCATCACGTTGCCATGGCAACTAGCTACTTGCCGAGTCAGCCAGTTCAGGGCGTGCTCGCTGAGGCCTTGGATGCTGGCCCAGCCGGTGGACCCTGCCTCAGCGTTACTGGAACCGATCCCGATCCCATTGGTGCCTTCCAAGTGCTGGCAGGACGCCACCAGCTCTCTGTGCTCGCTTGTCTGGGTACTGGCTTGTGAGAGTGAACCTCTTGCCAGGTGAGGGTCTGCAGAAAGCTGTATGTATCATGGCCAGAGAAATACTGGTCGTCACCGTGTCCTCAGAGAAGCTTCATTTCATTCACGGTCGTTACTCCTTCAGCTGAAATGATAGTCCCCATTTGGTCTTTGTGTTTTGAAAGGCATTTGACTGGGGTAATGGAAGAAGAGAGGACGCTATGGCAAAGAGGAGAGAAAAAAACAGCCAAATTTCATATCTCCTTTGCAAAAGCACTTCTTGTTGCATCTTCAACCATCATAAACTATCCCTCCTTATAAGAAAGTGTTCCATTGATGGGCCTGGGGAATTTCTCTCCATGTTCTCTCTAAATTAGCTTGAACAATGAATGCATGGATAGAGCCACAATCATTTATAAACACTTTGTAACAAAAGATCTCAGGCCTCGTCACTGTCACCAGGAGAGCCAACTTGCTGAGGCTGGGAAGGAGAGGGGAGGGCCAGGCCTGAGGGCTAGGAGACGGCTCTGAGCAGCCAGGGTCCTGCACCGCCTCAGCTAGCAAAGCAGCGACAGTCTGACCTTAAGATAAAATCTTATTGATCAATGGCGTCTGGGCATTGATCAGGAAGTAAGAAAGGCTTAGTCTTTGCCTCCTATGACTTTGCTACTTAAGATACTGAAATTAGTAACCACAGTCAAACTGAAACTCAATTTCCTCACAGGCTGTAAATGGAAGTAGCCGCTGGAGACAGGATGGCTAAGACACAGCTCACCTGCCTGGGGCCAGAGCCAGCTCAGCTCTAACACACTGAGACTAACTGGGTGAAAGCCGAGAGCTCACACAGAGTTCAATTTTAGGTTTTAAGTCTGCCACTAAACATAAATTTGGAAAATTCACCAGACTTCCTGCACCCTCAAGTCCTCTCATCTTCAAAATGAGGTAGTCAGGAGGGGAAGTGCCTGTGGGTAAAAGCCCTGAGACAATCACTGGCTGGGGGTGTTCACATTTCCCCCACTTAGTGCTGGATCACAGTGCTGTTCCTGAGTGCCAGGCCGACTTAGGGACGTTTGTTCCTTGCTGCCAGCTGCCCTCACAAATCCTTCTCCTGTGTCCCCATGCCTCCGTCAGCATCTTCCCCCTTCTCAGGTAGTCCAACCTCTCCTCACAGGGAAATTGGAGTAGACCCTTGGCCTTCAAGGATTGACCATTTGGAGACTCCTCAAAGGCAACACTGAAGTGTCAGAAGAGGAACAATATGTGACTTTGTTAGAGCTGAAACTGGAGTCTCAAGCAGGGTTGTGAGTGCTCCTGAAGGCTCCTGTGAGCCTGGGTATCCCAGCCCACTCCCGGCAACACACTCAGAGTCCTTCACAGACTTAAGGATTACAGGGCTCCAGGCCCCCAAAGCCCTCTGCTTGCTCCCCAGTGGGAAGCTCATTCCTTCTGTGTGTCCCAGCAGAGGGGAGCATCCTCTCCAGGCTCCCCTCCTTCCTTAATTTCATGTGGTACCTCCCACCTTGCAGCTGAATCTCAGCACTTAGAACTTAATTAAAAAATATATTTATTTATGTATAGAAGAGCTGGGGTGCAGGCCAGAGGTGCAGGAGGGGAGGGGTGAGAGGATTCACCAGCATCAGAGTAGGGAAGAGAACAGGCAGATGGATTGAAATACACTGCTGAGGGGAGCAGCAGGCGAGGTAGGAGAGGTCTGCTGCGCCATGTGGGTCCCCTCCCTGGTTGGTGGCAGGGATTGAACTCGTGCTGCAGTGGCTGAGGATGCTTCATATAGTCAGCACTTAGCAGAACCTGTTAAACATCTATCAGACTCTACTTTGGATAACTCTTCTAACCTCCCCTGTCCCCCAGAAGTGACCACCCCACTTCTACAAGCACAGATCAGTCTGCAGTTTCTGAGTATTACACAAATGAACTCACCATGTTAGTGAGCAGAATAAGGGGTATACCTGGAACCCCCAAACTTGCTCTCTCTAAAGGGATTCTGCCATCTGTGTAAAGACAAAGCATATTCTTAGCACAAAAGATCTTTAATAGAATGATTGTGCATAGGGATGGCAGAAGAGAAAGGATATAGTTTCCCAATTTAATACCCAACGTTATCCATCCCTTCATGGGAAAAGGCCCAACCAAATAGGATGGGCCTAAGCAGAGCTGAGGCCTGAACGCCTGCCACAAGTCTAAAGCACCTTCTGGTGAGGACCCACAGGAAAGGGGCCAAGGGATAGGTAAGTCTGGAAGGAAAAGAGTAAAATCAAAATACAAGTCAAGATAAGGGCTGCAATTGGCAGCCTCCCCGCGGATCTCCACATGACTGCACGCCATACGTCTCCTCCACGTCCCCCAAGTCCCTGGTGCAAACACAGGCTTGAGAAACAAGTAAGCCCCTATTCTCCCCATGTGCCCCTCCTTCGTCTCCTCCAAGTCTTCAGTAGCTTCACCACTTAGCTCTCCCCTCATTAGGTGGGAACCTGGAACATCCCCTTTTATGGCGAGTCCTCTGTTGCAGCAAGGTGTTGCACTGCTGGACTTACAGCACGCTGCCTATTTCGATCACTGCTGGTTTTGAAGTTCCTGGGCTTCCACTCATGGAACTTCATCTGCCTCCAGCACCATCAGGACCAACTTCTGGAAAAGGAAACCTAGGAAGACAGCTTTCCTACTGTTAAAAAATAGAGAATAGAAAACAACAGACCCAAAATGGAAACCTCTTGCCAAGCTCCACAAAGACTTAATACCTAATCTAAGGACAGTTTTAACCTCTCCCAAAAATGGAAATTTAAACTAAATAATTTGGAGTCTCCTGCTTAGCACTAGTGATACAATTAGCATGTCAAGATTCCCTGCCGCCCCCCCTCTACGCACACACACCTTCCCTGATGGAAGGTGGCTTTGACTGAAATAATCTTTCTTTAATTTTGCTAATAACCGTCATGGACAATGGCCATGAATGGCTGGTGGGTTTGCCTTCTTTTATACTCTGCCTTTGTGGACTTTCTTACTTGAAGTGCCCCACATGTGCCAGTTGTCTGCTAGGGTGTCTGGTCTCGGGTGCTGGCCTTTGACACAGAATGTGCCCTGGATCTGCTGCAGCATTCCTGATTCTTCCTGGTCATGGCGGCCAGTCTTATGGCCTGGTGTCCATCACGAACTTTTAGGTTCCTCTTCTCTATTCAATCCCAATATTCCCTGCAAGGAGAAGGGCTGAGCTTTAACTCTATGAAATGATGCCCAACAGTAACATTATTCCCCCTTTTTTGACTATAAAGCTCTGCTTAGGCCCATCCTATTTGGTTGGGCCTTTTCCCATGAAGGGATGGATAACGTTGGGTATTAAATTGGGAAACTATATCCTTTCTCTTCTGCCATCCCTATGCACAATCATTCTATTAAAGATCTTTTGTGCTAAGAATATGCTTTGTCTTTACACAGATGGCAGAATCCCTTTAGAGAGAGCAAGTTTGGGGGTTCCAGGTATACCCCAAAAGTAGATAGGCCTTGCGGAGCCTATCTACTTGCTAGATGGGTTGCTGCTCGATTCATGAATGATTTTAGAAAATCAATTAAAATTTTTAAATTAACATGTTTGGATTGTTTTTTAACACCACCGAATGCCTGACTGGGAACTGTATTTTATTCAAGTGGGCCTCTGATCTTGACTTCTGGCTGTCTGAGACTCTACAGGGCTGCCGGATGCCTCTCTGGGCTATTATGAGACACGTGTGTGCTAAGAAAAATCCATATATGCAAATCTATACCAAAGAAAAGTGGTTAATCATGGTCGTTACAAAATGATGCTAATTTCCATGCTTTGTAAAATAATTCCTTTCAGATTGCTCTAAATCATTAACCTCCTTCCTGCATTTTAAAATGTGATCTAAAATAGAGTGAATCAACTTTCAGGAACATATTCATATCTATATTAAGACATTACCAACTGGTCTATACTCACTTTTATTCATTTATTTATCCATCCTGCTTTAGCTTTCACCACCAGGAGGGGTGAGAGAGCTGGGGGATGGAGGTCCTGTAAGTGCATAAAGAGCAAGAACACGAATTGGAATTGTGACCATGAAGGTGACTTTCTTGACGCTACTGGTGGGGGAAAGTTGTTTGATTTTCCAGTTATTATTGTATTCAGCGTCTGTCTTCTCAACTCGATTGTGAAGCACTTGAGGTCAAGAAACATTTAGGCTTTTACATTACAGGTCCCAACCCAAAAAGTGGTACCCTTGGCCTCTAGCAAAAGAATTCATCCGAAATTAATAGGCGTGGCTGGACCAGGGAAGGTTTTATTAGACTCATGAACGAGAAAACCAGTGCAAGAGAGAATAATTAACCTGGCTCCTTGAAGGGAGTTAAGAAGAGATATTGAAAGGGCAGGCCCACGAGTCCTGGAGGAGGAGATTGTTCTGGGTTGGGCTATGCCCTGGCATGCACAGATGGGACACATTCCAGCGGTACATGTGGGCTCTCAGCCTTTTCCCTGCAGGAAATTGTGAGATAATCATTAGTCAGGAGCTAATGCTTTTTGTCAATATGGCGCCTCGTGGTCAGTGTGGAGGCCGAACTGTTTGGACAGGACATGCCAGTCCATGATTCAGTCCACCTGTTCAAACAGGACTAGGGCAACTCATCCTACCAGCTTGGGATCTCTTGCAGAGACAGTCTCATTTGTAAATAACTTTCCCATTTAATAAAGAGCAAGCATTTGATGAGTACTAACAATAAATGCATCTAGTGAAGGTAAGTCAAATTTGTTCCCTAAAGTATGTCTCTTGAGTATAAGGTTTATTCTATAGGAAGGGCTCTGAAAACTGGTGGAGGTTGCCCTTCGGTAAGAGACATTTAGATGCATAAAGAAAGCTCCATTTGGAAGGGTGTGTGCCTTGCAAATGTCTTTTACTCTTAGCAACTGAGATTCCTAAAGTCAGATGCATAAAGAAAGCTCCATTTGGAAGGGTGTGTGCCTTGCAAATGTCTTTTACTCTTAGCAACTGAGATTCCTAAAGTCAGATGCTTGTTTACACTGCCTTTCCTAGAGACCTCCCATAACTGGCTCCCAGCCCCCAGCATCCTTTGTCTCTAGCTGAAGTTATTTAAGGGGGTGACTCAAGCCATTTCACTGAGGCTCAGTTTTTACTGGGCTCCTTCCATGTTTGTAAGAGGTGTGTATGTCGTTGTGAAGCTTCTCTTTATTTTACTTGCTCTGTTTTTTTCCTCTGTCTGATGTTAATTTGATTATTTACCAGCTTAGAAAAACAGCACAGATAAAGGGGAACAGTGCCACCACTCTGCAAAGAAGGAAGGGAAGGGAGAAAAGGAAGGAGAAAGAGAAACAGAGAAAAGAGGAAAAAGGTAAGACAAGCAAGGCGGTTGTGTATAGCTGTGGCGTTTCTGTGTCAGTGCACAATTAGGCCGAGAGATCCATTTTTTTAAAGATTTATTTATGCACACAAGAACTGGGGTACAGGCCAGAGGTGGGGGGGTGAGAGGATTCACCAGAGTCAGAGTGGGGAGCAGAACAGGCAGATCAACTGAAGTACCTGCAGAGGGGAGCAAGGCAGGAGAGGTCTGCTGTGCCATGTGGGTCCTGTCCCCTGCGAGCTGCCAGAGACCCACAGTGCCACGCTCAACCCGATGCACCACAAGGGAGGGCAGCGCCTTAGATTGGATTTTTTATTTTTTTTTATTTTTTTTTAAAGATTTATTTATTGGGCCTCCCTGGTGGCGCAGTGGGTTAAGCAACCCACTATGAAGCAAACCGCAACTACTACAGAATGAGTTCGATCCCTGCCACCAGCCAGGGAGGGGACCCACATGGCACAGCAGACCTCTCCTGCCTCACCCACTGCTCCCCTCAGCAGTGTGT